>OLKM01000548.1:158572-273572 GCA_900291075.1 Melanogrammus aeglefinus | reverse complement strand
GGTCAGCGGACCCGCACCTAAACTCTGCTCCCAGAAGAACTAAAAGAGAAGTTAGCACTTAGAGGTTAGCAGAGTCATATCAAGGGTCAGATTTTCTTTCAGCAGTTTGCAAAAAAAGCCAGATATCAAGGATTAGGGCTTAGCTTTCAGTAAATATTTAGTAGAGGTTTCATTATGAAAGCTTATGTGTCATTAGCAGAGAGGTAGTAATGCACTGAGATGATTGGATCTGAGAGGGAGAAGGCTAGCTGTAAACGTTTAGTGCACAGAGGCATATATAAAGTCTTTGGTTAATATATGCCTCTGTGGTGTATATATGTTGGCGGGATAGCAGAGAGGTAGCTAGAAGCATCCACTCCAGCCAGAGGAATGGTGGAGGTGATGTCTGAGAGATGACGATCATTGTAAGAGAGGCACTCAGACCCATAATGCACCAGGTGGAACCCACTCACCTGGTGCATTATGGGTCTGAGTGGTATGTGCGTGTGTGTGGGGGGGGGGGGCTTTTAGAGCTATCTGTGTGTGGTGTGTGTGTGTGTGTGTGTGTGTGTGTGTGTGTGTGTGTGTGTGGTGTGTGTGTGTGTGTGTGTGTGTGTGTGTGTGTGTGTGTGTGTGTGTGTGTGTGTGTGTGTGCATGTGTGTGTGTGAATAAATAAATACCCAATGGGTATTTGCATGTATGGAAAGCACTTGTTTACCGTGTGCCTGCGTATGTTATTTTTCAGTTTGTGCTCCTTTGTGTGTCAATGTGTATACGTATGCGTGTGTATCTTGTGTGCATGTGTGTGTGTGATGACACCATGGTGTATATGTGTGCATATTTGAGTGTGTGTGAATCAGGTGTGCATTTCAGTCTGTGATGCCCGGGGGTGTATCTCCTTCTCTATGTATCTACTGTATGTCTGTATGGTGGGTGTTGATCGGTGTGTGTATTCTGTGTGTGATCATGTGTGTCTGATCAGGTGTGTTTACCTGTGTGCATATTCTAGTGTGTGTGATGACGCCCAGGTGTGTATCCATTTCTCTACACACTCCAGGCGACTCCATTATCCCTTGCGTTCAGCTTAGCCATTAGCATCGTGCTAACCGCCAACCACTAACTGCTAACCGCTGTCGCCGGCTCTCTGGAGAGAGCTTAGCTATGTTCTGCTCCTCAGAGCCTTCCCTGATTCAGGTCACCTGACAGCTGGATCCAGATGAACAAGATTCAACATGGCTGCCAGGGTCCTATCCACTCTGCCGTCATTGCATTCACACACAACAGTTCAGCACTCATCGCTTATCACATTTCACACGAACACCATCACCCTCATACGCTCAAACTCCACCATTGGGTCAGACAGCGAGCAATGCAGACTCCTAGTCATGCACTTTAGCTATGTAGTCAAGGTAGGCAGACACAAAGCCATCATTTATCAATATCATGTTATTCTGTGTGTGTATGTGTGTGTGCACGCATGCGTGCGTGCGTGTGTGTTTGTGTGTGTGTACTGAAAATTAAGTGCTTCAATGTTCAGTGGAAATTGTCTTAATAAACACACACACACACACGCATGCACACACACACCCCCCCTAGTGTTTCTGCACTGGTCCACCCTTCCGATGTGATTATAGTGTTGGATGGAAACGAGTTTGACAGGCCGGCACAGAGCACGAAGCAATGTTTGTTGTGAGTGCGTGCGTGCGTGCGTGCGTGCGTGTTTGTGTGTCATTGGATATTTGTGTGTTTAGGGCGAGCGCGATCAGGGAGAAGCGAGGGAGGAGTGAGAAAGAGCAAGAGAGCGTGAAAGAAGAGACAACAAGAGAGAAGGAAACCTAGATGAGCGTTCCGGCGGCCGACAGAAGCGGCACGGCTTTCAGTGGATCCAAGCGGCAAGCTGTTCGTATAAGAGATCATAACGACTGCTTAAAAAAAAAGATTACAGCAAGCTGTTTTAAACGCATCTCCGAAATTGTGGCCATCATTTCCTTTTGCCATTCATCGATACTCGATCCATTGACAACCCACAGGGGCTGCGATCACGTCCGTTCACAGCCATCCAGCCGCCTTCCCCCCCCCCCCCCCCGTCAGGCCCTCCCCCTGTTTCCCCTCCCCATCCTCGACAGCACAACACCGGGCCCCGACATTAGGAGAGGCTTTCACCATGTCGACATGGGTCTGTCTGCCCTCTGCTTGTTAGTGTTGCCGTCATACATCTCCATAACCGGCGTCCACTGGTGCGTCGGGAAGAGGAAGCTGGGCTGGAGCTCGTAGACCCTGGGACAGTAACGCCAGACGGATAGCGCCATTCCACGCTATAACTGAGCCATCCGTCTCCACTACACGACAGTGTGACGTCCTGGTAAAGCTACGGCATGCAATCAGACTGGGGGGGGGGGGAGTCGGTGGACCCCGACTCCGGGGGAGCCCGGAGTCGGGGTCCACCGGAAATGAAAGCGGGGGGGGAGAGAGACTCGGCCGGCCAGAAGAAGATTTGTAGCTCAAATAAAATCATGCTACCGAGATGTCCTCAACCTCCTTTATGGCCTCTATTGTTATGGCGGCGATTCAAACACCGTTTTATTAACACAACAGTAGTTAACATCAATGTCCTAACACTAACCCTCACCTTGTGACACCTATTCAAACACCTGGCGCTTTATTTGCATGCCGGTGGTTAACTACAGTGGTGCTACCCTAACAAATCCACCTCCTCAGAGAGGGAGAGAGAGGGGGAGAGGGGGGGGGGCACTGGGACGGGTGGAGACCAGAGACAAGCTGAACAGATGATGGCAGCCGAGTTTACCTTAACCCTCCACTTCCTGCCCCCCCTCTCTCTCTCTTATCCCTCCCCCCCTCACCCTCTCTCTCTCTCTTATCCCTCCCCCCCTCACCCTCTCTCTCTCTTGTCCCTCCCAGCCCCACCCTCTCTCTCTCTTATCCCTCACCCTCTCTCTCTCGTATCCCTCCTCCCCTCACCCTCTCTCTCTCTTATCCCTCCCCCCTCACCCTCTCTCTCTCTTGTCCCTCCCGCCCTCACCCTCTCTCTCTCATCCCTCACCCTCTCTCTCTTATCCCTCCTACCCTCACCCTCTCTCTCTCTTATCCCTCCCCTTCTCCCTCTCCCCACCCTCTCTTTCTCTTCTTGTATCCTCTCTCTCCCCTCTCTCACTCTCTCTCTCTTTCTCCCTCTCCATCCCTCTTCTCATCTCTTCCTTTCTCCCTCATCTCCTCTCCTCTCTTCTCCCTCTCTCCCCTCATCCATCTCTTCTCTTTCTCCCTCTCTCCCTCCTCTCTCCTATCTCTTCCTTTCTCCTCTCACCTCTCTCCTCCTCTCTCGCTCCCTCCCATCTCTCCTTTCTCCTCTCTCTCTCTCTCTCTCTCTCTCTTCTCCCTCCCTCCTCCCCTCTCTCTCCTTCTCTCTCTCTCTCTCTCCTCTCTCCCTCTCTCCCATCTCTCCTTTCTCCCTCTCTCCCCCCCTCCCATCTCTCCTTTCTCCCTCTCTTCCCCCCTCCCATCTCTCCTTTCTCCCTCTCTCCCCCCTCCTTTCTCCCATCTCTCCCCCCCTCCCATCTCTCCTTTCTCCCTCTCTCCCCCCCTCCCCATCTCTCCCTCTCTCTCTCCCTCTCCTCCCCTCTCTTCTCTCTCCCCCCCCTCCCCATCTCTCCCTTTCTCCCTCTCTCCCTCTCTCTCCCCCCTCCCATCTCTCCTTTCTCCCTCTCTCCTTTCTCCCTCTCTCCCCCCCTCCCATCTCTCCTTTCTCCCGCTCTCCTCTCTCCCTCTCCTGTATGCCTTTCAGTATCTTCTCATCTTTCCATCAGGGCCCTAACTTACTCCCTCTTTACCTCACTTTCCCCCTTTCTCTCCCTCCCCCCATCTCTTTCTCCCCCCTTTTCTGTCACCAAACACATGGTGTCCCTGGGTGGTGGAGCTGGTGGTTGTGTAGGGAGGAGGTGGTAGAGGTTACAGTGTCCCACTAAGACAAGGTCACCTAACGAAGGAGGGGGGAGGAGGAGGTGGGGAGGAGGAGGTGGGGAGGAGGGCATTTCCCTCAGGGGGGCGGGGGAGGAGGTGGGGAGGAAGGGCATCTCCCTCAGGGGGGAGAACATTGGGGGGGCTGGGGGGGGCAACTCGTCATTAATCAAAATGGACGCTACAGGCTGTGAGAGGGGGGGAGGAGGAGAGAGGGGGAGAGAGGAGGGAGGAGAGAGGAGGAGGGATGGGGAGCAAGGGGAGAGTGGAGGGGAGGAGGAGAGGAGGAGACGAGGGGGGAGAGGAGGGGGGAGAGAGGGGGAGAGAAGGGGGAGAGGAGGGAGGAGAGAGGAGGAGGGAATGGGGAGCAAGGGGAGAGTGGAGGGGAGGAGGAGAGGAGGAGACGAGGGGGGAGAGGAGGGAGGAGAGAGGAGAGAGGAGGAGAAAGGGGGGAGAGAGGGGGGGAGAGGGGGGGGAGAGGAGGGAGGAGAGAGGAGGAGGGATGGGGAGCAGGGCGAGAGTGGAGGGGGGGAGAGGGAAACAGAGGGAGGAGAGAGGAGAGAGAAGAGAGGAGGAGGGAGGACAGAAGGAGACAGCAGAGAGGACAGAAGGAGAGGTGTAATAGATGCGAACACCCTGAGGAGGTGGACGTGTTTTGTACACAGGATATGTGACAGATTGTGGACGAGCGCACAAAGGTGGAATCATTTAACCTCAGATTCTGCGCATTTCTGCCGGGGAGAAGGTAGAGAGCCACGGAGCTAGCGAGAAAGAAAGAGAGAGAGAGAGAGAGAGAGAGAGAGAGAGAGAGAGAGAGAGAGAGAGAGAGAGAGAGAGAGAGAGAGAGAGAGAGAGAGAGAGAGAGAGAGAGAGAGAGAGAGAGAGAGAGAGAGAGAGAGAGAGAGAGAGAGAGAGAGAGAGAGAGAGAGAGAGAGAGAGAGATCCTGCACACTCCCATCCAGAGAGCTGGTTCGAGAGACCCCGAGCTCGAGAGAGGAGAGAAAGGTTGTGCACACCATACATTATCCGCCATTGAGGACGTTCTCTCACCTAGGTTAAGTGCTCACAAATTATAGATCCATGAATCACATGGTTAACACGGCGACCGACACCGCGCCACACACACACACACATTTCACTGACACCAGCCGTTTCAGAACAGGGTGCGGAGCCCGTCAGCTCCAGAAGATGGATGCAGGGTATCTGCTGAGTATTCACCATTTATTCCTCCATCACATTGATCCCAGCATGCATCTGCAGGCCAGTGAAGGCTGTGAAATGTTAAGGGGCTCCATAAGACTTATTCCTGACATAGGTTACTGCCAAGCCATGCCAAGCAAGTGGAAAAAATACTGAAAGATGTTTCTGTCGACAATATGGTGGTACTATTTATGATTTGCTCCATTATTGATTATTTAGTCCAATGCGAGTTCTTCCTGCATTTGAAACAAATGTGACGAGATTTTTTGACAGATTTGTACATGAAAAAACGTGACTTTAGTCTAAACAAGCATGGCAGATGACTAGCTATGCTGGCTTTTTCTAATATATATTTTTTGCTCCACAAGCTGCTGCTCAATTTGAGAAGACCATCCCTCTTTTGCTTTTGTTGCCATGGCTTCTGTTATGATTTCTTAATGATTATTGGTATTACGTTAAATTGGCGTGGCTCCCAATTGCCCATTGTGTCTTGCCTGCGTCATCGGGGGTTGCTGATCTCTGAAAATAAATCTGTAGAACCACCAACAAATCAGGGTTTTGCTGACCAGAGTAGGCAAGGGGAAATCAGGCATAAAAATCTGCCCAATTATTCTGTAGTGTGTACCCAGCAGTAGCAGGTAAGGGTGAGGGGGCATCTTGTTCTAAGATTCCTTTAGATAGACCATGGACACTGGGGACTAAACCCAGAACCCCTACAACCTGGAGTGGAATCCCCTATCCACTGTGCCGCTAACTCTCTCCGCCCCAGATGATGGATCCAGGGTTCTGTGTTTAACCGACGGAGCAGTAGGTCTAGTCTCAAGAGGAGCTGGCTGGCTGCTGTCAGGTCGGCCGCGAGCAGCCAGGAAACCGGAGCCTCGGTTGATCCGTCATGGAGGACGGAGAAGATATGACAGCTGCCTTCTGCTCCTCTGTCTCTCCCCTCCCTCTCTCCCCCTCCCACTCCCCTCCCTCTCTCCCCCTCAAGTCAGACGGATCTAGCGCCGCTTCACTTACACTTCAAGACAGAAATAGTGCACAGAACAATACTGCACAACAGAGAAGTACACAGAACAAAACTACAGAACAGAGAAGTACACAGAACAATACTCTACAGAGAAGTAGAACACAGAACATTACTCCACAGAGAAGTAGAACACAGAACATTACTCCACAGAGAAGTAGAACACAGAACATTACTCCACAGAGAAGTAGAATACAGAACATTACTCCACAGAGAAGTAGAACACAGAACATTACTCCACAGAGAAGTAGAATTCAGAAAAATATTCCACAGGGAAGTAGAATAGAGAAGTAAAGTAGTACAGTAAGTGAAAGTACTGCTAATCCACTCGGTTGTCAGAGTTCTAATATTTTTGTTGTTTAATGATTGGCTGCAGAATTCTGTCATATGTAACAAGAAAATATCTACCAGATGGCTACCAGAGCAGGTCCTATTCTTAATATTATTCTTTGCCAAGTATAATTGAAAATATCGTTGACCGCAAAAGTACCAGAGCGTGTTTTATTTATTAGTTTGCCCCCAAAAACCAATATTGAGAAACATTCTCTCACAGACGTTCATTTCCAGACAGAAAGTCTCAATCCAATATCCAGCCGCAGACCACCCTGTCAATCACGAGCACATGTGCCACCGAGCGCCCCCTGTCAGACCCCAGGGGGCGGCCGCCACGCCGTGAAATACGACTCGTTTGTACCCCGGGATCCAAGAGCGAAAAAGCAAGGGCAAGGAGTGTGCGGTCGGGCGGCGACAGGGCGCACATCTGTCTGTCTGGCCGTGACAGGCAGGGGAGTGCACGCAGAGTGCACGGAGAGCACTCAGACAGCCAGCTGTTAAACTAGGATACGACAGGGCCAGGGCCCCGCCGCCCGGGCAGCCCCGCACGCGCCTCCTGCCCAGCAGAGCGTGCCGGAGCCGGGGATGCGACGCGACCGCTGCTGCCGCGCAGCGATATCACCCAGACTCTGCCTCTGGGGCGGTGGAGACGCTGGAGACTCACCCTGTCCTCTGCCACTTTGAACACAACACAGCAACCGGCGAAGGCGCACGCATAGAAATGTACAAGGCGTATCCCAGGGATTTCAACTGACAACTTATCTGCACGGTTCGGATTTTCTGGCTGTATTGTGTTTTGTGGGGTTTTTTCCACAGTATTGTGCGATTGTGTTAAAACGGGTACTTACCTTGCAGGGGACATTAGGTGGAGAAGGGGTGGTATACTAGCACGCCGCCACCTTCGGGTGCTTGCTAATGCTATTGATGCTTATAACCGTTGCAATGGCGTACACTCCAGCGCTAGCACGGCAGCCCTCTAACTCAGCTAGGGTGTTTAGTGTATGCAGAAGGGGGATGGAATGGATCATTATTTTTTTGTTTGCACACCTGCAGCAACGAATCTGGAGCAGGAAGCTCACCTGCTACGCGAGCAAACACTCTGCGTGAGCTAGCGGGCTATGGACCGCGGGATTTGGTTATCATCTCCAGCCACTCTGAGCCCCATAGACGCATTGTGACGCCCGAACGCCTCCTTATCAGGACCAAGCAGAGAACCCAGACTACCGCCCCGCAAGGAACCTTATCCTCTCCCCAGCTGGGTCTTCACCTGACCCCGTCGCTACCCTGACAGTAGCCCAAATCCTCCACACACACCCCCCCCCGGCCCCCTCATTCCACCCCCATACACCCCCTCCCTGCACTCTCATCTCTTACCTGACAGATCCCCAACCTCGCCCTTCCTCCACCCTCACCTCCGCCATCTGCAACCCCAACCCCCAAGTCAACCCCCCCCCCTGGTTGGGGTACTTACCATAGGAGATGGGGGCATCTGGGTCGCCCTGCCACGACATATGGCCCAGGTCATCCACCGAGTGCTGTGCTGTGGAGAGACACAAGCACAGGATCACTGGTTCACCGACCGGTCTGATTCACACACTGGTTAGCTGACTTGTTCACTAACAGATCTACAGGGTTTAAAACCGAACCCACTCTATACTTTAGTTAAAGGTCCCGTGGCATGCCACCAGGTGTGGTGTGATTAGCCGTTATAAGCTAGGTGGACACGCCCACCTGTGATGTCATAAGGGGCAGATTTCCAAAACAGCTTGTAACGGCCAATCACACCACGCCTGGTGGCATGTCACGGGACCTTTAAGATGTTGTTCATTTAGCGTCATTTAGTGTTTAGCATTAGCCCCAGTGACCTCTAAGGGATCATATACGTATCAATTGTTGAAGATGCTTGGAGATAACTATGACCCAGAACGAGGATTCATCTTTCATCTCGTCATGTGCGGCAGCCTGGCTTTTTTCACAAATGTATACATATCACTGATCTCTACTTATCAGGAACATAGTTATTACTTTGAAATACATACATTAATAAGTATTTAATTTGTCTTTTGTGAAAAATTATATATTTCATACACTTTGTCAGATACATAACACATTGTGTTATGCACTCAGGCTTTCTGTGGGATTCTGTGTAAGCATTAATACTGCAGTCATAACCTTCATTAAATCATGATGTCATTTCCTGTTCACCTTTCAGGTGGCCCCGTCCGAGTGTCACAAAGCCCGAAGAAATAAAGTTGTGCATGTCTTGGCCCCCGCGCAGCGCCTCCTTGCCATAGTGCCCTGCGAGAGAGAACACACAACATACGTCAACACACACACACACACACACACACACACACACACACACACACACACACACCTGGAGCATATCAGACGCAACGTGCAGAAGCAAGCTGCAACCTTAGTTTACCTGCAGTAAGAAATGCGTATATATAGAACCTATTGCCCTAACCTAACCCAATCTTAATTTACCTGTAGTAAGACAACTTGCCCCAACATAACACAGCCTTAATCGACTTTAAGGAAGTCAATCTTCCCTAACCTTACACAGCATTAATACACCTTCAATAAGAAATGTGACTTGTTGCAACATTAATAACCAACTCCGGCTTTCCCCTGATGGACACGGTATTGATCTGCAACATCGATTCATGTAACCTGAGACGCATACGTATCGGACAACTAAATAAATAAACAGGCAGCCTAATTCTGTCGCCATAGCCCCGTAAATGAAAATAAAAGATGGGGTGGTGGGGGTTTATGGTCTCTCGGCTTGATTGAGAGTAGAGCTGAGAGGGTCAGCAGCTGGTCAGACACGGCCTGGTGTTAAGACACCAACTCTCAGGAGTCATCTGGGAACAACTTGACCTTCACACAATAAACCCAACTGCATGTTTACACTGTCCTCCCCTCATGTTCTGGCCGGCTCTTCCCTCTACTCCCTATGACCTTTTTTTCCTTTTCCCTCTCTCTCTCTCTCTCTCTCTCTCTCTCTCTCTCTCTCTCTCTCTCTCTCTCTCTCTCTCTCTCTCTTCTCTCTCTCTCTCTCTCTCTCTCTCTCTCTCTCTCTCTCTCTCTCTCTCTCTCTCTCTCTCTCTCTCTCTCTCTCTCTCTCTCTCTCTCTCTCTCTCTCTCTCTCTCTCTCTCTCTCCCCCCCCCCCACACACTCTCTCTCCCCATCTAAGAGCAGGTCAAGGTCTTTACCGACTCCAAATGTGTCCTTGTGCATCTTGAAAGCTTTTAACAAAACAGCATCAAGATGTACAAACAGAGATCAGATAACTTCATTCACAGCCAGATTACAGACACATGAAAAACAATTCAGAGCCAGGTGACCCATGATGTATCTCCCTCCGCAATGAATAACTAATAGTAGGACGCAAAGCATGTACGGCTTCTAGACATTGGTATGTTTTTATTAGAACCTTACGCTTTTCAAAACGGTTCACATTGCTAAGCACGTTCATCCATTCACCCATTGCCGGTAATAGGACATTCACACACTGAGGGCGGTGTCCATTTAAAACCTTAGCTGTGTCCCATCCTAACGTGTTGATACTCTGGGTGTACTTAACGAGCTGTTGGAGGTCCTAATGTGTTAATACTCTGGGTGTCAATATGAGTCATTACTCCAGGTGTCAACGTGTCCCAACGAGTTAATTTTCTTGGTGTCAGCCACGGTTAAAAATGAAAAAGAGCCGATACACCGGGGGTCTCCTCCACCATCAAACTCATCATCATCATCATCATCATCATCATCATCATCAGAGGGATCCCAGATTGAGCTCCCAAACCCGGATGGTATTGTTGTCGCTCGTTTACCAGATAAAACATTTGGACTAGTAGTTGGCTCCTGGGAGCCTCTGGGCTCCTCTGCTCCTCTGGGGCCCGGTACTGAGGAATGAGGACAGTCCTTAATAAGATCACATTATCTGTCTCAGTCTAATTAGATGTTGAAGGCAGCTGTAAGCCACTTTGAACGCTCTGCCAATGCAATATATCAGCCCGATTCATAATTAATGGAGCTTGTTAATAGTTTATAGTTTATGGTTAAGAAAACTGATCTTATTACATATGTTGGTCACTCCAAACGATGCACTGTTTGATGTTTTCCTTAGTACTCTTTGAAATGAACAAACATTATTCTGTACAGAACACCCTGACCAATTAAGTTTAAAGACTGCATTTATACATTTCATCTTTACATAATTTGTCAACTTTGTATATAAATGAGGATCGCAACGCCCTGATCTCACTACTAGAAGTCTTCTGACTCAGGCTTCGGTTTAGAAAATTTAATAAAACTGTCTGTCAAAGATGGACCGATTGAACAGGAAGTGACATTCGGCAACGTCTGATGTGTCACCCGGTCTGCCCGCTGAATGCTTTCAATTCCAGCAGTGGGACAGGAAAATGGGGTCTTGGCATTTCTACCTGAACAAAAAAACGATCCATATCCTGTAAACAGCAGATTTTAGAGGCAAGAAAAGGGGGGGGGGTCGGGGAATTACACCGTCAACCTTTTGTTCTCAAGACAAACGCTCCGACGGCTGAGTCAATAATAATCTTGACAACCTGTTTTATGTCATTTTTTTATCTTACATATTGACTCTTCACTCTCACCGGACAGGATGTGATCAATGTCCACCGGTCCGACACAGCCTCCAGTTCGCCTCTTTTCAAACCATCTGCAGCTGCTTCGTTTTTTGAGCTTCATCTCTTTTTTCAAAGAGATGAAGGTCGTCCTGCTCATCCCCTTCCAGACGCTACAAATCCAGCCAGACGTCTGAACGAGGAGCGGTCGGAGGGAGCGAAGGCCAAACGTCTCGGAGGCTCGTTACCAAGACCATGAATCTGGAGTTGGCCTTCAGTCCAAGGGAAACATCCAGCTCTTGTGTCTGCTCGCAGGGTGTTTCTGGTATTTATTGACCATTCGAATGCTAAAGTTCAGCGGTGGGTCAGGTGATCCAGTCGCATCAGAGTGCATTCAGGACTGACTGCAGTTTTGTTACGAGGAACATCATGTTGCTTCATACCAAACTAGCAACAAAGGAACGACCCAGGCTTGCATTAACAAAGGACAGTCGTGGTGGAAAGAGAGGATTTTATCTTGAAAGGGCCGCTTACTGAGACAGTAGCTGCAGTGTGGGATTTTGTGTCTTTTCATGTTTAAGGGCAGGAATGTGTGTATGTATGCGTGTGGGTCCATGTGCATAAGGTTGAGTCCATGCATGTGTGAATGTGTGTTCCTGAATGTGTTTGCAATGGTGCATGTGTGCATGTGTGCGCGCGTGCGTGCATGTGTATAGGGTACTGGTTGACACCAGAGTGCAGCTCAGAGGCTGGATCTGGGACACCATACTGGGCCACTTACAAAGCACCCATCCCCCAAGCACGCCGCCTACCAGCCAATCCGACGCCTGCAGGACGGAAATATCCCAAGACAAAGACACGCGTCCGCCCGAAGACACGTTCGCTCGCATCTCATCCTATGTCACGTTTTAGCCAGAGATTAGTCGGCCAATCGGACGCCCCGTGGAATGCGGGATGGGACCCTTCCCGTCCGCAGCTGGGCTTCTCACACCCTCTCCGTATCTTCAGCTTAGCACTGCGAACATATGAATAATACTCTCCTATTACACGCCTTGTCCATCTAGTTCAGCAGGCGTCAGTCGCAGCCCAGCAGCCCACACACGCCGAGCTCAACTTGGAGAGGATTCCAGTCTTATTGAGGATGGAGGAGGCGGCACCACACACTGTGAGTCAAGTAGGGGGGAAATAAAGGTCAATGAGGAGCTTCACCACACACTGTGAGTCAAGTAGGGGGGAAATAAAGGTCAATGAGTCCTTTAACCCCTCTTTTGGTCGGGTTGCCCATGTGGGGACAGGTGTACTCAGTGAAGAAGGGGGTTGTGACTTTGGACAAGCTACCTCAGCGAGATAGGGGGTGTGGCCAGGTAAAGGAATACTCAGTGATGTTGGCACAGGTGTATCTAGCGAAATATGGGGCGCGGCTATGGAGAGGGGAACCTAGTGAGGTAGGGGGTGTGGTTGCAGCCAAGTGTACTCAGTGAGGAAGGGGGCGTGGCAGTTAACAGGTGTACTCAGTGAGGTAGGAGGCGTGGCAGTTAACAGGTGTACTCAGTGAGGTAGGAGGCGTGGCAGTTAACAGGTGTACTCAGTGAGGTAGGGGGCGCGGCAGTTAACAGGTGTACTCAGTGAGGTAGGAGGCGTGGCAGTTAACAGGTGTACTCAGTGAGGTAGGGGCGTGGCAGTTAACAGGTGTACTCAGTGAGGTAGGGGGCGTGGCTATGCAAAGGTGCACTCAGTGGAGTAAGGGGAGTGACTATGGACAGGTGTACCGAGTGATTAGGTGGGCTGTGGTTATGGACAGCTGTACTCAATGATGTACGGGGAGTGGCTGTGTACAGATGTAGTACTCAGTATGGTTCGGACCTGGCAATGGAAAAGTGTACACAGCGGGTAGGGGGCGTGGCTATGAACAGGTGTACTGAGAGTGTTTGGAGCGTGGCTTTTATGCAGGTGTACTTACCATGGTTTGGGGCGTGGCTATGGACAGGTGTGTAGTGGTTCTTGAAGTTCCTCACAGGTGTTTCGTCTTTGGACGAGTCTTCCAAATCTGCCATGTTCTCATGTTCATGCAGAGATGTCGGATTGGTTCCTTGTTGCCGCAAAATGTCTGCAAGTGCTCTGGAGATATAAACAACAGAGAAGTAAGAAGTTTTATGAGAGTCTCCAAAAGTAAAGCATTAGGTGATTTATTTAGCTGTACTTTCAGCTCGATTTATACTTCAGTGTAGCGAAGCAGGGAGGCCAAACCATATACAGCCAGTGCCGACTCAGACAGTTCACCTTAGAGTATATGAGCAAACAGTACCAGTAGCACTTTTATTTTGGTGGTAAAAATAATAAGCAACCAAACTACACGTATTACACTTCACAACTGCGGTTAAATTTTGAATCAAACAAAATGTGTTGCAATAACTTTGACCAGACTCATATTGTGTATACAGTATATAGACATACCAGTATCTATATTTGTATCTATTTTTTCAATGTCAACGGTAAAGTTCACTCCTCTACAACTGAGTATTTTCATGAGGAAAATGCAGTGTATTTATCGGCAGTTTAAGTAGGATAGCTGCCTGGTAAAATGAGCACACGTTAGACATTTATTATTTTATTTCCATCCCAGGCGACAGTGACCTGGTTTAAAAGAGTTCCAGCCTAATCTGGAGCTAAAAGAGGTTATTAAAACACTGGTAGGCAAGGACGTCTCATTAAAATATTAGTTAAACACCAGTCAGCACAAAGCACTTATTAAAAGATGGGTTAAACAAGTGTATTAGAACATGTTATAAGATTAGGGTAAACATGAGACCTATTAAGTTCAATTCTAACGAGCAATTATTCAATAATATCCAAAGATACAAGAGAAAGAACATGTTATTAAAACATTAAACCCTAGTTAGAAAAAAAAAACTCATGTTGAAAGATAGTTAACTTCCCAATACAGTCAACAAAAATCAGCTAACTACAGATACATCTTAGTATCTGCTCTTCAAATAAAATGCCACATAGAAATTCTGCTGCGTAATTGTTTTAGTTTTTTATGCTACGTCTTTACAGCTATCTTGAAACATGATAGCTGTGATTTGTAAAACAGGAGAATAAAAGCCAAATTTCCTCCTGACGGATGACTCTAAAGGGGTCTTTTGTGTTTTATGCTTCTAGTTTCTTGTGAGCTCAACCAAAAATGCCAAATCTTTCTGCGGTTTCTTTGGCTTCCTAAACTAGGTCTAATTTGCTTCATGACATGCAATATTTGATTCGCCAATGCAGGACAATTGAAAGAAAGTTGAGTTTTCTACCCGACAGTAGGACTCTGAAGAGGTCTTTTGTGTTTTTCACACTTGAGTTTCTGGTCATTTTCCTCCGATTGTGTGACCATTCTTCCCCCGTCGCCCGACCCCTCCCGTCTCCTGCAATCTGAGAACAAAGTGCCCGTCTCGCCAGCAGCACCGTGACCGCACTGCTGGCCGGTCGATATGCTCTCAAATCTCTAGTCTCCAGACTCTTCCCCCTTCTGAAGGTCACTGCCGAGACTACGTGGGTCCGCCCCAAAAACACTTCCACAAATCCTACACCTGAAACCTCCCCACAGGAGCTGATTCGCTCCGGAAGAGAGCGTCCACTGAGGCTGATTTCATCTTCCACCACGTCACTTTCCATCACCTCAAACCAACGACATCTTACAGACCAATGATGTCACTGTAGAAGACCAACAACATCAGGGACGACATCACTATGGAAGAATGATCACTGGGAATAAGAAGGTCAGGAGGACTCTCACCCTCTCTATGCCTCTCTTGACATATCTGTATCTCTGCCTCTCCCTCCGCAGCCTCTCTCCTGGCCTCTATCTATTCTGAGGTCGTGGTCCATTTAAACGCTCCATGGCCTGGTTGTTATATCGTTCTGGGAGATGAACACTGGGGCGCCTCCCTTCCTATTTCTCACTAAGAAGGTCCTGGCCTGGGGTAATCACACTACTGCCCACCAGTAAGGTCCCTACCTGGGGTAATTAACTACTGCCCACCAGTAAGGTCCCTGCCTGGGGATATACCCTGCTGCCCACCAGTAAGGTCAGGGGCTATTACACCTTGTCATTCCGGACCCTTCATACAATCTCAGGGGGTCCATGGTACACCGCCACACTAATTGGTGGATGTTTTCTGTCAGGACGTGAGCCTCCACCTCCAACGGGAATCGCCAACCGTTTTTAGCTGGTTCAATACCGCGGTGGTGTGGTTACCGGCAGTAGATGGTGGTTTACTTTGAATCCCTTTGGACAAAAGTGTCTCAATTATTAAATAGTAAATAGAAAGATATATCAGAATGAATTCCCTTCATTAATTCTAGGACTATTAACGAAAGAGTCATTTTGAAAACAATAATAGTATTAAAGACAAAGCATTATGGCAGGATACCCATCCTCCTCTGAACAGAAAGGCTGTGATCAACCCCTCCGGGAAGACATTTTAAACATACCAACATTTGTATTGACCCGACTGTTCATTAGAGATGAACCGCAGCTGATTTCCTCTCCCAGGCCAGCTTGTTAGCTCCAGGTCTTTCTCAGCTACCACTTAGTTATCTCTGTTCCATAATGAAGGCTGACCAGACAGGTAGAGAAACAATCAGCCTCATAAGCTTCCATCAGCCTCAGAACAAATTAGTCCCGCGCCTCCATTTCGGATCCAATTAAAATGTAATGAAACAGGACCGCTGGATCTGCTGGGGTGTACAGGCGAGTTTATACATGACCCATTTATCTCTGGATGGCTCCACACGCCCAGCAAACCTGCCATACATCTATCCAGCTAGCTAGGTAGCCTGCCAGCTAGCTAGTCTGCCAGCTAGTCACCCCACAGTGGACGATTCCCCCAAACTCAACGATTGAAATACTCCCAGCAAACATCACACATTGAACATTGTGTTCTATAGTAACTATTAAGGCATCAAGATAGAACTTTCATCCAAAGTCAAATGTAATTTAGATACAGGTGACTAAGGACCAGGGAGTGGTTGAGACATCTTGCCTAGGTTGCCTACAGGTAGACAACAGTGCCTTTCTGCTTGGTGGATGATGACATGGGGAAATCGAGGGGTGTTTTACACTGGGCAGAGCGCCTCAGCGAAGACACATCACTACTGCTAGCAGTGCGTTCAGATCCAGGCGAACTTTGTAGAATAATGTGCAGAATATATTCTTCACAAAATTACTAATTGACAAACGAGAAATATTTCCTCTAATCATTAGTCCACAAACTAAGAGAAATATAAAAAAAATGAAGAATTGTGTGTTTTATAATTTTAACATTCAATCATATTCTGTCAGATTTGAAATCCTTCCAACTGGCTGATTGCTATTGTGTGGCACACAGGGTGACCAATCACATGACCCCAGCCCCCCCATGACACACCCCTGCCCCAGTGCTTGGTTAGAGAAAACCTCAAAATGTTGGAGCTCCACTCAGCTGACCCCGTTAGAGAATACAATATGACCTTAATGCCTTATATTATATTAAAGGAAAACCAAACCCTGAAATAACTTATTTTGGGTGACGGGGGGTGTAGTGGGTAACTAAGCAGTGTTGTGTATTAATTCAGGGCCAAATCTCCACATAAAAGCTGGTTCAATAACATAGGATAGGATGCAATATGGACTCAAATTGCCCTCTACGTGTTAACGGGTGCTACTGCATGAGTACACCGGTTACCGGCTGTTTTGGGTACCCAGGTAACCTGTCAATCTGATCCTAGGAAGAGGGCGGGCCTTGGTGAAAGCCTAAACAGCCATGTTTCACCGCCCATGAAAATAAAGGGGACCCACTTAAAATGTGATAGTAGGCCAGGAATACCTCATGGTTGGTTTCACTCTAAGACTCAATGATCAATGTTTTCCAATGTTCTTAGGCTTAACCATGTCCTGTATGTCAAGCTATGCTATACACTGCGATATTCTACACTGAGCAACCGTAGGCTATGCTACGCCTCCCTGCGACCCACTTCAGGCGGGCTGAAGATGATTCATCCAATCAGGAGATGACGCCGCACCCATCTCCTTGGAATACCACCATATACAAAATATAGGACACACAGATCCCCATACTTCACAAACTTGCCAGCACACAGACACACAAAAACGAACACACACACACACACACACACACAGACACACACACACGCGCACGCACACACACACACACAAAATGCGTACATAGATCTGTCTGTCCTAGTTTACAGTATGCAGCATTCTGGACGATGTACTGCAGTTCAACAGGTTTTACTCCAGTTCCTAACATTGCACTGCAGTTCAAAGGATTTTACTAGTTCAGCATTTTAACAGGTTTTACTCCGGTTCCTAACATTGCACTATAAGTCAACAGGATTTACTCCAGTTCCTAACATTGTACTGCAGTTGAACAGGATTTACTCCAGTTCCTAACATTGCACTGTTTAACAGGATTTACTCAGTTCCTAACATTGCACTGTAGGTCAACAGGATTTACTCCAGTTCCTAACATTGCACTGTAGGTCAACAGGATTTACTTCAGTTCCTACCACAACAGGATATCCTGCGGTTCAATCCGCGGTACTGCGTGAGGTGCTGCAGTGTTTCAGGGGGTGCCTTGCCCTAAGGCTCGCCACACACACACACACACACACACACACACACACACACACACACACACACACACACACACACACACACACACACACACACACACACACACACACACACACACACACACACACAAAGATACACAAACATCTTTTACTGATTGGATTGAGTGGTTGATGGTGCGTGTGCGTGCGTGTGTTTTTGTCTTCTGCCGGAAAAAGATTCTGAGATGAAATTGAGATTATATATTTTTGCTGAAACATTTCGAAAAACATTTGTCATATTTTATAGATGTGGTTCCCTGATAGGGATGTCCTTAACTTTGATCTTTATTATTCTCTTGTTTTCAGCTTTGCATGAGGATGATTATGAACAGTGAAACTTTGATTTGTTCGGCTGAAATGCAACGTGCTCATTTCTCCAGCACATATTTAAATGACTTAACGTTGTAGGCTACTGATTGCCTAAAACATCAATGACACGCGCAGGAAGAGGAGCCGAGGGAAGCAGCGACATGAGGAGGACAATTAAGACTTTACAAGCAGGTCGTAACTTCTCTACCTGTGGACGTTCATCTCCTGCGGCGGTTTGGTCGCCTTGTCGTAGGCGACTTTGGCGCCGATCCCGATGGCTATAACGAGCGCCACCACGCCACACGAGATGTACACCGTGGTGTTGGTCTGGTCTAGCTCCGGGTCGTACGTGTCCCCCGTGGGCGCGGGGGAGGGAGGCTGGGTCTTTATCCAGTCTGGAGTGTTGTAGTTCGTGCAGTACTTCTGCTCGAGGCGCTTCCCCTGGTCTGCGCAGCAGAAGCGCAGGAAGCAGCTGCCGCAGCAGTAGCGGTGGTCTGTGTTGTTGCACTCGAACTCCTTGTCCAGCTGTCCACTCACGTCGTAGTAGCCCAGGCACGTGTCGTGCGCTCCGACCGCTGGAGCCTGCACCTGGGTGACCCGGATACGGCCCGGGGCGGGGGCGCCCGGCCCGCTGGTGCTGTTCACCTCCCGTGGCCGTGCGGTCCGCTTGGGAGCCGGCTTGGTTCTCTTGTTCGCAGCGGCACACAGCACGTGGAGCGGGTCCAAGTAGACCAGGAGCAGGAGAAGATGTTTTATCCCCATGGTCTTCGTGACGCGACCCCGTGCCCCCTCTCCCTCTCTCTCTCTCTCTCTCTCTCTCTCTCTCTCTCTCTCTCTCTCTCTCTCTCTCTCTCTCTCTCTCTCTCTCTCTCTCTCTCTCTCTCTCTCTCTCTCTCTCTCTCTCTCTCTCTCTCTCAGCAAACCCGTGCTCCTCTCGATCTTCTTGTAACTTTGATGGAGTTCATGATCGCAGATTGCCCCCCCTCTCCCGCCGCCACCGGCAGGTTCGGTCAGCGCGTCACGCCCTGGTCATGCGCGAGGACGCGCTCCGCTCCGATCACAGCAGGGCGCCTCTCGCGCGTCTCCATCCTCCGTCCGTACCAAACTTTGCGCTTGCCGTGGAAGTGTTTTCTTTTCTTTTTGTGTCCGGTTATTTAGCGTTTTCCCTCCCGAGTCGCCGAGGAGTCAGCGTCTCGTTTTCGGCCGCCTGCGGAGGTGAAACATTCAGCAGAAGTCAATTAAGGCTGCGTAACAAAACGCAACCCTGGGGGATGGCGGGTGTGGAAGGACCCGCTAAAAGGCGCCGCTAAACCCCCCACGCCCCCTCGCCGTTCACCGGAGATGAACGAGCGTCATGGGGTGGTTCAGAGGTTCAGAACCACGGAGAGCAACCTGAGCACAGGGAGTCTGGACCTGACAGCGAACGCGCAACGCTCTCGAAAAATAGTATCGCAACGAGTAGGCTACTGTAGTACTACCTTTAACACCGTAGAACTGACTTGAAAGATTAATTTCTCTGCTTTTCCATCGTTATTCTACTGGCTCAAAAATAAAGTCAAAAATAAGAGAAGTGCGCGTGTGGTTCCAGCCTAGTGTCCCGTGTTCAGGACCCTTAACTCACGTTGCCTTAACACTACAGAGCAGTAAAGAGAAGTTCTTACCGTGCGACACTAATCAGCACCGGAGACCGGAGACCGGAGACGGCGAGCTCTGCCGCGGAATCAAAAGAAGCCGCCTGGTACTGGGCAGGACCTCTTGCGCTGCTCCTCACCCCTCCTTCTCCTCCTCCTAGCTCCCCCCGCCCACAACAGGAACGGCCTACGTCACCACTCCAGGTACTTGGGGTTAATTATCCGCCGCGCGACCGCTCGATACGAACCGGGTGCTGCGTCGACACGCACTTTAAGCTCCCGCCATTGATGGTGTCAACTCACGCGACGCTGCGCATCTATAGTCACCTCCTCATCAACTCTGGTGATTTAGAGTGTGTGTGTGTGTGTGTGTGTGTGTGTGTGTGTGTGTGTGTGTGTGTGTGTGTGTGTGTGTGTGTGTGTGTGTGTGTGTGTGTGTGTGTGTGTGTGTGTGTGTGTGTGTGTGTGTGTGTGTGTGGATTTAGAGTGTGTGTGTGTGTGTGTGTGTGTTGTGGCATGTGCGTGTGCGTGTGCGTGTGTGTTTGTTTGCACGTCAAGCCGTTCTTCAAGTGTGGCTGCCTATAGAGCCTTGGTGTGAAACATTATAAACTGAGACTAACCTTTGTGTAAATTAACACAGACTAACCTGCTATAGAGTTGAGAATAACATGTGGTATGGTTTACATTAAAATGCGGTGGGGTGGGGTACGGGAAGGGGGGGGGGGGGGGGTCAGTCTGATGCAGGCCTGAGAACCCCCCCAGTGAGACTGCCACTGATCCGTCCCCCGGGACCGGACTGAACCGGTTCCACCTCTGCACCTCTAAGAACAGAAAACAAGGCCATGTAAAGCACCTCGAAAGATTTCACCCTTCACAGCCGTCAGCCGCTGAGACGGACTGGCGTGTGTGTGACGGACTGGCGTGTGTGTGACGGACTGGCGCGTGCGTGACGGAGCGGCGTGTGTGTGACGGAGCGCGTGTGTGTCGGGCGTTAATGTGAAGGTAATATGACAAGAGGACTCTGAGGGAGAGATCTCCTCCTCAGTGATGTGCACTAGACAGAGCCGGCCAACGAGCGCTGCACTCAGAGCGCTGTCAGCCGGTCAGATCAGATGGTGGGTTGAGCTGAGGGGGGAGACAGGAGGGGAGAGTAGGAGTGGGGGTGGGGGGGTGGGGGGGGGGGGAGAGTAGAGGGGGGAGGGAGGGGGGAGAGTGAAGGAGAGATGGGAGAGGAGGGGGGAAAGTGAGATGGTGGGGGAGACAGGAGGAGGGGGAGACAGGAGAGAGGAGGAGGAGAGGGAGGACGAGGAGAGGCAGAAGAGGAATGGTCCATTACGGTTGAACCGCTCAGGAAGCGTCTCGCTGGCCTCAGCAGAACGTCCTGACAGGTAACGCCATGCCGACACGGCGCTCCGACAGTAATGAGCGCGTTCGTCCTGAGAAGAAAGGAATGAAGGATGTCTCCCAACGATCCAGAGTTAAGAGCAGCGCCTCTCCTCTCCCCCCCCACCCCACCACCCCACCACCCCTCATCCCTCATCCCGGGAAGTTTACAGCAGAACAAGCGACCCCGCGTTTGAGGTTACACTCAAGTTCTCCGCCGCGGCCTTTGTCACGTTGTCTGGAGTCATTTAGATCATGGCCCACATACTCTCATGAATCCAGTCGCTTTCAAATCGTTTCTATTTTCAGATGACGAGTTCAAGTGAGTCTTGATTCGGCTTCGCTCAGAGCACCAACCAGAAATGTCTGGCCCCGTTCTGGTGCAGGGGGGGAATTGGCCTCCGCTGACACCGTTCAGCCTCCACTGGGTCGACTCTACGTCTGGGCCTGCCGCCCAGCCTCACCACCCGCCTAGTCACCAGCCTCAACAACAAACTGATCCCGAGAGAGCCTTCCCACCGGGCCTCCACACCAGCTCATCCTCAGCCTCAACACGTGCCTACCCTCCAGCCTCAAATCCAGCCTCCCAGCCAGCCTCCCCCACCAGCCTTCCTCAGGTTTAGGATCTCACGACGGACCCTGCTTCATTCTCCCGTTTTCTCCTGATGAGAAGTTGGTATATTATGTATAGTTTACATACGGTAACATACTGGACACTTAGATAGTGCTAGCGCCGTAGAATACTGGATAGGGGTTTAGTGAGCTGTCGTTGCTTTCAGGGGAAAAACGTCTGCACCCTCCATTATGGTGTGCAGAGCTCAGTGCCGGAGAATCTGCCGACGCCAAAACTTTAAACTTGTACCCGTTTTTTTATGTTGCTTAGCTACAGAGCATTATAACTGATCTGTTGGTTCTTGCCCAGTCATGGTTCAGACTGCGTCCAAGAGGCTGCGGGTGTCTCTTTGTGTATCTCTGTGTGAGCGTCACAGGTGTGTAACAGGTGTTTATAATCAATTTAGGCGACATCTGGCTTGCCGGGGTATGATGTAATCACCGTGGAAACAGGTGAGAGCAGATAGCAGGTCTGGCTGTAGGCCCGGGAGCTCCGACAGTGAAATGGGGCCCGACAGCTGGAAGGGTCGCCGGTTCAAATCCATGGTTCCTCCTGGCAATATGTGACATTGTGATGTTGGAGAGCAATACTTCTCCCCCTTAATTCAATGACTCTCTGATCTGCACCCTAGTAGTATAGGTGAGACATCTGGTTGTGGGTGAGACACTTGAGAGGGTGAGACACCTGGGGGGTGAGACACCTGATGGGCAAGACACCTGATGGGGGAAGACACCTGGCGGGGGGGGTGCACCTGGTTTGGGAGACATCTGAGAGAGTGACACACCTGGTTGTGTATGAGACAACTGAGGGAGGGAGACATTCTGGGGGAGAGACAACTGGTGGGTGAGACACCAGGTGGTGAGACACCTTGTGGGTGAGACATCTGAGAGAGTGAGACAACTGGTTGTGGGTGGGACACCTGAGAGAGTGAGACATATGGTTGAGTGAGACACCAGGTGGGGTGTGAGACACCTTCTGCGTGAGACACCTGGGAGAGTGAGACACCCGGTGATGGCTGCAGCTGGACGATGAGATTAAAATATATTGTGTTTATTTTTCCTCATTCAGTCGAGTGCCACTAGCACCACTTTTGTTGTTGTTGTTGTTGTCACCCTGGACAACAACACACCATCAACCCCCGGCGCCGCGGTCGGGGTTCGCCCGTGTCGGAGTGTGTTCTGTCGCCGCCAGCCAATCAGCGGCGACCTCGCCTCAGCCAGGCTGCCCCAGCAGCACTCACCCCTCTAAACATGGAGAAAAACAATAAATACCTATAAAAACACACAAATAAATCATGGCTATTTTACAGGGTCCTCCTCTCCCCACCCACCCCCCCCTCACACCCTACCCACCCACCTGGCCCCCGGAGAGGACACTTGTTAAATGGCGGTGGCGTTGTGCTCACAGCTCCCTCTGAATCAATTACCATTTGGATGTAAATGTCAGCGCGCGGCGTTCCAGCGGGACTGTCGCCGGGCAGAGCTGGAGCGAAAGTGTTGGTTGCCACGGACGGACGGACGGACGGACGGACGGACGGACGGAGCGGGGGGCTTAATAAACACAGAGCTGCGTGTGCTCTACAGGGGAACGTTCAGCTCATAAACCGCTGGGTTGAAACTATAAAAATACCGGCAGGCCTTGAATGATTGATTGTTCCCACTGGTTCTTAGTTGGGTGCTCCCTGAATGCGGTTATCACTGTACACAATGACATCTTACACAGGCTACACCCACACAGCCTCCGCACAATACTACAAGGCACAACGCAGTGCAACAGAAGCATATGGAGAGCAACATAATGTCGACACAACACAGAGTGACGCCACGAAGAAGAGCCTTTGTTGGACAATTTTTCTTTCTTTGGACGAGACCCCGCACGGTGCACATCCGTGACCTTCAGGGCTCTGGCAGAATGATGGAGAAGTCAATACAACATTTGCGGAGCCTGCGGCCAATGAGAGTCTGCCGGGGTTGGATATTGTTGCGCGATAAGCAGCAGCCGCTCACCCAGGAAAAGTTATTACCTGGGAGACTGCTGGTTTAAAAGCACATTGTGGAAAAGATTTAACAGTCTCACCGGCTCCACGCATCACAGAGTCCGGATGAATAGAGGTCAGCTGATGGGGAGCCAAGTGGTCTTCTCCCAGTCAGTAGGGCCTGGGTTCGATGCCTAACAGTCATCACCCTTGAGCAAAATATTAAGATCGGAAAGACTTCAGTTTAGGCTTCTGATTCGATGTTGGAAATGGTCACGGTTTCAGTTTACATTTTCAATGCTTAAGTTCATGGGTTGAAATTAAAGAAGGTTGGAAATTGTATAGTATAGCGATTAGGTTGAGGACATTAACCACCTACGGATTATTGTAGGTATTAGATTAGATGTTTGAAATGGAGAAGCTCGGGCTTTACTCAGATTTTATGAATTGTTTCTGTTTAAAAGTCTGAGGTTAAAGTTTTGCAGTCAGAGCCAGGATGTATGGGAGCGCATTGCATCATGGGAGAACCCACCAGAACATTCCGTCTTACATCGAGGTCAGGCGGCGCATGTCCTTCAAACCCGCCTTATGAGAACAGATTTACAGCCTCAGTCTTCCATCACATGGTGTTACTTGCAGCACCCTACCACAGCCCAGCACCCCAGCGCCCACCCAACACCCCAGCACACGCCCCAGCGCGCCATAAAGAAAACAAGAAATATGAACCTCCAGCTCCTCCTCCTCCTCCTGATATTCATGTTCTCTTTCAAACTACTAGGTTCTTTGATCACATTGATTGAGACTGTGTGTGTGTGTGTGTGTGTGTGTGTGTGTGTGTGTGTGTGTGTGTGTGTGTGTGTGTGTGTGTGTGTGTGTGTGTGTGTGTGTGTGTGTGTGTGTGTGTGTGTGTGTGTGTGTGTGTGTGTGTGTGTGTACTCCACAGTGTATGAAACACATATTTGCATATTTATTAACTTAACGATTGTTAAATGATGAATGACAGGACGAAGGTCTGTATGTTGCGTGTGTGTATTCCCATGATGCATTGCTTTCATTCCAGATTCTCTTCTAACCATGATGTTCACTGCACCGAATCATCAGTCCTGTAATTATTCAAACACCTCTTACCTAATGCCCAAACCGCACCTATTCCTCCTCCTCTTCTTTTGGCTGTTTATCTTTTAATGTGTGAATCTTAATGTTTTGAGTTTTAATGTCACGTCTCCCCGGGGGAAAGATAACCAATGTGCTTCTTACTGGGTGAACATTAAACTAGCTTCCTCCCAAGTGGTACCACAACCACATTCTGAAAAAAACACAGTGCAACAAAACTTGTGACTTTATATCTATCTACACAACCCATCCATCCAGGCATTCATCCATCCATCGATCATCATCTGTGCTTTCATACGTCCATTCAGGCAGCAGACATCCAGGAACAGTTGTCTGCCTGTCAGTCCGTCGGCCCATCTGTCTGTCTAGGGAATAAATCAGTGTAACTCCTGTCCTTCGTGGTATCCCCCCCCGTCTCTCCCTCCCCAGAACAGGTTTCAGTTGGCCGGACAGATTCGATTGGAAGCGCTTGTCTGAGCTAGCAGTTCAGTTCTTCCTTTACAAAGGGAAGGAAACTATCTTCTTCTTCTTCTTCTTCTTCTTCTTCTTCTTCTTCTCCTCGACTTCTCCGTGAAGGCGTCTGACAGGCCATGAACACTCCCTCCCCTCGACATGACCTGTCCCCCCCCCCCTCTCCCCAACTAACCATGAGGCAGAGTGGCCGCAACAGAGAGCATCACAACCATAGGTTATTCTAATCTACTGTGTGTGTGTGTGTGCGTCTGTCTGTCTGTCTGTCTGTCTGTCTGTCTGTCTGTCTGTCTGTCTGTCTGTCTGTCTGTCTGTCTGTCTGTCTGTCTGTCTGTCTGTCTGTCTGTCTGTCTGTCTGTCTGTCTGTCTGTCTGTCTGTCTGTCTGTCTGTGTGTGTGTGTCCTCACCGGGTTAATGTTGAGTTCAGTTAATTTATTGAAAAATCAGTCAGGTGATCGATTAGTCCAACCTACACAACCCCAGAACAAAGCTCATGAGAATTATGCTTTTAAAACTGTGTTTTTTTCTAGATTAGGTGTTGTGTCGAATCAATACAATACTACAATCTTGTGAATCATACACAATATATACATAAAATATGGACAAGTATTTCTGAATTAGTATTTCTATGCAAACTCTTTCATTTACAGTATTATTTATTCAATATTTTGTTGGTGTGAATTCTTTAGCCACCTCAGACACCGGTCACTAAATGTTAAATTAAGGGACATATAATTCTAAAATAAAAAAAAACTCACAAAATTCAAGTATATCTTACAAAATAAATGAACATTGCAATGTTCTATTCAAGATCTTCAAAATAAAAGCTTGCAACATTGAGTCCAATCAATATTCAACACAAAGGAACTCCAAACATCATCCAAACAGTGACAAACGTCAGCCCTGGCTCCAGAACCTCTTCAGACCTAAAGCGGACACCAGACCTTGCTCTCCGAGAAGAGAATCGGACCATTGTTCCAGGTACTAATCAAACAGTGTGTTCCATCATTCCATTTAAATTCACACGGACGTACGCATGCAGGACTAACCGCCGTGTGCAGATAACAGCGTTGCAGCCGACAATCTTTATTCCCGCTTGTTAATTTTACAGGTCCTTGCACAGACACGAGATTAGCTCTGCGTTAGTCAGGCGCAGCTGTAGTAGTTTATTAGAGAGATGAAACACTTGTATGCTCAACATCCTCGTACTTTTATTGAAGGGGAGGGTAGTCTGGTGGATATGGTGCTCTACCCCAAAGGTACCAAGTTTGAACCCCCAAGATGCCCACGGTCTATACCTGTAGGACTCCTAGAACAAGATGCCCCCTAACCCCTACCTGCACCTTAATGATCCGTCTGTGAACTGTCCAACCCATCTGCTCCCTAATGACCTGTCCCTGTAATTCCTGTCAACCACATGTTCCCCAATGATCCGTCTCTGAACTGTCTTACCCATACCTGCTCCTTAATGACCTGTCTCTGTACTTTCTAACCAATACCTGCTCCTTAATGACCCGACTCTGTACTGCCCAACCCCTACCCGCTCCTCAACGACCTGTCTCTGTACTGCCCAACCCCTAACTATTCCTTAATGACCTGCATCTGAATTCACCGAAATATGAATGACTACATTTAATAAATATATAATATTTATTCAGGGGAAAACCCTGAGGTGGCGGGCCGGACCAGCGGAGCTAGCCTACATAACACCAGATATTGATAAAAATAGTGGGTGGCTGTGTAGGAAAATGTAGGGCACAACGTGAAGGACAGCCATCATGAAAGGGCCCCCCCAGTCCCAGGCCGGATGTTGATCAGCTGTTGTACCCTCTAGTGACATCACAAATGGGAGTTCCCACCCAGATGCATGCTGGGAGATCAGCCGACCAGTTGGTACAGTCCACGTTCATCGAATCGTCACACTCCCACTTGTGATTTCGATAAAGGGTGCATTTTAAACCCCCTATTGAATAAAATAATTAATAAGGCCACAGCACCTACTTCTGTGAACTTGTAATAGTTTCTGACAATTTCAGGAACATGCTTAATTTCAGCGTGATCGTGGGAGATCTAAGAGGGTCCTCCGTCACTGTCAGCCGTAATCACCAGCCTATAGATCACCGCCAGGAGAAACACCAGACCCTAACGCATTTAGCAGCGACTGGAGAACAATCCGGAGGCTTCCTGAATCTTAATACTTTAAGACTTCCCCAGTCGCTGCAACCCCTCATGGATAATCTAAGACTACAGGACTGTAATACTATCCAAGCGAGCTTCAACAGGCTTTGGGTTTTAGGGGTCGGGCTGTTCCACTCCCAAGGTACTAGCTAGGATAGTAGATCTGATTCGTAATGTCCACAGTCTACCTGTAGGCATCTTGGAGCAAGAGGCCCCCTAACTCTTACCTGCTACTTAATGACACGTTTCCCAGTTCAATGTGAGTTCCTTGAGAGACAAATGTGTCTGCTTATTGACTAATTAGCTCTTGTGTACATGAGCTGAGGCAGCATAGCTTAACTCAGATTAGCATAAATATGCTAAACTAAGTGTACTGAAATATCAGCAAAGTTAAAAAGGATAGTATAGGAAGAAGCATTGATGTATTTTATCAGTGTGTTTGCATTTAGGCAGGCACAATGGCTCATGTGAAGTCAAAAATATTAAACAGCTATTTCACAGACACCAGGAATAAGCCGGTCTGAGTACAAACGCTTGTCAGGTTACCCAAAAAGAATGGGGAGGGAGAGAGAGAGAGAGAGAGAGAGAGAGAGAGAGAGAGAGAGAGAGAGGGGAGGGAGAGAGAGAGAGAGAGAGAGAGAGAGAGAGAGAGAGAGAGAGAGAGAGAGAGAGAGAGAGAGAGAGAGAGAGAGAGAGAGAGAGCCCCTGGGTTCTGCTCTGTGTCTGTTCCTCGCTGGTCCCTGTAGTGGTTCAGTCCTGGAGAGACCGGCTGAACTGGGTCACTGCGAGGCCTCGTGCACGCCACCGTGTCCCAGAGATCAGAGACCCCATGAACCAAAGCTGCAGAACTAGCAGAACCAGCGGAAGCAATAGAACCAACAGAACCAGCACAGCCAACATGACCAACAGAACTTGCACAAGCAGCACAGCCAACAGAACAAACCTAAACAGTACGCAGAGCGTATTTCCACAGACACAGCTTCCTGATTTCAATATTGCAAAGTCAACAGTGGTAGTTCACATGAGCTTCGTAAGAAAATGCTTTCCGAAAAGTATAAAACAACACAGAATCTGAAATATAGTGTTTAATTGATCAGGTCGCTCAGACCTTCCTCTGACGTTATCTGTAGCACAGGTTCTCTGTAGCAAACGTTCAGTGTGCGATAGATGCACCGTGTCACCATCTCTCTGATACCTAACTTTGCTTGATGCTTCTCGTCCTGATGGGATCACCTAAAACTCTCCTACACTCCGCCTCCTAAACTCTGCCTCCTAAACTCTGCCTCCTAAACTCTGTCTCCTAAACTCTGCCTCCTAAACTCCGCCTCCTAAACTCCGCCTCCTAAACTCCGCCTCCTAAACTCTGTCTCCTAAACTCCGCCTCCTAAACTCTGCCTCCTAAACTCCGCCTCCTAAACTCTGCCTCCTAAACTCCGCCTCCTAAACTCCGCCTCCTAAACTCTGCCTCCTAAACTCTGTCTCCTAAACTCCGCCTCCTAATCTCTGCCTTCTAAACTCCGCCTCCTAAACTCCGCCTCCTAAACTCTGCCTCCTAAACTCTGCCTCCTAAACTCCACCTCCTAAACTCCGCCTCCTAAACTCCACCGCCTAAACTCCGCCTCCTAAACTCTGCCTCCTAAACTCCACCTCCTAAACTCAGTTACCTCTGGTCAACGTAAGATGAGATGAGAGCACTAAATCATTAATGTAGGGTGGGGAGAGATGAGGAGCAGGAGGAAGAGGAGCAGGGAGAGAGCACAATGAGGAGGGGTGTTGGAGGAAGTAGAGGTGGAGGAGGTCGGTATCTTCTCTCCTTTTGTGTGTGAAAGATGAATTGAACACAAAACCCTCGCTCCAGAGTCCCTGTTAGATCATATATAGTAAACATTAAACCCCTGGCTATTTCGTGACAGTTAGATCCGACGCCATGAACGTCAACCCCTGGCTACAGCCTCATTGTTAAGATCAGATGTAGAGAACATCAAACCCTGCCACACGGTGACTCAGTGTTAGAACAGCACGTATAATTCATGCTAATCAGATGTATTCGCCGTTCTCCGGAGGGGTCTGACGTGACCTGACCTCCACTGATCCTGGCACACCTTCCTTATTATTTACATAATTATCCATGAACTCCGATATATCAGCCCCTTGTTATTAATAACATTAACCTTAGACCCATGAACTACAATATAATGAACCATAAGATACAATAACCATGGTGGATAACAATCATCAACCACAGCGTGAACCCTTCCTGATTCATAATTATCTTAAGCTATGTGTGCACGGCTAGCTCAAGGTGACCCTTCGGTATCCCATGGCGACCACTTCAGGAGGCGACTGCCGTACTCTCGGTGACCGTCTCCGCGGTGACGGCCCACCTGGGGTTGGACGGGGGGGGGGGGGGATTGGGGGGTTCTGACTTCATTATGAACATTATGTACGGTCATCTGGTCAAGTGCTAGCAGGCCTCCTGTCACAGAGAGAGCAAGAGAGAGCGAGAGAGAGAGCGAAAGCGACTGAAGACAAGAAGCATATATTACCGTGGCATGTGACTGGACCTACCGCACGCACGCACACACGCACAGCACACACACGCACACACACACACCCACACACACACACACACACACAAACACACACTAATTCAAACTCTTTAAAAAGGTGCAGTACACGCCTATTATCGCTCTTTGGATCACCCTGTCTCTCCAAATGTCACCATTCTTCCGATTCAACCCCCTCGCTCACTTTCAGAATTTTACAATTCACAACCCTCGCCCTGAAACAAGTCAAATCTGCCCCTTAAAACCAGGGTCACTGATTTGCCGATTATTCCCCAGATTTGCTGGAACACGTCAACCCTTTCCTTTTCCTGATCCGCTCTGTTACGTCGACGTGTAGGCTACGATGCGTTACCATGACGAGAGATCAGAGACGAAGGTTGGGCCAGAGATGGGAGGTTTGGGCGGGGGGGGGGGGGACTAGATGTCTCATTTAGAACACACAAGCTGACGCACCAACGCCCTGCTCCCGGCGGAGAGCGGCGGCGTGTCGGACCATCGCGCTTCAAACTACATTTCAAGCCTTCAATTGAGAAGCGAGTTGTTTCACCGTGCGCTCTGGCGGTTGGGGGCTTCTTCCGCATCGCTCCTCATTAAGACCCCCCCGCTGTTCCCTGCCGACGACGCCACTGTCCGCAATTACCCGCTTATTGCCACGGCAGCGCGCGGTCAGCCCTTCGCCACCAGGTGCGCTATTTACTGATTACCACACAAACACATCTCATTAGGCTCAATCCCTTCAAAGAGAAGAAGCCAGCTTGCGTTTCCTTATTTATTTAACTGTTAGCCTGGGATATTGCCAGGGGAGAGGCCCGGGTAGGTAAAGGCCCTCGCTTTGGAAGGAAATGTATAATCAGTCATCACAGAACCAGAGCACAATTCCTCATCACTTCCCCTCGCCTGCGTTAATAAAAAAGACTGGAGGAGGGGGGAGGAGGAGGAGGGGGGTGCTGGGTGCAGTGGAAGCATTTACTGCGGGTGAATTCACTGCATTTTAATTTGCGGTTCAGGAACTCAGGTAATCCATCTCCGTTTGTATCCAAACAAACACGGTGCGGACCCCCTGCCCATCCCGCCAGGCAAGGTGCTGTTCAACGCTCTTTGTCTGATTGGTCCCAACGCTCACACATCTAACACCACCATCTCTCATACTGAACCAGCCGCTCCCACACTATAACAGCTCCTCAAACATCCACATACCGCAAACACGTATAACACCGCACATGTGTAACACCACCTACCCTCTAACACCACCACCCAACACGTCTAACACCACCGTCTTATGCATATAAAACCAGAAGCTCACATATATAACACCACCCTCTCACATGTATAACACCACCTCTGTAAATATAACACCACCCTCTCACATGTATAACACCACCATCTAACGCATCTAACACCACCTAAACACCAGCATCCCTCTCACATATCAAACCAACATCTCACACATATAACCACGTTTAACATCCATCTTCTCACATGCATAACACCACCCTCCCTCACACGTTAAACCACCATCCCACACACCCTTTACCGTAATCCTTACCTTACCTTAAATACCATACCCCTTATCTCAAGATGGTGAGACATCCACCACCACCACCTTCCCAGACACCCCCCCCAACAGCCTCTCATGGGGTTCATCTCTATCGAGCCTGAGCCGAGCTCCTCCCCCCGCTCCCTGCTGTGGTGTGCTGCCGTCCCCCCCGTCCCCACCCGTCCCCCCCGTCCCCCCCTCTGTGTCTGGGGAGCAGAGTGCCGGCGGGCCGCCCTGTCACAGCCCTCCGGTCGAAAGACGATCGATACCGACACGACGAGTCCACGGCGGGGGAGTGACTCAGCGGCTCCCTCCGGAGCCCATGGCAGCCCGGGTTGTACCCACAGTTGTAGAGACAGCGGTAGAGATAGCGGTAGAGATGGATCAGAGACAGTCACACAGACACTTGTATAAATACTTAAACACTTGTACCGATTCTTTGAGGACGTTCAAGTTTCTTACGTCCAAGTCTAAGTGGTAGAGATAGATGAACACACATAATTGTACAGATTCTTTTTTCATTTGTACTTTTTACAGATAGATTTAGAGATGGCTCTAGAGAAACGTGTGCACATACTTGTGCAGATACTACGAGAGAAGGCTGTAGAGATAGACATAGTAAATAGCTGTATCGACAGTAGCGATGGTCTGTAATAACATGGACACCTATTCACCTGCCAGTTACAATACACACTACCCTGACAACTACACCTACACTACGGTACACTAAACCCCACTCGATACCGCAACCTATTACTACTCTACAGATCAGCCCCTTTCAGCTGAATGGATTTCTTAAAGGCAGTAAATGTACTGCTCGTGAGAACAGGGAAGAATGGAGAGGGGGGGGGGGGGGGATTGTATGTGATGAATGGGGCTGGGGGATGGATAGAGGGAAAATGAGAGAGAAGAGGAAGACAGAGGTGGCAATATGGTAGGGCAGGTGAGAGAAATACTTTTATTTTGTATGGATTGGAAATGTCAAGGGTGCTCATGTATGGTCCTTTAAACCAAAGGAGACTGAGAGCAAGAGAGAGTTGTAGGGTCAGGGTAGTATTCCTGTTAAACAGTTGAATCCTGTCCAATGCTTTGGGGCTCAATTTGGGGCTCAATTTGGCATGCGTTAATTTTAGCCTCTTTCTCTCTTTTTCCTCCCCTCCCCCCAGCCCGTCTCACCTGGACCTCTTGGATGTGGCTGATTAATGTCACTTCCTGTCAAGGAGCTGAGCCAGGACCAGTATGGAGCAGACGGAACTTTTTGCATCAGAACGTTGACCAACAGAACACTAGCTACATAGACATAACAGTAACAATGTCAATACGTTGACCATGCATCCATCAAAGGGCCGTACTATTTGAACCATTACCTATCGTGACATCACAATTTGTGATGTCACAAGTGGCTGTTAATGGACGTGCATGTCACACCTGGTGTGAAGGGCCCTTTAATCAGCCTCAATTTAAACACACAACAGAGTCTGGATCTGTTTATACCTAAAGACAGACAGGAGAAATCGCGAACAAGGAAATATGGATTATCTGTCCAACTTGGTTTCCGCGTCTCAAACTCGCTGGCTAGGGCTGAGCAATGTGTCCTCACTGCTGATTTGGTTCCACTCACCTTTCTAAGAATTGTGTGTATTGTAAACAACTGAATACAAGTATTTCTTATGGCAGGAATTATTTTAGTTCGTCACCCAACTTTAAGATGTGAAAGGCAAGGCAAGTTTATTTATGTCACACCATTGAACCCAAGGCCGTTCACAGTGCTTTTCAAAGGATCGAAACAGATGTGAAAACATTCAAACGATAAAATATATATAAAGTCCTATAGAATATAAAGGTGGTGCATACATACATTTGTTATTTTAAATGTTTTTGATCCCTGATTGTAAATGCAAATGTACTCAAGAAGTTTGTTCCAGATCTGTGGTGCATGCAAGCCAGGCTTGTAGCAACAGGCTAGTGCTAAGTGAATTTGAGGTGAACAAGGCTAACATATGCTATGCTAGATGAATGGGCCCTGCGGGGCAGATCAAACACAGTTAGCGAGAATAGCATCGTTTGTTAGCCCCCAACGTAATGATGTCACAACAGATGTTTGAACGCACCCGGTTAGCCAAATCAGACCATTAACGCCGAGAGAGGGAAGTACGTGCACGGGCCCAGGTGAATGAACGAACAAGGACACAACACATGCATACCCAAACGCACACGCACACACACTCGGACCGAAGTACACATATGTTCACAAACACATTGTTATGAATGTGTGGGTTTGTGTGACTGTGATTTTGATTAGTCAGTTTAATTATAAACTAGTTTTCAAACTAACAAGGTCACCCCCAAACATTGCCTCAAATGGTTTTTGGCCACACTGAACCAAGCTTACTTTGACGCAGAATCTAAAAGATATTAAACTGCATGAGAAGGAATCACAGACTTTGTTGTTCCCTTTCGGCGCTTGAGTTTGAGGAGCAGTCGGGCCTGTCGCTGGTGCACCGCAGCATAATCCTGTTGAAGTCGTCTTAGTGTTGGGTAAATCAAAGTTTCCTCAAGTCAATTCAACCCCATATTAGGTGTGTGTGTGTGTGTGTGTGTGTGTGTGTGTGTGTGTGTGTGTGGTGTGTGTGTGTGTGTGTGTGTGTGTGTGTGTGTGTGTGTGTGTGTGTGTGTGTGTGTGTGTGTGTGTGTGGTGCGTGCGTGTCGTGCGTGCGTGCGTGCGTGCGTGCGTGCGTGCGTGCGTGCGTGCGTGCGTGCGTGCGTGCGTGCGTGCGTGCGTGCGTGCGTGTGCGTGTGCGTGCCTGGTAAAATAGTCATAGTGCTACGCCAATATTTTCACGATAGTACTATACCATCCTATTCACTATAGTACTACGCCAATACAGTACCACATCCAGTGTTCCTTCTGTATTGGCTGAGGAAGAGTGTTGATGGCACTGGGAGCAAAACAAGTTAATTTATTCAGCTAAACAAATCGTCTGACAGCCATGCCACTCACTCACATGCTCACGTCTGCATGTAACCAAACAAGCAAGGATATTAACCAAGGAATGTATTATGCATGTCACATGTGTCTGTCCCTCAAGGACAACAAACACGTCAATATTGATGAAACCAGAGGAAGTCCCGCCTCCACACTGTGAGTGACAGCCTTGATTGACACATGCAGCAAACATGTCAACATGCGATAGGGCGCTAGACCCATAGGATGTTTAATTACCGCCAACAAATTTGTGGTGTGTGTGTGTGTGTGTGTGTGTGTGTGTGTGTGTGTGTGTGTGTGTGTGTGTGTGTGTGTGTGTGTGTGTGTGTGTGTGTGTGTGTGTGTGTGTGTGTGTGTGTGTGTTGTGTGTGTGTGTGTGTGTGTGTGTGTGTGTGTGTGTCGTGTGCTGTGTGTGTGTGTGTGTGTGTGTGTGTGTGTGTGTGTGTTTGTGTGTGTGCCATGCATTAGCGACGGTTTAAAAACCAAATCTAATTAAAGAATAATCAATAATTACTGACGTTATGTTACAGTCAGCAAGTGTTCAAAAGTCATTCCCAGTCATTCCGCACCGTCGAAGAGGAAAACGCGCCTCAAATTATAAATAATAAATTACCTTCATTAACGTAGCATATAACAAAAGACTCAAAGACTGCTCAGAAGTACAAATCCATAAAAGCGCTTCATTCGTCAATAAATGATCCAGTGTTTCTGTTGGAACGGCTGTCAGGGTGATTGCTGAACAATCAGCAGACACTGAATATCCCAACCTCATTGTTTAAACTACTACTGAGAGATTACTGCAACACAAAACTGTTTTCTTCTCAAGATCTCCATTATGTGTGCGACACATCCAAAAATAAAAACACAGTTTCAAATGCTCCTTTTGTCAGAACAGTTTGGCCCTCCTACACATTGAGGCTCCAACAAAATGAATAAATGAATGCGAGTCTGAAAGGACCTTTTCTAAAGTATGACACACTGCTATGGTCGGGGATGGTTCCTACAGGTAAATAAATGAGTGTACCAGAGGTTCTGCGGGAGCGCTATAAAAAAGGCAGACACGATCATTTGTTTCTGAACCAATTACAAACCGACCTATATGTACGTCTGTCAGAGGGAATATGCAAATTAGGCGCTGTGGTGTTGTTTTAATGCATCCTAGCTTGACGCATCGTAAATAATGCCTCCTACACATCTCTTCATAGCAAGAACCCGGTCATCCGGGAATATAGTTCACTCATTATGGCAGACTATCTAGCATATCTAGCAAAATCGATTGGTTGATCATTTAGCTTTTCCTTTAAACATGGCACAAATTATGAAGTGACACATAACGGTTTAACTTTATGTGTGTGAACATCACTCAAATCAACAGACAAGAGGACTTCATGTTTTTTTTATTTATTTTTTGTGGAAGATTTCACAGAACGAGCCAGCGTGTTCTGTAATTCCGCAAGACATACTTCCTCTGTGTGAATCGTAAATCTACATCTAATTGCACATGGAAGGCAGAGGTTTGATCCTTTACGGTAGGATGCATTCAACCGTCACAGAGGAAGTGAGGTTCAACTCTGTCTTCATCGCAGATTAGAACTAATTGCCCATGGACGCAGAGGTTTGATCCTTTACGGTAGGATGCATGTTTCACCGGAGAACTAACTCTGCCACAGTGAAGACGAAAAGCACGTATTCATACAAGATGTAAGTATAAATTATTCCATAACAGTTAAAAAACTTGAAATAGTGGAGAAGGGAAGGAGAGGAGGCTAGGAGACGTATTGAAGGAGAGTAGGAGAGGTGGAGAGAAGATAAGGAGGATAGAGGCAGGAAGGAGAGAAGGAAAAGGAAAGAAGAAAACAATGAGGAGAGGAACAGAGGAGGAGGAAGACTGGGGAGTGTCTGAGCCCACGACTGACAGCCTAGAACCAACCAGAACACAGTTTGACCTCTGACCTCAGGCTTCACTTCCTGGAAGCTTCCCAGTGAGAACTTTGTTCCTTGATTCTTGTGTGAAAATGTGCCGGTTCTGGTTGAGAAACCTGCTGTACTCTTTTCAAACTGTTTCAAACGCCCCATGGAGAAATCTTGGATTTACAATTTATTTGGGCTGTTTCTATGCCCCACACCCCCCACCCCACACCCCCCACCCCCCTGGTTCATTAGCTGTTAACTGACAGGGCAGAACCAGCTTTCTGAATATTATGGGGTGTAAATGCCTCAACATCCAGCTCAACGGTAACACCAAACCACGCGTCAACGGAATAATCAACAAGAGGAACAGCGTGTGGTGTTCTCCTTGGAAAGAGCGTTGAAATCATATCTCCTCCTGGTCCGCGGGGCCCCCCAGGGACTCTGGGGCCAGTGGTAGCACGTCTGAACCAGGAGTCGTTTTGAGTGTCAGAACAGACCAACTCTAACATGAAGAGACGCGGCAGGCTGGTGAGTCAGAAGAGCCGACCATGGATGAAATATGAACATCAATCTTGGTCAAATACACTCTGCTGAATAAAATTACTCTTTCAAAAGTTCAGCGACGCAACAGCAGCCATGCTGGGGGTCTGGCCACCGCAGAAGAGGAGGAGGAGGAGGAGGGAGGAGGAGGGAGAGGAAGGAGGAGGAGGAGGAGGAGGAGGAGGAGGAGGAGGAGGAGGAGGAGGAGGAGGAGGAGGAGGAGGAGGAGGAGGAGGAGGAAGAGGAGAAGGAGAGGAGGAGAGAAGAGGGAGGAGAGAAAACGGAGGAGGAGAGGAATGGAGGAGGAAATGAGAGGAGAGGAGGATGAGGAGAGGAGTGAGGGACCGGAGGTTTGAAGAAGTGAAGAGCTCTTTCACCTTCAGAACTACAGGAAATTTCCCCTATAGCCAATACAATATCAATTTTATTCATAAAGAGAATGTCTAGGCTGAGAAAGATGGATTTGAGTTGGGCGAGTTAAGAGAACCCTCTCAGAACAAAATAATGGTTGTTAACATAGTTTAACTACAGCCCTGAACAGCACCGATACAAACCTTAAATCTTCCACAGTTTGCGCCGTCTACGGCTTGTTTAGCGGCGACAAGGGCTAGCGAGCACAATCCTCCCGATTTTATAAAGACGGGGTGAACGAGGCCGGGCTTTCCCTGCCGGCGGACCTCCCTCGCCCACCGTGGGCCTGAGATCTCTCTGCCGAGGCAGAGACAGATCAAATACAGAAGTGGCTCCGCTGGTGTGTGAAATTCTTTTCTGAAGGATGCTCGGGAAAAAAAAGGACAGCAACAACCCCTGGGAAGTTCTACTTTCTGCACAAGGCTGAGCTCTTCTTAAATAAAAATGTCACCTTCACCGAGACTTCCTGGACAAGCGGTGCAGGCGATGGACCAGAACTCCACGTTCCCTCCTGAGAAAATCATCACGGAGCTGGAATGGGACTGGTTGAATGGAAGGATTGCGGGAATTAATGTGTTTTTCTATTTATTGTGGTAACCTTGTTCGATCAATATATATATGTGTGTTAAGAAATATTTTGTATCACAAAATAAAATACACATTCACACCACAATTCTTCCATTAACTGATGCAGGGCATGGTCCTTCTTTTCAAGGTCTTACTTTCTATCCAGGGAGAGAGGTGTCAACAAAAGACGTAATGCACTCCGCACAGACAGCCTACTGACCGATATAGAGTTGGACATATCGCAGCCCTCTTTTGCATTTAAATCATCCATGAAGGACACTGAGGCACACGCCTTGACCTTCTGAATCTGTTTTTCCGCCTTTCTGTGTGATGATGGACAACTCATGTTCGAAGTTAATTGTTGTGTTTTTCTATATTTGCTTTCGTTCTGGAACACGATGTAATGAACGCTCTTATCCTGGCCAGGAGGCTGTGCTTGAAAACAACATTATTAATCCCAATGTGCCTTAATGGTTAAATCAATGTTTAATAAAATACTAATATAAAGTTATATGTTATCACATCCTAGTCTCCCATACGGGGTCCCACCCGGATTAAAGTAAATCTTGGAAATAAAGTTGTTGTTATCGTTGTTTAGGTGTTGAAGTGTGTATATATGTGTGTGTCTGTAGTATGGATGTGTACTTGTGTTAGTATATTAGGGTTGAATGTGTGTCTATGTGAGTAGGGTGAGTCTGTGTGGGCGTAGTGTGTCTATGTCTAGTGTCTCTGTCTGTCTGTCTGTCTGTCTGTCTGTCTGTCTGTCTGTCTGTCTGTCTGTCTGTCTGTCTGTCTGTCTGTCTGTCTGTCTGTCTGTCTGTCTGTCTGTCTGTCTGTCTGTCTGTCTGTCTGTCTGTCTTTGTGTGAGGATGTGGTGCTGCTATAGACTAGCATGCTATAGACCAACATTCGGTCACGGCCGATGGCCCTGAATGAAGGCTGTTATTCTTCACTTCAAACCCATTGTACTTCGCTCTTCTTTCATGTCGGCTGCAAGCTCTTGTGTTTTGCATCAAAGGGAATCTTTGAGTCATAATGTTGAGACAATAACGCTTTCTGATTCGGAAAAATTACAGAAACAAAAAGAGAAAAATGTTAGATGGTAAAAAAAAAAAAGCTATAAGTCATTGTAAGGCGTGCTGAGCCCAGCCAAGGGCTAATCCTGCTGCTCATTTACATGTTGATCACTAGAAGATGTCAAGGGGCACTCCACCGAACTGGGAGCCAGCACGCAGAACCTAAAGGCCAACACACCAAACCAATGAGTTCGCTGCCGACACAGTAACATCATCCCCTGCCAGCACCAATGACAAGCCATGATGCATCCTCATATGTTTATATATACTGTATGTATAGATAGGTATAGATATAGATATAGGTGTCATTGTGTGTAGTAGATTGTAGATTCAACTAACCAGGCATTATGACACAAATCCAGTGATGACATTTTCTTGCGTTTCAAGAAGTTGCTTTTTATTGTCGGGTGTTATTCTAACTTATGACGACAGTAATGGAGTTTTGACCATGTTACACCATGGCTGTTTAACAAAAGCAGAGGAAAAACACATAAAAAGTAACAAAAAAAAACAAACTGCTCAACCATACCTTCGTCCTGGTAATCTCTTTGTTCAGCGTGACGGAACGGGATTCATCGGGATTCATTCATTCAAATAGAATCAGTAAAGGTCATAGCATATTTAATATCTCTTTTAAGCCCCCTCTGGTGTACAGTCACAGTTATCTGAGTCAGCCCTGCACACAAACATCTGACTCATCCCAGAATAATTACTGTAGTACAGTTTGATTATCCCTTCCAAGGACCACTGTTTGTCTCTATTTAGTGTAACTAAGGGATATTGCACAAGCGCTCATCCCAGAGAATGAAAGAGGCCACTACTGGTCCAGCACCCAGAGGAACAGTTGTTTTCCATTTTCATACTATTTATTTTGTTTGTTTTGTTTTCTCTCCTCCTTCTTTTCTTGCTTCCAAGCCCTCGATGCTTAGAAAAGTGTTCTGAAATGGACACCAAAATTATTGTTATTATTGAACAACACTAAACTCAAAGGAGCCCAACATTTGGGTTGCATTATAGAAAAATCTGATGGCTCTTCGGGCCTTAAAAGCTGTTTGTGTGTTTCTATAATACCCCATATGGGCCCCGTCTAAAGGCCCTGACTAAGGGCCCAGTAAACACAGAAGGCCCTCTCTCCCTAATCCATAATTGCCTGAGTGCCTGATTATGGTCAGATAGGGGCTTTTATGTGGACTGAATGGGACCACTGTGGGCCGGGGCGACCAGCGACCACCTCGAGACCGCCTGGCGACCATCGAGAGATCATCTGAAGAAAGACTTTAGACCATCTAGATACCAAAGAGACCGCCTAGAGACCAACTAGAGACCGACATAAGACCATCTAGAGACTATCTAGAGACTATCTAGAGACCGTATAGAGACAGTCTGGAGACCGACTAGAGACCAACTAGAGACCAACTAGAGTCAGACAAGATACCAACTAAAGACCATATAGACCAACTAGAGACCAACTAGAGACCATCTAGAGACCATCTAGAGACCGACTACAGACCGACTAGAGATAGTCAACAGAACTTCTGGAGAAAATCTAGAAAACGTCCAGAGAACATCTAGAGAACTGCTAGAGAACGTCTAGAGAAAGTCCAGAAAACTTCTAGAGAACGACTTTAGACTGTCTAGAGACCATCTGGAGGCCGTTCATAGGGAGAGAGAGAACGGGTATAAGATCCTTCAGTACAGCAAACAGCTGACAGAAAAGGGTTCAATTACTGCTAACACGTTTGTCAGCCAACCGGGCCCGAGCAAGCGAACGAAAAGAACAACAGCTTAATTGCGTCTCGCAACCTTTCACTGCGGTAACAAGAAGTTTGACGGACAGTACACAGTACTACTCTGTCCGTGGAGGCCCTGAACTCCTCAGAGCAACATGTCTGTTCCAAGAAGCGGGGAGACAGGCTGCAGGCTGCTGCTGAGATCACAATAGAGACCAGTAAGGCACAGCACCCCCCCCCCCCCCCCCTAGCACCCAACTACAAAGTGTTGGCAGAAGCACACAACTTTGACCAAGCCCATTCCCACTTGTACACCAACCACATTGGTGAACTAGTTTGCTACCAGGTGTTGTTTCGATGAGCCACAACAAGACATTTCAAATTCCACCCATTAGTGACATCACAAGTGGGATGTGTGACAGTGTGAGTGAGTACCGTCCCCCTCTCCATTCTCCCACTTGTGATTTTACTACACTACTACACACACACACACACACACACACACACACACACACGCGTACACACACACACAGAGACAGTGTGCTATAGCTCACAACTTAACTCTCAGAGGAGGTACCTACAAACGTGTGTTCATCTGTAAAACAAGATCTGCTCGGAGTGTTGTTCCTATTATCACCCTGTTTTGATTACATGACAGATTCTCCCCTGGACCCAACAGAAAACCGAGATTGTTGAAGATACTTTAGAGAAAGAGACAGAGGGAAAGAGACAGACGGAGACTTTCAAAATCCTAGGTTCTCATGGTGTGTGTGTGTGTGTGTGTGTGTGTGTGTGTGTGTGTGTGTGTGTGTGTGTGTGTGTGTGTGTGTGTGTGTGTGTGTGTGTGTGTGTGTGTGTGTGTGTGTGTGTGTGTGTGTGTGTGTGTGTGTGTGTGTGTGTGTCTGTGTGTCTGTGTGTGTGTGTGGTGTTAATTACAGACGTGTCAGTAGTGATTCCCATCAAACCGTGTGGTGGCAGTGGCCGGCCAATCAGAGCTCCTCAGAGTCAGACTCCGCGTGCGCTACAGTCAACAGCGCACTTCGGAAGCAGTGCTTTCTGGGAAGTGCCAGTGGCGGATGGGGAGCTCCGGAGCTTCAAAGAAAAGTTCTGCTCACGGGGCAGGGAACGGTTCGTAGTTCAGCCCCGTGTCAACAATTCAATTAATGAGGAGAGGAACCCTAACGAGCACAACCACCTCGTCCCCTCATGACCAGAACCAGATGGATTCAATCAGACGGAAATATTCTTATGACCATTTCCACTCCTCCCCTAAGACTGCCCTGAGAGGAGGGGAGCGGTCAGAACGAGAGAGTGAGGGCGAGAGAAAGAGCGAGACTAAGAGCGTGAGATAGAGAGAGGGCGAGAGAGGAGCGGAGAGGAGGCGCAGAAAGAGGAGAGGATAAGTGAGGAGAGGAGGTGAAGAGTAGAAAGGAGGAGAAGAGAGGAGAGAGGAGTCCAGCATCGCTCTAATCAGGCCGGCCAGCCCTCGACTCGCTCCATGTGACACACACACGCACACGCACACACACACACACACACACACACACACACACACACACACACACACACAGAATACTCCAAACCGTAGCGACATAGAATCCTAAATAGGGCGCCGTGGCAACCAGAGCTGGAGGTCCTCCTGCCATCCCAGAATAATCCCTGCTCCCCTCGCCCTTCACCCACTTTCTCCCGGTTGCTACAGCGACCCGCTGGCGATGCAGGTAACACACGATGCTCTGGGGCCACATGCACAGAACAGGTAATGTGCGGTAACACACATTTAGCCAACATGGACACATTCAGGCTACATGTAGCGACACAGACTCAGGTGGCATCAGGCATCATGAAGTAACACACAGTTAGCCAACAAAAGGCTACATGCAGCAACACAGACTCAGGTGACGTCAGGCATCATGAAGCACGTGGCAGGGTAACAGGAAGTAACAGGAAGGAACAGCAAAATAACATTAAAATAATCCTGATGTAAGTTATGCTAGGTTTGAACTTTAGCAACCTTAACTCTAGTTATAATATGAATAAATAGGAGGATGCCGTAGAATCCTATGATTGTATTTTCCTCTGTCGGCTTCAGAGAACCCAGCCCACCTTCTGTGTTTGTGTTTCCGATGTTGGTCCAGGGGGTCCAGGTGTGTGTGTGTGTGTGTGTGTGTGTGTGTGTGTGTGTGTGTGTGTTGTGTGTGTGTGTGTGTTGTGTGTTGTGTGTGTGTGTGTGTGTGTGTGTGTGTGTGTGTGTGTGTGTGTGTGTCTGTGAGGAGGCTTATCAGCCGTTACCAGACCACCCGTCTCTAACATCTGGGAGCTCCGGCCGCCTGGCCCCGGTCACCGCTAGGTGAATATGAAGTCCAACGTCACCCTCGCATGAACACCATCACCCCCGGGGGGAACAACACCAAGCCCATCACCACAGGAACAACACCACCATCACGACAACAACAACTTTACCACAGCAGTGAATCTGAGACCAGAGTCTGCGATTCCAACTCTTTAACTTCGTAAAACTAAAAGCTGTGGTTCTGGACGCCCCGGGGTGAAGGACAGCTGCCTCGGCCCGTGGAGCCGGAGAGACTCCAGACGGACGGTGTCCTGACTACGACCTACCACCCCTGCAGGACTGTCTGCTGCTCGGCAAACCTGGACTATCGCCGTGGAAACTGAGCAGTCGTCGTGGACGCCACTGGTGTAAAACCCTGCTCACCACGGGCCGGCTGGTAGGCCTGTGGGGGACCGCTCATCTGAGGACAACCAGAAGGTCTTACCCAGCATTGGCTGAGCATGTGCATTGATCCAGAAGGTTCTGCTGTTAGCGAGTTACCTATAGACCCAGTGGGGGGGGGGGGGGGGGTCAACGCAGCTGTCAACGCAGATTTCTGTAAATCCTTTCAATTGCTCTTCAGGCAAATTCAAATGAATGTCGAATATTGATTGCTACATTTTCCTTGGGCGACGCCGTTATATTGTTAATTCTGGAGGTGGCGGGGCTCCTTCTCCATCATGAGCTGAAACTCATTTCCCTTATGGCTATTTGGTCCTATCAAACCTCCCCCGGGGGCTGATTGGTCCTATCAAACCTCCCCCGGGGGCTGATTGGTCCTATCACACCTAACCTGAGGGCTGATTGATCCTATCACACCTAACCTGAGCGCTGATTGGTCCTATCATACCTCCCCCGGGAGCTGATTGGTCCTATCATACCTCCACCGGGAGCTGATTGGTCACATCATACCTCCCCCGGGAGCTGATTGGTCACATCATACCTCCCCCAGGAGCTGATTGGTCACATCATACCTCCCCCGGGAGCTGATTGGTCACATCATACCTCCCCTGGGAGCTGATTGGTCACATCATACCTCCCCCGGGAGCTGATTGGTCACATCATACCTCCCCTGGGAGCTGATAGGTCATATCATACCTCCCGCTGAGGGATGATAGGTAATAGCATACCTCCCCCAAGTACTTATTCGTCCCATCATGTCACATGCCGACCAGAGGTTCAACAGTTTATACGCAAGGACAGACCAGAGGTTCTAAAGGTTTAAACGCGAGGACAGACCAGAGGTTCTAAAGGTTTATACGCGAGGACAGACCAGAGGTTCTAAAGGTTTATACACGAGGACAGTCCAGAGGTTCTAAAGGTTTATACGCGAGGACAGACCACAGGTTCTAAAGGTTTATACATGAGGACAGTCCAGAGGTTCTAAAGATTTATACACGAGGACAGACCAGAGGTTCTAAAGATTTATACACGAGGACAGTCCAGAGGTTCTAAAGGTTTATACACGAGGACAGACCAGAGGTTCTAAAGGTTTATACACGAGGACAGACCAGAGGTTCTAAAGGTTTATACACAAGGACAGACCAGAGGTAGATGGGGAGATGCATGAGGACAGTTGTTCCTGATGATGACATGCATTATACATACCTCATATATTATATATATTGTATGTTTATGAAGCCCGGACCATGGTGGCATGTGTGAGTGTGTGAGCCCCCCCTGGGAGCGAGCTGTCTCTTGTCTCGGTAACAACGTTCTCACGCTATCTCCCATCCATCTGAATCCCGGGGGGGGGGGGGGGGGGGGGGAGGAGAGTAATGGTGTGGCGTTATCCCTCTGCGACACGCTGCCGTCACACCAGGTTCATAAAGCTGATGGATCACCCGGCCGTGTGGGGGCGGGGTGGGGAGGCTTAAGAGAGAGGCCCCAACTTCTCCCACTCAACCGCGGTTTGGTTTTGTTGTGCTGCGGCAGAGTGCGATAAACAGGAGAAAATAATGCCCGTTGTCTCATTAATGGGCGCGGGAAGCATGATGGGAAAAAACGTTGGCTCCTATGAATTATTCATAGACTAACAAAATTATTTGTGACTGGCTGGAAGCCGCGATGCACCTGGAGGGTCGATCGTTGGATCATGTCTGTGATCGTTTGGTCGTGTCGGCGATCTTTGATCGTGTCTGTGTTTTTGTGATCATGTCTGTGATAGTTTGATCTTGTCCATGACTTTTGATCATGTCTCTGATGGATTGGATGTCAGTGTTAAAACAGTAGAAAAGAATCCCAAACTACCGGGGCCAAAAGTAAACAATTTCACATGATGGCGATTTGAACCGCAGAAGGCACAAACGACTTTTCAAAATGCTCTGTGGAGAATCGAAACATTGCTAGACGACACAATCAAAACAAGAGATACAAAAGCAAGACTTTCTTATATAGAAGCAGGCACGGTCAACTCAAAACATATATGCTCCCAGTGCACTTGACTCAATGAGAGCTGACGAATAACACTCTTACATTTTACATACAGCACCTTTAATAACTCTAGCGGACAATAACATAAGCAACATGGTTGCGGCACATTATACGGCACATACGTCTCCTATCACCAGGGCTCATACCCAGGACTGGGCTCATACCCCGGACTGGGTACCGTGGCGGTTTTAGACCACACAATATTAATATTATAGAAGGCATTCTACCTGGAGGGTATTTCATTACAAACTTTAAGTCATCCAGCACCGCTCTGCAGACAGTCCTGAGAAGTGAACTTATAATGTGCACTCTGCTGCACGCAGCACATTCACAGTCATCCTCTCCTCCTTCAGGGAGGAAAGAGACCAAAGCTTCTATCTGGGATGAACTGGTTCCGTTTAGTTTGACAATTGTCTGGCCAGACTGACTTTATTCAGGATATTCCTTATGGCAGCAGAGACATTAGAAATACAATGAAGGATTCCATTAAACCAGCGGTGTGGTTACAAGAACTTCAGAACATCTCTCCGCTATCTGACGGCGGGTAGGTCCACTTCTCCACCCAACGAGGAACAAGAAGCCCAGGGACTTTAGAAGCTGGGGTTGAGGGTCAGACAGAACTCAAAAACGGTTGGATGAGCAAAGAACATTCTGGATGTTCTGCACCTCAGTTGCACCACCGAAAAACGATAATCGAGAAAGTTTTGAATAAAGTTAAGTTTCCTCAACTTCCTCTAACAATGAGCATATTAAATGATAGGGAGTACAATGAAACATCTGTATCTTAATTAATTCAGAATGACTTAAAAAAATTATTTGAATTGAACAAAAATGCATACTCATTGAGTGAAATTCAAATGTTGGACAATATCTCTTCCTTCCTTCCTCCCCAACGTCCACCTTTCCTCCCAGTTTCCCCTTCCTTCCTTCCTCCCTCCATCGGTCCCTTCTTCCATACATCATCCCCACATTCTCGCCTTCTTTCTCCCCCCTCCATCCCTCCCTCGCTCTCTTCCTTCTCCCCTCCCCTTCCTACCTCCCTGCCTTCTCCCCTCCTCAACTTGAGAAACAACATCCTCACCCCCAGGTCTGTTCCTATTGGCCACTAAGCTTCATCCCATTAAATCCTGTTTACCAGATGCTCTCGGGCGGGGGGGGGGAGGGTTGGGAGGATGAGGATGGATAAGAGGGAGGGGAGAGAGAAAGGAGAGGAGGAAGAGGATGGAGAGGAGGTTGGGAGGAAGCAGACCATAACAGAGCGTTCAGGTGGTTCTTGTGCTTATCGCTGACCCACTCGTGGTTCCGAAAAAAAGCAATAATGATTTTTTTTAGACCCACTCTGTTTTCTCACGGGGTGATTTTTCTGCCACAGCTGAATAAAAAACTAATGTGAAAAGTAGAACAGAACAACAAATACAACATCAAAAACAACCAACCAGTTTCCCCATTTCAGCATGACTAACCCAGACCCCAACACATTTAATGCATCAAATACGACACTACAGATTGTAAATATATTAAATACTCCACATATTAAATACTCCAAAATATTAAATACACCACTCTCACGGTAAACTGCGGTCCCTGCTTCCATGTTAGCCAGAGGTGTTGATTGGCTGTTCCATAATTTAGAGAGCACCGATTGGCTGTGTAAATTTTGTAGAGTGATCCGATTGGCTGTTCATAGAGCGCTTTGAGCTGTGGAGCCAGCAGCTTGTTATCGTCGGGCAGGAAGAGGTGCATGACACATTGGAAATGACACGCATCTGTTTTGGACTGATGACATATGTCACATCCATGGGTTGGGATCCCATCTCGTCTACAGCCTCTGGTTAATGCTACTGGACAATTTCCAGTGACCGTTTTAATTATATTTTTATCAAAGATCCTAAAACTATAGCTTTTCAAGTCAGAAATGGCTAGGGTCCTGTTCTCACGATCATGTGAGCCATAACGGGTCCCCGACCCACCAGTTGGGAAACACTTGACACACAATCAGATGGAATTGCCAGTAAAACAATCAAAGTTATTTTCTTTTCTTTTTTATTTTAAATCAGAAGTCTAGCAACAGAATCTAGGACAAGTTGCAACTCACCTACATATCTACGAGGCTGAAGCAACGATTCGTTTTTTCTGCATCGTGTTGCATCAAGAAAGGCCATACTGCTTGGTCACCTTGGTAACCACGGTGATAATAGTGTAGAAACTTGAATCAGAGAATGACTGAGGTTTCCGATTGTGGTCTTAAACTCAGATGTTGGCACATATCGGTAGGCCAACAGTTCAATGTGAACCGTTGGCCTACCGATATGTGCCCTATCGATATGAAGATGAGATTGATATTTAATTCAACAGAATTGCAACCAAAGGCTTCTGCCATATTTTGTTCCTTTTGTAGTAGGAAGTTAAGAGTCACTGAAACACAACCAGAATGTTCTAAACGATGGCTGGGGATTAAGCTTGTGTACCATTAATATTCAAAGTATATAATTTTCTGAGGTACAAAGTTTACATTATACAATTTTGGGGCAGAAGAATAATCTTGAAATAACAGCAAAGAAAACCTGTTTCAAATATCGTCCTTGTGATAAGAAGACCTTTAGTACCTTAGTGTGTTTGAACATAATATGATAGCCTCATAACACCATGTGTGCTTATCTGAATTCCAGCCACCCGTCACTGACCCAAAGTAGGAGTCTCTCTCTCTCTCTCTCCCTCTCTCATGGAACTGTCAAAAATAGACTCCTGAAAAGTCTATTTACACATAAACAATCAATAAATCTTGATGAAATTGTGATCAATATAGTCTGCAGCGCCAGGGAGAAGGAGGTAACGTAGGCAACAGTGGTGATTGGATCGATATGGGGTAAATCAATAAGGTCATCAGCAACATGTTTACACCAACACACGTCAAACGGACCTATAAGAAACCTGGATGGACTTCGTAGTGTCTGGTACCAGCTGCTCTACCTCACCATCACGTGACACAAGGTCCCCATCGGTGTTTACATAACATGACTGTTACTTCACTTCACCATCATCATCCTCACTTGACCTACTAACAACAAACAGCAATGCCGCTGCTTGGAGGTCCGGAACACATCCGACAGAGGGGACGCTCTCTCCTCTCAGGAACCCTGGGCCTTCTGTTCTGCCAGCCACTAGGATGCGGGTCAGGGATCCCGGCAGGTGAATCCTCAGCTCTGCATAATGGGAGTGGACAGGTCTCGACGCTCAGGCTTCTTCCTCCCCTCAAGACCAGCGCTGTTCGGCTCCGACACTATAGGAAGACTGCTGGTAACCCTGAACACCTGGCTTAGACCTTCCCCTCCTCCACCAGCTTATCTTCCGCCAACAGGCTTGCTTCAGTTGTCTTTTACCAGAGTGGAGAACCTGGCCCAGCAAAGCGATCACTTTACTATGCAACCCCCTGCCAAATGGAGAAGTCTATCCACCGTGGGCTGGGGGCATGGTCCCACGCTACAAACAAGACATTGTTGAGTTTGACCAACAGGTAGGACCTCTCCAAGGGAGCTCCGGCTCCACTCGATTGATCTAGAACCTGAAAATGTTTCCCTTTAAAAAGAAATTGTGATTGATACAGATTGTATCAATGAAGTGCATGTATGTGCTTATTTTCGGGTTCTCACACCATTACACATAACAAAAAAAAAGCAAGACACACACACACAGCCCACTTTCATTTTGTATATAAATCAAAAGATAATAAAGTTGAAAAACGATATCACGGAAGAAATTATTACATTTCCTTTGGTGGTTGTTATGCGGTTCTTCCAGAAGAAACTATAGCCAAGACTAGTCTGTTTGGATATAGTGTTGAGAAAAACATTGACAGAATTTATTATATTGTCTCATGATGATATAAAGAAACATTTATGGATTGAAATGTTTGTTTTACCCTGGGTGAACCAACTAAACCATTGGCAGATACAGGACCTACACGAACAGATCATATCTTCCATAGCCATCAGCTGACATAAGGACATGTAAGTACAGATCCTATCTTCATGAAGCTGGCCCCACCATGGAAGAAGGTAAAACATCCCATTTACATTCTACCTCATTGTTCTTAATGGGATCGATGGGAGTGCATTATACAGAGTGCTAGGAGAGATCAGGGACTTCCTAGGTCCTCTAAGGCTACAAGGGCTTCAACAGGAGTGCTTGAAGACCACGTGATCAGAAGATACGTAAGAGACAGAGGACTCTGCAGGTTGGGATAAAATAAGCTGACTTACCTTTGGAGGAAGATGACCTTCTGATCGTCTTCCTAAACTCTGCTGATATCTTCTGCTCCTCATTCTCTTGCTCCTTTTTCCTGGGAAATGGGGTCTCATTGTTTTTCTCCATACTTGTTTGGCGGGACTGTTAATAATAAAATGGGTCAAGTGACAAAAAATAAAATAGTCCGAACCAACTGACAGCTTTTCCAACAAGGTCAAAAATACAATAAAACAGTGGCGGCCATTTTCCCAGGTGGCTTTATTTCGACAGGTGTAGTCTGATGACTTCCTGTCTCTCTTGTCATGTGTTGTTTGCAGAGGTGTCTGGCCGTTTGAGGGTGCTAGGGCACCCCAACGTTCCACACATCCAGGGAAATAAGATCTTCATGAATAATAATAAATTATATGTATATATATAAATATTTACAGCAATATAATATTTACAGCAATATTTTAGAGTCACTGATAGGTTATCAGGTCTCTCTTGAAAAGAGGTTAAGGTGCTTAACCTTAATGACACTGCCTGTATAAGTAAAGATTGAATAAACAACTGATCCCCACACCAGCCTGCCAGTTGGTACAGTCCATCAGGCAAGGTGATCAGGTGACTATAACACATCTGGGTGCAACATCCCACCTGTGATATCACAGGTGAATGGATTTAAAAATGACTCACTAACTCCCACCTGGTGGTGAAATAGCAGAAGAGACTCAAACTCCAACACCTGAAACAGACCAACCAGATGGGTTGTCGTTAAGTGAAAACCGTGGTGAACCAACCTTTAACTCTGTCAGCGTGGTGGGCAGCGGGTCAATGTCGGCATACGACATCACCGTTTGGTGTTGGACCCTCAACAATACGATGACCTTTCCCCAGCCATCTCACGGCCGGGGGTCGGGGGGGGGGGGGGGGGGGGTCATGGTCCAAACAGAGACCCCCCGAGTGCGTTCGGCAGGTTCTAGCATCGGCCCCGGCGATCCGCTGGCTAATGAAATGTCTTCCATTCCAGGGTTTAATGAAGCTTAATGAGAACAAGGAGGGCACGATGACTGCACCAGCATCTCTAATGACCACACATATACACTTAATAGATGGATCCTTTTAATACCACACATAAACACTAAATAGATGGATACATACACACATATACAATACACACATATACAATGAATAGATAGATGAATCCGATTGAGATTCAGATTCAATTTTAATGTCATCGTGTAGAAGTAGTACAAGAACAGAGACAACTAAATGTAGTTGGAGATCTAAACAGAAGTGCAAAAGAGCAATTACGGGTCAGTTTGAACATAAGTTGTAATATAGTGCAACATGAGTACTGTATGGTGTAAATTATAGGATGGGATAATGCAGCAGGTTTGTACAAGTAGTGGAATACAGCAGCAAAAGTAAAGTGACCTAATGAGGTTCGAGCAGCATAAGATGGATATAACGGATAAGAGCATCATAGAAGGGCAGTAGGATAAGTATGAACAGTATGATAATAAATAATGGAGTGGATTAGATACAGGGTATATATACAGTTGGGGGTCCTTTTTGTGATACTGTTGATACTGGAGGAATTGGTGACACTGGTTGATCCGTGACGTCAGCCATCGGTCATAGGGCCGATGGCTTCTACAAATGAACCCCCTCAACTAGTCTATCATGAATAAATAATAAAAACGTGGCAGAAAAGATGAAGCCGCCACCCTCCTCCCCCCTCCGTCACCGGATATGGAGTTGGACATTTTCTGGAGAGAATCACGTAACCTACGGCGATGTCCTCTGTTGGCTGACATAGGCTGGTGTCCACCCAGATGTATAAATCACCCTAAAGTAGCGGGGCTGGTGTGGTGTGAAGGTGAAACTGCCTGTGATAAAGCTAACTTCACTCTAAAACCTGAAACAATTGAACCACTACCTTTGGCAATGGAAGCATTCATCTGGAGGACAAGATCAATACAGCGTGTACACAAGGACAAACCAAACTACGGAATATATCCGATTAACGGGAAACGGATGGTGTGTTTCAAACCCTTCGCCCAAAGGAAGATATTTAGACGCATTGTAAAAGTTTTTTAATTACTTAAAGTGAATTGCCCCGTGAAAGGAAAGTGTATTGCTGTTTCACAAGACACAGCGACCACAAAGACGACGATCAATTTTCAACAAAGTAGCAATGAAACAAAAAACAAAAAAACAAAAAATTCTGTACTTTTCAAACAACCGAAAAATAAAGCAAATGAACTAGCGGTTACCGTAACATCAACGGATATACTCTGTTTCCCATCTACACGTCCAGGATTATTATCAGACTGCCAGACTAATCATTTATAGATCAAATGATTTGCACAAGCTTCTTTCAGCCAGAGCACCCAGCGATGGGAGACAGGAAGGAGGCTTTCAAAGAGAGGCTGTAGGTGAGCCAAGTATAGACCCGGCCATCTTGTCAAAGGACCCCTAGTTCACCAACGTGTCATGTTGACGAGCCACTTCGTGCCATTTAAAAAATCGACCCGTTACTGATACCACAACGGGGCCGTGTCCACCCAGATGTCTGACAAGAAGATCAGCCTACCAGTTGGTACGGTCCACAGGGTGGGCTGGTAGGTGAGTTTTCCTCGAACCAGCCCAGCGAGCCTAAGACCCAGCTACCATGCTTACCAAGACCAGGCTGGTTCACCAACAAGGATTTCATGATTTCAAAACGTAAATCAAAATCATTGCTGTAATTATTTATCTCCATACTTTGAATAAAGCATAACTAAAATGCGGTGTTGTTGTAGTACAGGTGAGCTGATCAGTGTGATCGATGAGGGTTCATTGACGTTGCGTGAGTTTAGCGAGGACATGGGGAACAGGACGACCCGGTGTCATGTGACCACCGAGCAGCCTCCAGAGTTCTAAACGCACCATGGCAACCAGCCGCCCCAGCGGAACCAATGACATTCAAGCAATCATCTTTAGACCCCTGAGGGAGGGGAGAGAGTGAGGGAGGTTGGAGGGAGGAAGGGGAGAGGGAGAGAGGGATGGGTGAGAGGGTGGGAGTGAGGAAAGGGGAGAGACAGAGGGGAGAGGGAGAGGAGCAGTAGAGAAAGAGCTAGGGAAGGAGTGGAAGAGAAGGACCGAGATGGAGGGGGAGAGGGAGAGAGAGAAGAGAGAGAGAGAGAGAGAGAGGATGGAGAGAGAGAGTAGAGAGAGAGAGAGATGGAGGGGGAGAGAGAGAGAGAAAGAGAGAGAGAGAGAGAGAGAGAGAGAGAGGAGAGAGAGAGAGAGAGAGAGAGAGAGAGAGAGAGAGAGAGAGACCGAGTGTGCATTGAGGTCCAAGGTAAATAGAGCAGAGATGGAGGAGTGTGTGTTCCTCTGGTCGTCCTTGAAAGCTCACAGCTGTCATCTACACAAACACACACACACACAATCACATATGCACACACAATCCCCCCCACCCCCACACACACACACACACACACACACACACACCACACGCATCACCTGAAGGTACTTAAGAAAGCATCCTGCTAGAGATTTCCCTTTTAGAAGATAGAGAAGAGGGACAGAAGAAAGGAGGAGAGGAGATAAACAAGACACGGGAGAGAAAGAGGAGAAAATAGATGCCTTTCCTCTTTGTCGTGATGATGTAAAGCAGAGCATCATTGGTAATACATCATGGCTACTTTTTTTTCTGGCGATAAGACTGCATAATGGACAGTGATCTGAATCTCAGACCCCCATCTGCACCCTCATAACTCTACAGCAGATCAATGGCGAATTCAACATTTCATAAGAAATGAAAAGGGAGAAAACGATTAGTTGATAAAAAAAAAACACAAGGGGTTCTGCAGTAAAAACAAAACAAACATAATGATCAGTCAAGGTTTGAAACGACGCATTGACCAGCCCCAATTATATTGAACTTTTTACTTGAACTTCAACTCAGAGTACATCAGAGATCGAACTCAGAACCTTTAGCATGGGAGGGGACAACACTTACCACCCCTCTGCGAGCACATCCCTGTTCCAAACAACACCCCCTGTGCCAATGCTTTTCCTCCCCAGCGAGGCGCTCGTCGGCTGGGTTGCAGAAAGCTGGTGGCTGCAGGCTCGGCTGGAGCCCGTTAGTGTTGATGAATGATTTATTCTGCTGCGCGGGAGAGTCAGAGTCATTTGGTGATTAATGTGAGAACGTTTGACTTCTCCAACGTGGGGCTCTGGGCTGTTGCTCAAAGGCATGGCGGTTCTGATGTTCTGCAGATGGTAGAATTGATCCCCCCCGAACACACACAGATGATACTCTGCAGTGTGTGTGTGTGTGTGTGTGTGTGTGTGTGTGTGTGTGTGTGTGTGTGTGTGTGTGTGTGTGTGTGTGTGTGTGTGTGTGTGTGTGTGTGTGTGTGTAGTGTATTTATCTGCCATGTGTGTGCAGGTGTGTGTACTTGGGCAGGTGTGGGTCTGTGTATGTGTTTATTTTCTTGTTTATATAAAATACAGACTCAGTTAATACCTGCCAAGCTCTGACCAGCCATGCGTGTGAGTGTATGTGTGTGTGTGTGTGTGTGTGTGTGTGTGTGTGCGTGCGTGTGTGTACTCTCCACACATGTAAACACTTTGTCACACACCTCAACCCACCACGTCAATAACACAACACACAGCTCTTCCTTGCACAATTAAAGTCCCTCACTACTGTCTGTGTGTGTGTGTGTGTGTGTGTGTGTGTGTGTGTGTGTGTGTGTGTGTGTGTGTGTGTGTGTGTGTGTGTGTGTGTGTGTGTGTGTGTGTGTGTGTGTGTGTTTCCCATACCCATTATAAATACAGTTTCTCTGGAAACATGAGACTTATAAGAATTAGTAGAGAGGTGGAGAAGAAAGGAGAGGTGAAGAGAGGAGAGGAGAGGAGAGGAGAGGAGAGGAGAGGAGAGGAGGAGAGGAGAGGAGAGGAGAAGAGAGGAGAGGAGAGAGGAGGAGAGGAGAGGAGAGGAGGAGAGGAGAGGAGAGGAGAGGGAGAGGAGGAGGAGAGAGGAGAGGAGAGGAGAGGAGAGGAGAGGAGGAGGAGAAGAGAGGAGAGAGGAGAGGAGAGGAGAGGGAGAGGAGAGGAGAGGAGAGGAGAGGAGGAGGAGAGGAGAGGAGAGGAGAGGAGAGGAGAGGAGAGGAGAGGTGAAAAGAGGAAAGGAGACTAGATTAGAGTGGTGGAGAGAGTAAAGGAGAGAAGAGGGGAGGAGAGGAGACAAGGGGAGGAGGTTGGAGAGAGGAGGGCGACAGAGGAGATAGGAGAAGAAAAAACACAAGACGGCAAGAGCAGAACAAAAACGCAAGGAGAGGAGGGAGAGGAGATAAAGAGAGTACGGAAGGAAGAGAGGAGATAAGGTGGGAAGAACAGATGAGCCGAAAGGTGAGGTGGAAGGGGACAGTTGAGACGCCTCAGGGAGGAGGGGAGGGTCACGATGTTAAAAGGTGGAGGTTGGGTCTTGTCACCGTGGTGACCGGAGCTCAGTAAATATTCATTAAGGAGAGAAGAAGAGGAGTTAATCCGCCGCTTTAATAATGAGGCAGTGACTCAGGAAGAACCCAAGACCACATCAACTCCATCCCACCATCCTCTAGACCCCCACCCTCCATGTCTCTGCCCTCCCTACCTCCAGCCTCCGTGCTTCGACCCACACCTACCTCTGCCCTCCATCCAGACATACCGCCACCTTCCATACCTCCACCCATACATACCTCCGGCTCCAACCAGACATACCTCCACCCAAACATACCGCCAGCCTCCATACCTCCACACAAACATACCTGCTCCTTTAATACCTCAACCCCCGCATACCTCGCCCTTTCATCGAGAGAGAGAGAGAGAGAGAGAGAGAGAGAGAGAGAGAGAGAGAGAGAGAGAGAGAAGAGAGAGAGAGAGAGAGAGAGAGAGAGAGAGAAAGCGAGGAGAGAGAGGAGAGAGAGAGAGAGAGAGAGAGAGAGAGAGAGAGAGAGAGAGAGAGAGAGAGAGAGAGAGAGAGAGAGAGAGAGAGAGAGAGAGAGAGAGAGAGAGAGAGAGAGAGAGAGCACAAGTGATAGTGAGCAAGAGAGAGAATATAAAGGCCGGTTCGGTTTTATATTCCGACGTAGAGGTAATGACTCCGAGCTCTGTGGCAAGCGTCTCAGAGTATTTCTGAGTAAACAAGCTTCCACCCCTTCGTAAATGAGGACACTAGAAGAATATTATGGTCTGGATTCAGATCATATCCCTGCAGCAGAATGAGACATCTACAGCCCACTGTGTTGGTGATGGTGTAGCAGGACTCTGCTGGGAGATGCTACGCTACGCTATAATATAACACGCTGGGACTCGCTGTGATATGCTGTGCTATGTGATGTGCTATGATACAATAAGCCATACTACACCATACAGTATGCTACAATAAACTTTAACATGACCTTATAAGATGTGCGACACACAGCTAAGGTAGGCTGTGATACTCTACAATAGGCTAGGTGACGTTATGCTGCGCTACAGTATGCTACACTGAGAAATACTCTTCAGATGGCTTTTTTAGTTCACCGGTGGATATCTCACAAGTCTTCTGGGGATTAGTAACTGAATAAGAGTTAGCCACTCAGTCAGGTCTCCAGAGAACACATCTGTGCCACGTTTTACCTGTTATCAGGTGGAAGTTACGGGTTTACAAAGTAAGAGTCCCCACTGCAATTTAGAGTCAACCAAATGGACTGTTTAATGAGCCACCGTGCGGGGGATGTGGCCGCTGAGCTGTGTGGCTTTCATGTTCTGAATCTGGTTAGCGTTCGAGTTCTCCACAAAGGAACATAGCTCATCAAGCGATTAGCTACGAGACAGAGGACCTAGCAGGATTTTTATTTTTACAAGCCTCCCACTTGTTTCCACTCCCGTGTCTGCTAAAGGCTTCTCCAGCAAGTGCTTCTGTGATTACAGATGCCAGTGGATATGCCCGCCTGGCCAATAAGCTAAGCGTCACGCTGCTGCTAAGCTACGCTACCACCAGAGGAGGTAATGACTTTGGAGCCATGTTGATTTAGTTCAGTCTCCTGTGGAAGTTGTTCACGTACGGACTTGAGACCGGGTGCTGCGAGAACCGGGTGCTGCGAGAACCGTGTGTACTGCGTGATGTTCCTCTGGAAGGTCAACGGGCCTATGGATCATTAAGCAGGAACAATGTCTCATGCACCACAGGTATCAGTACACCTTTTCAAACATCTCCAACGATTATTTTTGGTACATTGATCATGCAAAGTTTTTCATTGGGAAGCTTTTATGCAAAAAAGATGCTTATGGATGTCATGAAGGAGCAGGTAGTATAATGGATGTTTTCTGGTTAGACCGGGAACATTGAGGGTTGTAACCGACAACACTTTGGCTTACCACTCGACCATCCTGCACCCCAACTAAGCACAAAAAAAACCTAAGGTTAATTTCACCAGCATATTATTGTATCATATCTTATAAAAGACAAATGTCAAATCACCCCCATGCTGACAAGAAAACAACTCAATATTAAACAGAAGTTTGATGATTTTAAATCCAGCACTTCTTTTCTGACTGTGAACAGAACCAAACACACCCTTGGTATCAGCAGACAATATTTCCTTATAGATTGTTTTCCTAACCCTGTGGAACTACTGTCCAACCCCTGACACACAACTACGACGACCCATCCCGCCTACACTACGGTCTGTAGCGTAGCCTGACACCCGTAGCCTAGCCCCCCACCCTCGCAGCTCAGGCTATAATGAGAGGAAGGATTTCCCGTCCCGCGACGCGAAGACATCCAACGCAGCGTGAGCAACCGTGACACCGTGTCAGTGGCCGTGGCCAGGGTCCCCCTCGAGGGAGCGCTTGTTTCTGATTGCTTGTGCGTGAGTGCGTGGCGGTGTTCTAAGGCGGCTGAAGAGTGAGACAACCTTTAATCTAGACCCGGGACACCGGGGCAGAGAGATAAGCCTTCTCCCCGAGACAGCTCGCCGTTTAACGAGGAACGACAGGAGGCCTGCGTTCTGGCCTCCCGCTAATTAAGATAAACAAACTCAGTCTCGCCTACCGTTTTCAAACCTGACGCATGCAGCTTTACACATCCTAGAGTTATTTATAATATGACCTATTGTCCCGTCGTAAGGTGATGTGGAGTGTGACTGTTTGTCGCCACTAAAAGCGATAGCTTGTTTGTCTGAATCCTGCCGCCTCTCTGCACTTCACGTTGCTGTTTTGAAACCAGGTCATGCAGCACTTTCACTTTTTTTCGGCAGCGCCTTCAATTCTGATGGTATGCTTTGATTGTATTCCGCCTTGCGAGTGTGTCTGGATTATAGTGTCTGCTGAATGCAAATGTAATGTAAATACAGGTGCTTATTCCCATGAGGCAGTGCTATCTCCGCAGGAGATCCACACCACGCTCTGACCCAAACCAAGTCGGAACTGATACCTACATTTTTCAATTTATTTACCTCCACCCATCTATCATAATGTAATGTGTGAGTTATTTGTTATGCATCATGGGAAAGTTCTCCTAATTTAACCCTGTCAGGAGCAGCCGTTAGTGGCGGTCCAGCTGTCTGATTGGCTGTTCTTTAGTGTAGTAGGTCCCTTTAGTCATTTAGTCTGAGTGTGTGTGTGTGGACGGGATTAATTGGATTTTGATTAGATTCTGATCCCTTCCCTGATTTAGAAGCGTGTTTAAAGAATTGTTATGAGAGTAACTTTTAACAATCTAAGAAGTGAAAGTCTTTAATTTATCTTTTTCTAGATGACAAAATATAATCATCTTTTACAAAAACTTTATATTAAATAACTCAGTAGTGTTTAACAATATATTGACCCGATAAAGAGTTATTTTGGGTTTTATTGACCTGTTAACTTTAAACTAACAGACTGTACATCTTCTATGATAGACTGAATCGTTTAATAGTGTGTTATAATGTATCTACCATTTGTGGTCATTTGTTCTTTCACCAGAAAATACTGATGGAAGCGTCACGCTGGGTTTCCACCATTTTGCGGAGTAGGGGGCATGTTTCTGTTGCCCGTAGCAACAAAGAGGCCGTTTAAAGATGATGATGTCAGGTGGTGGAGGGATGGACTCTCCCTGCAGGAGGGCAGAGAAGACCAGTCATCCACCTCCAGGTACATCCCTCCATCCTCATCCCTCCATTCTCATCTCCTCGTCCCTCCATCCATATCTCTTCATCCCTCCATCCTCTCTTCAACTCATCCTTCCATCCTCCACTTCTCCGTCTTCACCCTCTAATCATCTCTCCATCCCTTCCTCCGTCCTCTCCTCTCGTTCTCATCTCTCCCTCTGTGTTTCCTCCACTTTCAATCCCTTAATCAGCTCCTTCTCCTCTTAACCCTCTTCCTCTCTCCTCTACACCCTCTTCCTCTCTCCTCTACACCCTCTTCCTCTCTCCTCTTCACCTCTTCCTCCTCTTCCTCTCTCCTCTTTTCATCCCTTCAATTCTCGGACAGAGGGATGGTAATAGAACCCTCTGGGGATGTTGAAAAGGAAACCATGCACTGAACATGGAGAGGGCGAGAGAGAGAGAGAGAGAGAGAGAGAGATGGAATGGGAGAGAGGGGGAGAGAGAGAGAGAGAGAGAGAGAGAGAGAGAGAGAGATGGAGTGGGAGAGGGAGAGGGAGAGAGAGAGATGGAGTGGGAGAGAGAGAGAGATGGAGTGGGAGAGAGAGTGAGAGAGAGATGGAGTGGGAGAGGGAGAGAGAGGAGAGGGAGAGAGAGAGAGAGAGAGAGAGATGGAATGAGAGAGAGAGAGAGAGAGAGAGAGAGAGAGAGAGAGAGAGAGAGAGAGAGAGAGAGAGAGAGAGGAGAGAGAGAGAGAGAGAGAGAGAGAGAGAGAGAGAGAGAGAGAGAGAGAGGAAAGAGGAGAGAGAGAGAGAGAGAGAGAGAGAGAGAGAGAGAGAGAGAGAGAGAGAGAAGAGAGAGAGAGAGAGAGAGAGGAGAGAGAGAGAGAGAGAGAGAGAGAGAGAGAGAGAGAGAGAGAGAGAGAATCTAAACACTAAAGGTTGGAGTCAGGTTCCATTTGGGTTCTGGCTGGGAGCTGCTGAGGTAGAACCATTATATTTACACATAGAGCGGGGGGGGGGGGGCGGGGGGGGGGGGCAGAGGCGATGGGAGATCCGTCTAATGAAAAGAAACAGTGTTCATATCCTCTGGGGGAGGAAGTAGCTTGACATCACACTCGTGGAATCCCAATGAACTCATGTTGTGTGGCTACGCCACCGCCGTCAGACTATCTATAAAGGATACATTTAATATTCACTTCCGGCCGTAGAGTTCAATATTGATTTAAATAGACAAGGCTTTCTATGCACTTAAGGGCACTTTGCCGCTGTTTTGCACAAAAGGTGAATACATTAAGACCGCTCTTTCTGAGCAGGAGGCCGCATTAAGAAACCGCACGTTTAATCAAAAACAATCGCAGATAGCAGCCCCCACAACTGCCTAGCGACTGTAGTATATATATAATATTTATACAGATAAGGTTAGGTTATTAAACCACTGGCTTACCTGGGGGTACGAGTGTGGTCTAGGAGGGGATTAAACTTGCTTACCCGAGGCCTGAGGTCCAACACTAGAACTTCCTGGACAATCAAGTTCAGCCTTTCAGCAAAGCAGTGATCGTTTATAAAAGTTTCCTCTGTGAAGTTCATCTCATGTGGTCTCACCTGCTCTGATGATGGTATTATCTTGTTAAGGTCCCTTAATGCTTTAATAAAGAAGAAAGAATTAGTTCATTCATTCAGTTTCCATCAACAGCCGCAAAGAAAAATGACTTGACATCATGACAAGAATAAGAAGTACTACGTCTTGTAATTCACCTGGTAGTGTTTTAGTTGTACTACATCACTTAACAACAATCTATCAAATGACAGTCTATCATTACTACTCAGGCATACCAACAGTCTCTGATCGCCTGGTCTCTCTCTCTCTCTCTCTCTCTCTCTCTCTCTCTCTCTCTCTCTCTCTCTCTCTCTCTCTCTCTCTCTCTCTCTCTCTCTCTCTCTCTCTCTCTCTCTCTCTCTCTCTCTCTCTCTCTCTCTCTCTCGTCAGATTGTCTGTTGTATGTCAGGTAATCCTTACAGTCAGTGACACAGTTGTTGCCTTCATGACATCATTACATTTAGAGAAGTCAATTACGAAAAGCATCCACCGTTAGCATTAAAACAACGCCGTCTGTCCGCAGCTAAACTGACAGTGTGCGTTTGGATCAGCATGTTCCTGTCACGACCGGTTCTGTGTTTAAGTGTCATTATTGTTCCTTTTTTTTGATGTAAAAACACTTTGTCACTCTACATACCTCCGTCGCCGACGTGGTCACTTGTTGGGGAAATTAAAACACAGATTTGTTTAAGCATTGTAAAAAGCCTCAAAGAGAGGAAGGAAGTGTCCGTCAAACACCGTGACGGCGGGGAGCGGACATGAAAGGCACATTGTCTGGGAGGAACAGCTGCTCCCACAGCGATACCCGGCCGGTAGGTCGGAGCAGAATGGACGCCGTTGTTTCTCGCCGCGACGCCTCCCTGCATAGTTAGAAAAATTCATTAAGGACAGGAAGTTGAAGAAATTGTGTCTGCTATTGTCGTGACCTGTCAATCATACGAGACTTAAACGGAGGGTACCATCTATTGTCTGCTCCCTGAATAACATCGCACCGCACCTGACTACACTGAGACTAATTAAAAAACACACAATCCGGCTTTGATGTGGGGACAAATCTAGATGCATCGACGTTGTGATGAATGAAAAGTCATTAAGTCAATTCTTTGGTTATTTAGCACTCAGATCAATCAAAAGATAAGTTATTCGATCGCTATTATTATATTTGATTGGCTATTCGTCAATCAATTATTTAAATCCAAATTAATAATACTTCATTATACATGAATTAAACATGGGGGAAAATTAATTTACAGCTAATTAAAACAGTTTACGGTACTACAACAGTAAGTAGGTTAAAATAGGCTACAAATACAGTAGGATGGACATTTACTTGCAAAAGGTGCGAGTTAAGCCTCCAGTGGACTGAACTTCTTTTTGCAGCCAAGACGCAGGAAAAGAAAAGCATAACTAAATAAATATGAGAGCAGGAAAACGTTTTATTCTGCCACTAATAACTTCAATTCAGTTGATCTGCAGTTTCACAACAGTCCTCTGTCCGCCCTTGGAAAGCAGGTGATTGTGGGGGAAGAGCCTTCAATAAATGGTAGGCCTACGTGTCATTTAGTGCATCTTTAATTTTTTGCAGAGTCTGCGGAAACCCGGTCCATTCCCGTTCTGGGAACCACGCAGGGGGAAGGTCTGCTTAGGGTTCACGGTTTTCAGCTTATTTTCCACCCAAACTTTCCTGCCGAGGGACAATGTTCTCAGAGCGCCTGAGATCATATCAGAACGACACGCGGAGATAATAAAACTCTGGCGATTCATCACCGCGGCAGGAAACCCTAAGCTCAGCTAAAGTCTCTATTCATTTCTCTTCAATAGATACAACCTAACATCCCCTTTCCCTCATTCCGATTCTCCTGGCTGATAAATGAACACTTCCCCCAACTCGGAAACAATCGCTTGGCTCCCGTCTCTCTCCTCTCCTCTCTCTCCCTCTCTGCCCGTCTGGGTGGCGGGGGGTCTGAATTAACGACACTGGCTGTCAGGCAGCAGCGGAGACAAACCGCGAGACAAAACGCTTTCCATTCTGCTAGTCATAGGATGTGACAGCTCCTATGATCCACTCGTCCCTGGGCAGATCATGTGTGTTGCTGTTGATATTGAATCGGCCAAAGATTCGGTCCACGAGGGACAACTTGTCCAATTGAGAGGGAAGAGCACAAAGAGCAGAACAATAGCAACGGACACGCACGTCTCCCACAATGACTCGACCGCTCGTCCCGGGAACAATAGCAGCAGAATAACAGACGGGTTTCTATACACACTATATATACGATATTTATAATTGGGTTTTTGTGGGAATACAAACGTTGGAGACATTTTGCCGAATCAATCTTTGGATGAACGTCGCTTGAATGAATGCCTAATGTTGTTTCAGCAAGAAACACCAAAAGTAAACTCCAAAGTCACTATTGATACGATCCTTCGAGAATTATGAGGGAGTTACAGATGGCTATTTGGCAAAACACTGCTGTTCTAGGTTAGTTACTCATGAAAAACATGTAGCCTACTAACCCTTGTATTCATTACTAATGGCACAAAACGCTTCTATTGGTTAGTTACCAATGGAACAGAGTTCTGCAGTTCTATTGGTTAGTTACTTATGAAACAAAACACAAGTTATATTGGTCAGTTAATAATGGCCTTGCGTGGAAGTGGTTGTGTTAAGGCACTAACCTGGTTGTGTTTAGGTTGAGACGAAGTTGTGTTAAAGCGTTGACGTGGTTGTGTTACGGTTTCGACGTGGTTGTGTTAAAGCGTTGACGTGGTTGTGTTAAAGTTTGGACTTGTTATGTGGTTCTATTTTGATGATGCGGTTTCTTTTGTGCCGATTCTTTTTGAAGATGAGATGCAGAGAGATATAAAATGAGTCAACAAAGCAGAAAAGATTATTTTCATATCCTGTGTTTGATACACAAACGGCAAAAGAAAAGTTCAGGATATATTCCACTACTGTCTCCTGGCCTTTATTAAAGGTTACATGCACAGTGTTTGTGTGATTATATCTATAAAGGCAGCTGTCACAACATGGGAAGTTCTATGGACGCCACACAAACACCGGCGTGCGTTTCAGAGGCTTTCCCATCGCGGCCGGTCGACAGGACGCAGAAACCAAGCGTCCAGACATGGCAACTCATCACCCCTCACGTTGGGGGAAGATAAGACGAATCTCTGTCTCCTCTGCGTCCTCTGGGAGACGTGTTTATCTCCTTTGAGGCCTTCCAGGGAGATTCACCCCCTCCCTCCCTCCCTCCCTGCCTCCTCCTTGAGAGAATCCCCCCCCCCCCCCAAGCTCCTCCAACCATACCGGCCTCTCCGTCTCTTCCCTGTATTCATGAAAGCGCTCACCTTGTTAGCACGGTAATCTATGGAGAACAAAAGCCTCTCATAGTTCTTAGCGTTGTATAGTATCCAGCCCTCCTCTCCTCCTCTCTCCCCTCTCTCCTCCCATCCTCCCCTCTCCTATCCTCTCTCCACTCCTCTCCTCTCCCATCTCCTCTCTCCCTCTCTCCCCTCTCCTCTCATCCCTCCCACTGCCTCTCGTCTCTCCCTCTCTCCTCTCTCCCCCTCTCTCCCCTCTCCTCTCCTCATCTCTCCTCTCTCCTCCTCTCCCCCTCTCGCTCCCCTCTCTCCCCCTCCTCCTCTCTCCCTTCTTCTCTCCTCCTCTCTCCTCCCTCCTCCCTCCCCTCCTCCTCTCCTCCCTCTCCTCCCCCTCCTCCCTCTCCTCCCTCCCCTCCTCTCTCCCTCCCCTCTCTCCCCTCTCCTCTCCTCCTCCTCCTCTCTCCCCTCCCTCTTCTCCTCCCTCTCTCCTCTCCTCATCTCTCCCCCTCCTCTCCCCTCTCCTCCTCTCCCCCCTCGCTCCCCTCTCTCCCCCTCCTCCTCTCTCCCTTCTCCTCTCCTCTCACCTCCCTCCTCCTCTCCCCTCTCCACTCCTCCTCTCTCCCTCCCTCTCTCCTCCCTTCTCTCCCTCCCCCTCTCGTCCCCTCTCCTCCCGTCTCCTCTGGAAGGCGACCATGTTGCGGGGCTCCCTGGATAATAAGGACGTGGCGTTCTGTGTACCCAACGCGTGACACTTTGATGAAGCGCGGCAGCTTTCCAGCTTCTTATTACCACGGTAAAGCGATGTAACGGTTGTGTGGGCGAGCGCTTCCGCCGGGGAACTCGCAGCAGAGCGTGGCTGGCGGGGGGCCCGGGGGGAAATCAGACCGGGGGGACAGGGGACACAACGTCTGGGGGGGGGGGGGGGGGGGGGCACGGAGGAGAGGGGGGGGGGGGGGGTAGGGCTGGGCAGGCTGACAGGAGGGCGATGAGCAGCCGTGATGGAGCGTCGGGGGTAATTGGGGGCCGGTCGCGGCAATCACTACGGCGACAGAGGGATCGTTTAGACGGACTGATGGAACCTTGCCGAGGGGTCGCCGTGACGACGCGGCCTGACTTTGACCAATGGGCACACGCAGGGAGAGTTGGAAGTTTGGAATATTTCTTACCTCAATCCCTCTGGCTGTAAATGGGATGAAGGATAACCAAATTAGAAATAAACAAACAAACAAGCAAGCAAGAGTACGGCGTGTGGGAGAACGCCAACCCACAGAGCTTATGAATGTTGTATCGGTTTGTCCAAACTTTGCTTTGTCCTAAAGTTGAATTATGTTAATCCGGTGCGTCGCAGCGGGCAAAGGCTTTTTCCTCCTTTTTTTGTCGTTTTTAGCGTCTTAATTCTCTGGTGTTACACAAATCCGAGTATAATTGGTGTGAATATACTGCCAGCAGCATAATTCCTCCCCGTTGGCTCATTAAGAAGCAGAGCCCAGCTTTTCCGGCTAATAGATGTAGAACAATGCAGTTTAGTTACGTCTACCATTGCACTTTGTAAAACCAGCTTCGTCTCTTTTCCCCTGAGGGCTCTGATTGGACTAGGATTCAGATTTGATCACATAATCTCGAAGTGCTAAGGTTCTAGAACACACAAACACAAGCCGATTAGACGGCCTACGATGTAGAGATTGAGCCATAAATCAACCTCTACTTTAGCTTAGTCGAGAAGTTAGAATTTACTACAGTATATTAAGAGGGAACGGTGTTTTATAGTTAAGTATGTGTACACATTTTAGAAAGATGTTGTATTGTAGCTCAGAAGTGACCATATATCGTTTTGGGGGAGGGGGTTAAACAAAGAAGGAAAGTAGGATCCGAACTTTAATTTCCCTTATTTACCTTGAAAGACAATAACTTTTCACACAAACACTCTGTGGGTGTCATACACACACACACACACACACACACACACACACACACACACACACACACACACACACACACACACACACACACACACACACACACACACACACACACACACACACACACACACACACACACCTCTGTATTCTCTAGGCGGAGCGGTGGGTTGTCCGAAGGGTTCTGGTCCAGACCGGTTCTGGAGTGAACTGTATTCACATGCAGGACCCCCAGGTGTGGGGGGGGGGGGGGGGGGGGTCCTCTAGACAGTGGGTTGATACTGACTACTGACCGCCAGCCACCGCTGGCCCGGCCAGGGACAGTCAGGCCTCCACCAGAATACTAATGCTCTGTCGAACACACACACTCTGAAACACACTTTACAACGCACGCAAATGCACACACGCTGAAAAACATCTACTACAAGTAACACACCCAACCAACACAAACACACTCTCTCAAACACACCTACTGCACCTCACACACACACACACACACACACACACACACACACACACACACACACTACACACACACACACACACACACACACACACACACACACCCTAAAACACACTGCATCACACCCACAAACACACTCTAAAACAGAACTACACATAACTACTGCACGAAGACACTAATAATAAGACACGCACAACTAAAACACACAAAGTCCCACACACTCACAAACTCCAACACACACACACACTCGCAAACTCAACACACACAAACTCACAAACACACACACACACACACACACACACACACACACACACACACACACACACACACACACACACACACACACACACACACACACCTTGCCCTTTCAGGTCCCCTCCCAAACGAAACCCGTCGTTGTCACTAAACTCTAAACTACAAAAGACATCTCTCTCTCTCTGATCCCAATCACATGGCTTTGTCCTGCTGTCACCGTGACAACAGGAGGGGCCGGGAGGATGGACTATGGGGATGGAGGGGGGGGGGGGGGTGTTCAGAAGGATGGAGATATCAGTGTATGTCTCACCTCCCCCCCCCCCCACCCTGGTGACGGAGTTGACCTCACCTCACCTCCAATCTGGACTGTCTGTGCTCCCCCCAGCCGACCTGTCTGTCTGTCACCGCTCCGTCTTCCCCTTCCCTCTATCCATCCTCCCCTCCCTCCCCCCTCGATCCCTCTCTATCGATCCCTCCCTCCCTCCCTCTACCTACCCCTCATTCGATCCCTCCCTCCTTCGCTCCCACCCCTCCCTGCCTGTCTCTCCGGCATCCCTTCCTCCATCACTCACTCCCTCCCTCCCTCTCCTTATCCCTCCCTCTATCCCTCCGCCAATCAATCCATCCGCCCCCCCCCCCCCCTCCTTTTCTCCAATCCGGTCGCCCCGCCAAGTCTGCAGAGGGGCGGGCGGGAGGGAGAGAGGGACAAGAAGGCCAGTCTCTGTGGTTCTGTGTTTAATGCCTTCAGAATAAACACAAAGATGGGCGCACGCAGGGATGAGGGGGCATCGGTTTTCTAGAAGGCATTCAGTCCGGTAACCTCTACTCAGTGGGTGTTTCTAGAAGACGTTCAGTCCGGTAACCCCTACTCGTTCAGTGGTTTCTAGAAGACGTTCAGTCCGGTAACCTCTACTCGTTCGGTGGTTTCTAGAAGACACTCCCAGCCTAATAACCTCGGGCTGAGATGAGGAAGTGGGAGGTTGGGGGCGGAGGATCCATCCGTTTGTTAGCCTAAATTTGAGGAGGAATCCCGTAAGGGGCCAACCTACATCCCATAATACCTGCGTTGGAGGAACGGTGCAGAACCGATAGAGAGCGAGAGCAGAGACCAGAGAGGGAGAGAGAGAGAGAGAGAGAGAGAGACACGAGAGCAGAGATGAGAACAGAGAGAGGAGAGAGAGAGAGGAGAGAGAGAGAGAGAGAGAGAGAGAGAGAGAGAGAGAGAGAGAGAGACCGAGTCACGCATAGAGAAGTCTCGGTCTGCAGAATGGAGGATCCATAGGTGACGTTATCTAGCCCAGATTAAAATGACTGAGGTGAAGAAAGAAGCTAGAATCAAAAGAGAGCTTTTTCAGCTAGCAGAGGGCAGCCATTTTGGATCATCAGTAATGTTTGTTCTTTTCCCGTTTTCAGCCCCTCTCTGTCCTGTGGGCCTGGGTCCTGGATCAGAGCCCTAATGGACTCCCTGGCCGGGGGTATACGTCTTCATCTGGTCAGCTTCACACTCTGTGGAGTCCAATAATCGCTTGCCTTCTGAGGCGTTGGCTAACGTCTGGGGAACAAACCCAGCACCAGCTGGTCAGAACAAATCTGTGCAAACACCGTTGAGTTTACTCCTCTGGGCTCCAACTCCTCGTGGATGATAGAATGTTTTTAAAACTCATCCCTGATGAGATTGAAATGAATGTTAAAATGCATATTTAAAAGTAAAACAAGTCAACTTTTTCCAATAAGGGTAGTTTTCAAGGTAAAATGCTGGACTTGAAAGCAACAGGCTACATTTTAAAGTAAAAGTCTAGATTTCATTGTAATATTCTAGATTTCAAAAGTAGCAGCCTACATTTTGAAGTCACACGCTCGGTTTCAGTGACAGAATAGATTTCAAAGTAAGTCTAAATCACTTGCAGTGATGCAATGGTGCATGAAGTATCCATCAAAGACAACATGAGACGGGCCTGCCTCATTCCCTCTAACAAAGGGATGTTCTCTGTGCTCGTGTCCGCAGGTCAGAGGGACAACATTGGACTCACCTCAGGGTTCCGCTCTGTGGTACATCAGACAGATTCGAGTTGTTTTTCTCGCTCTAATAGCCTAATTTACTTTTCTAAATTAAAATGTGTCACATTCGGCATTCTCACCCTGCGGTAAATTCTTTTGAACACGGTGGTAACCATTTAAAATTGCGCTGCTGCTAGGAGCGCAATTTTAGTGCAAGGATAGAGCAACCTGCCGTCATGCAAGAGTGCAGCCTTAGAGTAGAGAGGCAGAGGGTATCTAGACGTATGGGAGTCCTGTGATAACCTGGAGCTAACATAGCACAGACATCATGTTTGAATACGGAGGAAGTGGAATTAGCTTTGGAAAACGAGCAGCAATAAAAGCATTGGAGTGTTTTCATGAAAATATCACGCAGAGATGTGGTCAGCGTGTAAGGCCCGTTTCGTCTTCTTTAATAACCAATAGGGATGTTTTTACGATGGATCAGGGTTTAGAGTTAAACTACCGCCTGCACCCCTGAAGTTTTACGATTGCATTTCAGACACACAGCAGACTGCATGGAATCTTTTTTATTGCATCAAATAAAACAAATCAAAATGTTTTAACAGCTTTGCTCTATATACACTGCAACGCAAACAAAGATTACACGCTCTGTCACCGCACACACCACAACAAAATAAAAAATATTTTTAGCACAAAGCCATGCGCCGTTAAATCTTTGTCGGGACTCCCATTTAAATGAAAATCGGTATCTTGAATACCTCGGACCGTAAACTCATATTGTAAAAAGAGCGGGAAATGCCGGAGTTCAGTTGGCTTTGAGTCTCTTGTTTTCCCCACTGTGCGACACTGCCCCCTCCTGGTCACGTTTGGTACCCCTGAGCTCCAGCGCCTCCTCCTGCTCTCCTCTAGTCTTTAGCTCCCTCCTCTCCCTGCGCTCCTCCATCTCCCCAAGCTCCTCCGCGAAGAGGGCCTTGAGGGCCGGGACGAGCCGGGGCAGGACACGGAAGTCTCCGAACCGGATCTGGGAAAGAGATAGTGAGTGAGTACCTCACAGCTCCCCTTTCCACCGTTTCCACCTTTAGATTTAGAGTTTTAAAATTGTACCACTTCAATATTGGTAGGCTGCCTTTGAGTCACTGTTGAACTGCTTTGACTATGTAAATGTTTACTTTGCACGAGAGAAACAAACAGGTACTGACAACAGAGATAGGGAGAGAAATAGGTTGAGACACAAAATAGGTTGAGACACAAGATGGTGGGAGAGTTTGGACAGGGCAAGTGTCTGCATTGTGTTTGCCAGCTAGACGAAGGCGGCTAGGTTTCCGGTAGGTTAATTACAACACATGTCATTATTAAGTTAGACAACATTCAGAACACAGTGTTGTTCTTTACACACACACAGGAAGGAGTAGTGAATGAATTGTAGTCCAACACCTCGAGGAGGGAGGGTGGGTGGGTTGTGGGGGTGTGTGCGTGCGCGTGCGTGCGTGTGCGCGCGCGTGTGTGAATTATTCATGCCAGATTGATCAACCTAGGGACGTTTCTCTATATTTATCCCCGGCTGTGGTTCCCACACCTTTAAGATGACCTCGAACCCACAGCTGGAATAACAAGTCGCCGTTTGGTCTTTGGAAGTCGAATGGACAAGTTTGTCGCTTGGTTCATTCATTTTACTATTTTCAAAATTGAAATTATTTTACTTCTGCTACCTACCTGAACAGGACTGTTTGGAAAACAGTTTCACCTTTTGGAAACCGAGTGTGGTGTTCCCGTTTAAATAAAGCTTCATCAAATCACATCCACCAAAATGAAGGAAATCTGGTCCCCATAAGTCACAGCCTTGTCCTCAACCTTCAAATGTCTTGTTATGTGTACATGAACGGAACACCGAGCAGCTGTCACTCATGTCAATGAACTGCTGTAGTCAAGGCGTCATCAACCGGGAAAACCAGAAACTCATCCAGTCCCTACAAGTCACCATTCAGTTCCCATAAGCCGTGAGAAATGGGGACAGGTGTATGATGCCTCACCTCCATACAGTCATAGGTCATCGGGTTTCTAGTATATTGTCACATTGTGCACATAAGCAGAACTGGCAAATGTAGTTTACGCCATCTTTCTGCCTCCCTCAACAGGGGACAATAAGCAAGTAATTCGGTTCCCAATAATTCACTGTTCTCTCTGTGTGTGTGTGTGTGTGTGTGTGTGTGTGTGTGTGTGTGTGTGTGTGTGTGTGTGTGTGTGTGTGTGTGTGTGTGTGTGTGTGTGTGTGTGTGTGTGTGTGTGTGTGTGTGTGTGTGTGTGTGTGTGTGTGTGTGTTGACCTTCATGTGGTCGAAGGAGATGCCGACGCGGTCGGTGAAGTCGGGGCTGAAGAGGGGGATCTTGGCGTAGCGCTGGCTGAAGTGGTTCAGCATGATGAACTCAGCGTTCATCTTCATCCCCATGGCGATGGCCTGGGAGGTCGTGCTGGGGGGAGGAGGAGGTGGGGGGGGAATCCCCATTGTTCGACTATGAGTGAGGGTAGCTCGCATTACGGAATTAGCGTCAACCAGTGATGGGATGATTTTATGTTCATTTAAGATAACACCATTAAGATAACACCAAAATAACACCAATTTGAGGTTTTCCGGGGTCGTCTTTATCAACCGATGCGGATATTTTATGATGGATCAGGGTCAAACTACATTGCGCACTTTGAACTTTTGAAATAATCATATCTATCCATCCATCTCCTGACCGGTTTAAACTGGTGTGGGAGGTGAGGACCTCACCTGTGGCGTTTCTCGACGGCCTCCTCCTCCAGACCGTCCTCCAGTGTCGCTTCATGGATCAGCAGCGTAGCGTTCTTCCCTGTAAACACACCGAGAACATGAGGAACACACACACACACACACACACACACACACTACAGGAGATCAATGAGATCGATAAGCAGCAGGTTGTTGGTGCTGATTGGCCGGAGAGAAGGAGGCTCTGTTCTGATTGGACCAGGTCAAGCTCGGCCCTTTTAAAGCAGATAGAAAACAGAAGAGATCCCAGAGGAGAATGTTCCGGGTAATTAAAAACCCTTTAGGAGGACCCTGCTATCACTCACCACACACACACACACACACACACACACACACACACACACACACACACACACACACACACACACACACACACACACACACACACACACACACACACACACACACACACACACACACACACACACACACACTAAATTATAAATCTGACCTATAATCTTCCGATGGATTATAGTATAGAATCTGAACTTCTATCTACAGGTAGACAGATGACAATCTGACCTATGATCTACCCATAGATTATAATCTGACCTATGATCTACCCATAGATTATAATCTGACCTATGATCTACCCATAGATTATAATCTGACCTATGATCTACCCATAGATTATAATCTGACCTATGATCTACCCATAGATTATAATCTGACCTATGATCTACTCAACGATTATACAAGACTGACGTTGTACTCGTCGATTGTGTTCTGACCTATGCCCACGAAGGCCTCACAGGGCATGGTGTCCCCGGAGAAGGCCAGCTTCCAGCCTGAACGGTGTGTGATGCTGCAGGCGAACGCGTTCCTACAGTGGTGCACGTGGCACGTCTGGAACTACAGACACACAAAAACAAACAGCAACAACAACCGTAAAGAACAATAATAAACAACACAGCACCTGAGCAAGCCACACAAACTCACTCAGCTCATAAACATCGCAAAAACATAAACACACACACACAACAACACATAACCAATACAGCTCGACAACAGTAAAAGACACAACAGCAAACAAACAATCCATGCTCCAAGCAGTCCTACGGCGTACTGTACGTTGTGTAGATATAAGTGAAACAAACATCCGCTCACCCTGTCCAGGTCATTCTTCTTCAGAAGGGCTTGGATGAACGACTTCGTCTTGTATTTGGGAACTTCGGTTCCATCGCACAGGAACTTGTTTGGGATGATGCTGAAAAAGCGAAACCGGGCCACCAGATCAGTAAACAACCCAGAAAGAGACTAATTAAATGGCCGTTTCAGGTGGCGTTTAAGTGACAGTGTATTTGTTAAGTTAAGTACCTAGCCAGAGCTTGTTAGAGGAGGATTCATTCTCTAAATCTATGGTATTGTCCCGGTGAATCGAATGCTCCGTCTGAGAGGCGTTGGGGCACTACGTCTTCCAACACACTTCTTATTAACTAAATCCCAGAAGCTCGCCGCTCAATGGGTATAAATTAAACCCAGAGGTAATCCAATATCAGCCACACTTAGCCCGGTATTTATCACCCGCCGCCCAAACCCCGTTTGTAGCTCATTATCTCAGTCAGCACATATGTGGATCCCTCCTTAACACAACGTCTCGCCGGGAACGTAACAGAAGAACTGCAGACTGCTGAGGAGAGAGGTGAGGGGAGGAGGAGGAGGTGGTAAAGAGGTGAGAGGAGGAGGTGAGAGAAGGAGATTAAGGGTGTGAGGAGAGACGAGAGGAGGAGGTGAAGGCTGTGAGGAGAGACGAGAGGAGGAGGTGAAGGCTGTGAGGAGAGACGAGAGGAGGAGGTGAAGGATGTGAGGAGAGACAAGAGGAGGTGATGGGAAGGGAGGGAAGGTGCAGGGAAGGTGAGACGAGTAGAGATAGGCTAGGAGGTGTGAGGATGTGGAGGAGGTGAGCAGAGGAGTAAGATGAGATGTGAAGAGGAGGTGACAATGGAGGCGGGAGGAGGATGTGAGGATGTGAGGAGGTGAGAGGGGGAAGAGAGGTGATAGGAGGAGAAGATGAGGAGGAGGTACATACTTGACGTGGCTGAGGATCTCCTCACAGTGGTCGTGGAACTGGTTCAACCAGGTCATGATCTGGATGGGCGCCACCAGGTACACCGGGCTGAACGGCTTTGCCAAGCGTCGCCTGGCAACCACAACATCCCATAATGAGCCATCAGCCAGCTCATTCACACTGAGAAACATTTTAACCTTAACCTTATAATGTTAAAGTACTACTTATTAGTACTTACTACCTTATAATGTTAAATCGACGACTTTCGGTGTCGTCAATTTACATCAAGAGTAATTTAATACAATATAGTGTAGTATAGTAAAGAACAAATAACATGTAGTATCGTGTATTATAGTAACGTTTCATATAATTAAGTATAGTAAAATAGAATATAATAATATTATATAAAATACACACCATTGCTCTTTCCCTCTGGTAGAGTAGCTTCAGCAGACCCTAAACAAACACATTGAAATACACTTTAAAACAAACACATGAAAAACACACACACACACACACACACACACACACACACACACACACACACACACACACACACACACACACACACTTAAGTACCCACATTAAAGTACACACGATAACAACCCAGAACATGAACACCACCGTGTGCACGTGAGATACCAGCTCAAAGTGTGGTGGTGAGTGTGCACGTGAGAGACCAGCTCACCGTGCGGTGGTGAGTGTGCACGTGAGAGACCAGCTCACCGTGCGGTGGTGAGTGTGCACGTGTGAGACCAGCTCACCGTGCGGTGGTGAGTGTGCACGTGAGAGACCAGCTCACCGTGCGGTGGTGAGTGTGCACGTGAGAGACCAGCTCACCGTGCGGTGGTGAGTGTGCACGTGTGAGACCAGCTCACCGTGCGGTGGTGAGTGTGCACGTGAGAGAGCAGCTCAGCGTGTGCTGGTGAGTGTGCACGTGAGAGAGCAGCTCAGCGTGTGCTGGTGAGTGTGCACGTGAGAGAGCAGCTCACCGTGCGGTGGTGAGTGTGCACGTGAGAGACCAGCTCACCGTGCGGTGGTGAGTGTGCACGTGAGAGAGCAGCTCAGCGTGTGCTGGTGAGTGTGCACGTGAGAGAGCAGCTCACCGTGCGGTGGTGTGTGTGCACGTGAGAGAGCAGCTCACCGTGTGGTGGTCGGCGTGCATGTGGGAGACGAAGATGGTGGAGATGTTGGAGAGGGCATCATCCACGCCGTTGCCATAGTGACGACACAGTTGACCGAACGTCCCCTCACCACAGTCCAGCAGGATGGACTGACCAGCACTGGGGGGAGAGAGAGAATGAGTGAGACAGAGAGAGAGAGCAACAGACAGGGAGAGAATGAGACAGAGAGAGAGAGCAAGAAACAGAGAGAGAGAGAGACAGCGAGAGAGGCAACAGACAGAGAGAGAGAGAGAACAGCAGACAGAGACAGAGAGAGAGACAGAGAACAACAGACAGAGAGAGAGAGCAACAGAGAGAGAGAGAGACAGACAGAGAGAGAGAGAGCAACAGACAGAGAGAGAGCAACAGAGAGAGAGACAGACAGACAGAGAGAGAGCAACAGAGAGAGAGACAGACAGACAGAGAGAGAGAGCAACAGACAGAGAGAGACAGAGAGAAATTATAGAAAGAGACAAAGACAGAAACTAATTTATTTTTGGGCTGTCCCTGCCGGATTTTTAATTAATTAATTGTTAGAAAAAAAAGGTTTGAAGTTGGGTAAATAGCATACCACACTTAAACGGTAGTTGAACATTTATTACCCATTAGTTCAATAGTAGTACAATAGTGTCTCTATAGCAGTCCGATAGTAGTCCAATGTCAAACTATGTTAAAGAATGGTAAGGACTGGATGAGTGAGTTGAACAGTGGCGGAGGGACCTAATGTTCAGCAGAGTCCCGCTGACGTTCCTAATCTTCATGGGCAGTGCGGAGCCCGTCCCCAGGAAGATGACCTCAGGATATCGCTCCGCTCTGCCTGCAAAACACACACGTTGGCGCCCTCACTTTGAAACACACCACGTCCACAGGGACATTGATCCATCTTCTAACCAGCAGGGTATGGGTGTATGGGTGTATGGGTGTATGGGTGTATGGGTGTATGGGTGTATGGGTGTATGGGTGTATGGGTGTATGGGTGTATGGGTGTATGGGTGTATGGGTGTATGGGTGTATGGGTGTAGCCTATGCCAGTGTGTTGGCCGAGGCTGTGGAGAGGCAGGACCTGGACTCACCAGACAGGACGCTGGGGTCAGAGGAGCAGAAGGCCTGACACGCCTCCACCTCCTGGAGGAAGTCTGGCACCTCGGACGCCTCCTTCAGGAACTCCTCCGTGTCGCACGGCACCATCGCATCTCTGGCACGCGCACACACACACACACACACACACACACACACACACACACACACACACACAATAACCTCAGAAAAAGCAGTGTAGTTACATACATACGGTGAGGTTAGACAGACAGTAAACGCTTGTCTTCACAAACACTTTGACGTGTGACCTTGGCGAACATGAGCGGGAAGGAGAGAGGATGGGAGTGAGGGATGTGAGTGAGTGAGTGAGTGAGTGAGTGAGTGAGTGAGTGAGTGAGTGAGTGAGTGAGTGAGTGAGTGAGTGAGTGAGTGAGTGAGTGAGTGAGTGAGTGAGTGAGTGAGTGAGTGAGTGAGTGAGTGAGTGAGTGTGTGTGAGTGTGTGTGAGTGTGTGTGTGTACCTCTGCCACTCCAGCAATGGGCGGAGCTGGAACTTGAGGAGACACTCTGCTCTGACGGGGGCGACTCGCAGTGACCCCTTCTCCTCCTGAGGACATGAAGGGGAAATAAGGGAAAGGAGAAGGAAAAAAAAAAGACATTAAGGACAAAACCTTCAAAAAAAGTGCAAGAAGGGGGACACAAGAGAGAAAGGAATAAGGACGTAGGTGGAGAAATTGAGAAATCGTTGAGACAAGGAGAAGGGTTTGTTATTGGTTTTAAGAGCATGCCTCAACATCTTCCCCTCCACTCATCTTAAAGCCAGTGGCTAACGTCCCTCATCCCTTATGGAGGCAGCATAGCAGCAGTGTTGAGATCTGCTCTAGGAGGTTAACTGAATCCAATGTAGAGGCAGGATAGGAACAGAGTTGAGGTCAGCTTTAACGGTTAGGGAATCCTCCACTCCACTAAGAACCAGTGCTAACGCTGTAACAGTTAAAGAGACATTCAAATGACACGATTTTGGTCATGGAGCTTATGTCCTCAACGAAGAGTTGAACTTGATATAGTTAGTTACTGTTGAAAAGAATGTCAGTCCGACCCTACAAACAGGCCTTTACAGTATAGCAGTGTGTGTCAGGCATCAGTTGGGGGACCTTAGGGTTGATGTTCTTGAGTTGGGGGAAGATCTCCGGGTGGATCATGTTGAGCTGGGTCTGGATCTTGAGGCTGCGGACGTTGTGGACCGTCTGGACCTGTTCGTTCAGGACCAGATGCTGTGTGGAGCTGGGGAACCTGCAGACAGAGCACAAGGACCGGGGCTGTTCAGGTCCTGGACTCCCTGAGGTCGCCTGAGACCCCAGAGCACCAACCGTGAGAGTAGATGTGCTAACCCCTGGCTCTGTACCAACATTACCACCTGAGCATCCCTGATTGGATGGTTCAAGCCCTCTTCTCTCCAATGGGATACCCAATGGGCGCTGAGCGAAATACTGCTTGATTATTTACGTCAAACGTAATTATTCGTAGAATAGAGATTGAATACATATATTTTATTGTTGAAGTATGTCTTCTTTGTATGTGCCTGACCACAAATGAAGTTCTCTCATGGGAAAAATAAAGTTCTTTGAATTTAATTATGTAATTATTAAGCCATCTAACGGGCCGTAGCATGGAACCATCATGGATGCCATCTGGTGTGAACATACAATGTCCACGAGGCAGCAGTGAACCCTGGTACCTCTCCATCCACTCCTGGTAGCGCTCCGTCTTCAGCACCACCTCTGGGGTCATGTGGACCACCAGGGCGGCTGAGTCCTCTGCACCCCCCGCATGGTGCCTGCGGAGGACAACGATAACAACAAGGCAATAACAACATAGCGTCAGCTCAGGTGGGTTATACTGGCTAGCACTAGTACCTGTGCTCTGAACTATGAAAACATGATCGGTCAACACCTGAGCCATGTACATAAGGTAGATAGGAGCTTTATTTTGTCCCATACATGAGCAATTCACTTGTTACAGCAGCCCATAGAATATAGAAAGATGCAATAATAAAATAAAGTGTAAAATCACAGTCATTACAATGTCATGCCATAAGGGCATAAATGTACACGCCTAGGACATGTACACATGTATACATGTACACATGTTTACATGTACACATGTAATGATCTGGGGCAGGTGGTAGCTTGCTTGTCCTTTGATTCGGTAACTAGCTTCTCATTGGTTACCTGGCTAGTCTCTCATTGGTGCAGATTCCGTCTATGAACTCCACCGTGGGACACTCCACCACCAGGAAGACGGGCCCGGGGTCAGAGGGCGTGCACACCTGCTCCGGCCGGATCTGACGAGATAGAGGGAGGGTGCACAGAGATGATGTCATCGGAACGGCACTTTTGATAAGCGCTAAAAGTATTTTCTGGTCTGACTTTGAGCCGAGGAGTTGAAGCTCAATCTGTGCTCAATGCCCCCAACCATCTCATACACTATCTTATTGTGGACCCCCGGAAATCACGTGCTACAGTGTCTCCTTATAGTTCTCTAAAGCTCAATGTGTTTGCGTGGTTATGGATTAGGATCAGGGGTACTCGGAGGGCCAGACGGTGTTAAGCCACAGGTTTATGCAACATTCACATTATTTTGGTTTATATATTAAACGCAAGATGGAGGTCTGATTAATGTTGTAATTCACCTCTTTTCCTTCATATGTCACCGTCTTGCCGTTCTTCAGATCCACCACCAGGGGGCCGATGGCTGGTTTACCGCTACATAGATGACACCACTGATTATTATTGAACCATTTGGGATTATTCTCCAACCAATGGCAGATCCATAGGTTCACTTACACGGGGAGGCCTAGCGCAATAGCTTGAGGGACAAGGAAGTTCCCCTTCTTGGCGTGGAGCTGAGAGAACCGGAGAGAGAAGTTAGAGATTTACTGTCTCAGGTCCTGTACTGTACACTAATAAGTTTCTACCTCAGGTTCCTGTACTGTCCTCTACTAACGTTCTACTGTCTCAGGTTCCTGTACTGTCCTCTACTAACGTTCTACTGTCTCAGGTTCCTGTATTGTGTCTGAATCAAAAAGATGACCTACCTTGCAAACAAATGCAACCACCAGAGAGGGATCCCTTGTAGCTTTGGACATCAACCCTAAAATATAACACAGGATACACGTATATATATTGATACATGAAGATGAACACCAAGCTAGGAACCTCTGGAAGATAGTAAATAGGAGGGCTTGTCTCACCCGGGCTGGAAGGTCTGTGTCCTGGCTGGCCTTCAGCTGGGTTCCATAGCTCCTTCCTCTGGCTTGAGACCGGACTCCGAGGTGGGCTTCCTCTCCCGGGGCTTGCAGAGTTGCCCGGTCCTCCCTCACCCAGCGACTGGGCTGGAGACGAAACACCGTCAATACAACACTCATACTCGTCCTCATCCTATTTATAATTCCCTTCCTTCATTTCATATTTGCTCTATTCTCGTTGCGTAGGAGTCAAGTCGACCCTCGCCTTGTCCAGGAAGACCCAGTGCTATACTTGGCATTTGATACAACAACAAGCTGTGCTTACAATCACGCTGTCACAGACCCCCTTCGGAACCATGAGATGCACTAAATGTTTTGTTTCGATCCAGCATCTCAAGACAATGAGGGTCGCCGAGATACCGCGTCGACATCTTCAGGAGACTTGAGCGGTGAAACGCTGTACGCCAACACTCACCAAACACGGGAACCTGATGGACGCTCATGGTTTCGTCCGTGTATGCCTCCTCGGTGTAGGGTCGGACCGCTGCGAGACGACGAGGGGTCGAAGGTCAGAATCAAAGTCTTCAGATACAACATGACGTGTTAAATGACCAACGAGGAACACAACTCAACGTACACAACTTGATGTCCTCCAAAGCTCCGGAAAACACCTTGATGGCATTGATGAAGTTGCCCTTTGAGGAAGAAGGAAAGGATTAGCATAATAGTATTGTACATTGCATCTTTCTTACATGACATAAAACACAGGCGTCCACGGTAAGTTCCGTCTCTGGGATAAATAGACAAAACTTACCAGCTGCGGAGGACCTGACAGAACACACTCTGGTACTCCGATGTCCTTCAGTGTTAAGATCATCCCTGCCGCACGGTACAAACAACAGATACGGGGTTATAACAACTTGGCCACATGTTTGTGAATCACGTTTAATAACAGTATACTTGTAACCACCAAACTCACCCGATAAGCCACCGATGTTGTCCCAGTTCATTCTTGTGAGGAAGATGTTGTCCAAACGAGACGCTTTTAACCTGTCAGCAGAAGAACATAACGTTCAGGCATGTCACTAACCTAGCTCTAGATAGAACAGACTGACAGTGTGCAATACAAAATCGTAATACTGTCAACCAGATATGGAGCCATCACAAAGCTTTCTACCCAACTAGTTAAGGATGTGGTTTGTTATTGTAAGAGACACACGAAACAAGAACCAGCATCGTACTTGTGCTCCTGCATCAGCCTCTGAGTCCCCTCCCCGCAGTTGAACAGATACCTGGAGAGGATGGGGAAGATATGAGTATTCATCGTAGGTGTGGCGGTTAGGGCAGGTAAAAAGTAAGGTGTTTTATCCTCGGATGGATTGAAAAGCGTCCATAGTTACCGGTTGTACTCGGAGAAGACATACAGCGAGGCCCCATTGTCTCTACTGCCTGACCCAACAACCTGGAGATAAACGGTGGACGGGCCGTGCGAGTTGCGATGATCTTTGGTCTTCAGTCGTCTCAAGGTGTCCTTCTGTTTAGCCTTCTTGAAATTCTTTGTGTTTTGCTCCATGTTAGTCGTCATTGTTCTGCAGAACTGGAAAACATTCCGGTGGAAACGAGGACCACAGGCGACTGCTAGGCGACAAGCAGTGATTGATTTGGTTTGGATGAAAAGCAATGCAAAAGGTTTCTGCCACAGACGAGCAGTATTCATAATAAAGATCCACCGGAGGGAAAGAAAAACTGAACTCGTGCAAACCACACAATTACTTTGTTAAGATCATTGCAAACCTCCTCAAAAAAACAAATTAGTTACCCAATAGACTTCAGTGTTATAGCGATGTTGTTTCAGAGGTTGACTTTCTCCATGGTTGACACATGGGGACCTTTTCCGGCATCTATTGATGACGTGGTGTAATCATTGGACCCCATTGGTGCAATCATGTGAGAGCTCGAGGGTGAGAGCCACTCGCAACAGCTGACTGAGAGAAGTAGGCGGTCCCAGTTCAGTCACTCAATTTCACTCGGTATTGGATATTTTCAATGAAGTTCAAATCCTAAATGAGATGAGATATAGATATATCACATGTATAAAAACATATATGTATCCTCCATGTAGAACCAGGGATTACTGTGACATTTTGCATTGTCATTGTTGTTTTATCTGATAGATGTTCGTAGTAGAAAATGAACAATTTGGGATGCATGCTTACAAAAGGATGGATTGAACACCAAAACAAGGACCAATGTCACAATTAACTCCATGTCCCAAACCGACCTTTATTATCTGAGATTAATAAAATACTTCTATTACCTTATCTTCTTCATGGGCTGCATATGTGTATGATCTTTTCCAGATTAATGGCAAGGAAAACCGGAACATTATTTCCATTCTCTTTATTTATTTATATATCAGCACAGAGTCAGCAGGTATCACGTGATTGTATTCATCAAAGCGTTAGCCGCTGAATACCCTAAGAAGCGACCGTTAAATTGCAACACAAAGCTTTTATTTACATACATAGAGGAGATGGGTTGCTCATACAGACGGTGATTCCAGTAATAGTCTTAAAGATGAAATGCTCCTCTTGTGGGTATAGTTTCCAGGTTTTGGTGCCGAGCTTCTCCGTGTTATATATTCAGTTACTATCATACGTAAACAAGCGTGTTTATCCGCTGTGGAAGAGGAGAGGATGAGAGTGAAGGTCCATATATTACACAGACAGCGCCACCACCGCCGCGTTTAGCTTCAACAAGTATTTTCTTAACACTGCGGTGAAAGAAGCACATTTACACCAGGTTTGGTTTTAAATTACATTTTTGTAATTTATACATTTCTGACATCTTTTTTTGTTTTGTTCTATACATGTTTTGTACCTACAGTCCGGGACTAATGCGTGGGACAACCATCTTGTTGTTGTTTGGGTCATGTGACTACCAACAGATGACGTGAACGCCTTCTCTGACGTTCCCATGGTAACAGTTGTGGTTTCACATTAAAAGCCTAAAAACTACAGATTGAGTCACATGACCGAAACCAACGACAACTGAGGGGGCGGAGGAATGTCCATCAACGTTGCCATGACACCAGGTTGCCATGACACCAGGGGACCACGTTGACCCGACCCCAGAGGGGGGTCCACGTGTCCGTGACACCAGGACACCCATGTTGCCATGACATCACGTTGCCATGACACCGGGGGGGACCCGGGTTGCCACGACACCACGGGACCCGGGTTGCCACGGCACCGCGGGACCCAGGTTGCCACGGCACCGCGGGACCCGGGTTGCCACGACACCGCGGGACCCGGGTTGCCACGACACCGGGAGATGAGGACCAGGGTGCGAAGACGTCGGGTTGTCATGGCGACCGAAGACGAGGAAAAAGGTTGGCCGCGCAGCAGTCTCAGGGTGGAGGCCGGGGAGGAGGGGGGTCCGGGTTAGTCCACGTACATCGGGGAGCTGGGGGAGGCGGGCATCTGGTCCAGGAGCCGGCATACGTAGGTGGCCACGTCCACATGGCGCTCCTCGTACATCTGGATGAAGGGGTCCTTCTGCAGGGGGAACACAACACCAGGGCTTTACTTTACAGCCACAGTGCACTAATAGTAACAGTACACCAACAGTAGTAGCGGCATACTCACACTAAAATAACATTACAGTAACTGTGTATTAACAGTACACTAACAAACAGTAAAATAACAGCACCGAAAAGTAATAGTACAGTAATAGAAGGAAACCATGTTCTTAGTGACTGAATATTTCAACCCACCAGAAGTTCTTTGTACTTTGGCCTTTTGGACTCATCCTTTGTAAGGCTGGAGAGAGGAGATAAGACAGATGAGAGAATTCAGGTCATGTAAACCCAACTAAAGCAGCTCTGCATGTTCAGTGCAGGGTGTTGTTTGGATGTCTGTCCCACTAGAGGGAGCAGGACACAAACGCTCACAGGCACACCTGTGTCCTTCATTCACTGCAAGGTACTTTAAAGAGCCAGTGAACCAACGGGAATTCAAACAAGAGGAGGTTTAAGAAAAAGTGATTTGGGCTGAGACCTCGAAAAGAGCAGGGCGCGTTATTGCCATGGTTACGGCCCACAGCAACTTTGTGAAACAACAAAAAGCGGTTTTGGGTTCCCTGGCTCTTATAACCCCTCGGAATGAGTCAAGGTTCTAGGTTCTCAATGTTCTAGGAGGTTGTAAAATGTTGTGTAGCTTCTCACCACAGGTTGACGAAGGCGATGAACTTGGGGGAGAAGCGTCTCTCGTCTGAGTTGCTGAGCTGGGGGGGGTCCCCCTTCACCACCTGGGTCAGCTGGTCGAACACACTGTTCCACTTGGGGTAGGGGAAGCGACCCGTGGCCAGCTCATACTGACACACACAAACAGCAACACGCATCTTTCAATACAAGAGCAGGTGGGAACTGGATGAGAGTTCAACTGTATCAGTGTGGAACCGGATCCGAATTTAACCGGATCCACTAAACCTGGTTTAGGTTTAGTCTGAATCTGGTTTAATCTGGATCAGAGTAAACCCAGATCAGAGAGTGTGAACTCACCAGTGTGATCCCCAGGCTCCACACATCAGATCTCACGTCGTATCCTTGTCTGGACGCGCTGGGGTCTATCCTCTCCGGCTGCAGAGGACAACAACCCGACCAATCAGAGGGATCCACTCATAACAACATGACCAATCAGAGAGCTCCACTCATAACAACACGACCAATCAGAGGGATCCACTCATAACAACACGACCAATCAGAGGGATCCACTCATATAAACACGACCAATCGGAGCTCCACTCATAATAGCACTACCAATCAGAGGGCTCCACTCATAACAATACGACCAATCAGGGCTCCACTCATATAAACACGACCAATCAGAGCTCCACTCATAATAGCACTACCAATCAGAGGGCTCCACTCATAACAACATGACCAATCAGGGCTCCCCTCATATGAACACAACCAGATGGCTTCACTCATAAAAACTAGGGATGGGCACGGTTATTCGAAAATTTGATTATTCGAAATGACGTGGGTGTTCGACTTCAGCTGTAGCAGATTTTTTTTTAAATTTTTGCCTGAAGTTAATTAAATATATTCATTAGCTATATAAATTACATATTGTTCATTAAACGTGCATACTAATGCCATTTAATACTTGGAATACTTTGCTATACCGGCAACCTCCTTTCCAGCGGAGTATTTTCCACGGCGGGCTTGATTGTAAATCGCCTCCGCACCCGCCTATCCCCCGAGCACGTATATTTAATTAGCACTTTTTTTTTTAACAAGAATGAGTGATGCATTAGGTGGGCTTATGTATTACGTTAAATGGAAATGTTTTAGACATACTGTATTTCCGTCTTGCACATAATTTTTATTGATGTTGTTATATGCGCATCATGCGTAATGCGAGGCAGGCCCGTGTGCTGAAGTGGATTCTGTTGATATCCAAGCCCACCAGTACTTATACTTTTTACTGTTGTGCTTCAATTACTTGAATCTATTCAGTTTGTGCCTTAGATTTACTTTAATCTAATTTCAGTTTGTGCCTTAAGTATGCAATACTGTTCATTCATATTCTTGTAAAAAATAATGGTTTCGTTTCAACTTGTTTCGATTCAGCAGACTGATTGAGTGTTTTTATCCTTATAAAATGCTCAATAAATTGAACAAATTGGATTTGATTTCCTTATTTATTTGATTTGTTTAGTGAGAGCCAGATCACGGAAGGACTTCAGGCTACATTATGAGTGTGCTAAACTTTTTTATTTTTTTCGTAGTTTGGTTAACGGTTACTCGAAAAAAAAAATCAGCACTCAGCACCCAACTACCAATCAGAGGGCTCCACTCATAACAACACAACCAATCAGAGAGCTCCACTCATAACAGCACTACCAATCAGAGAGCTCTCACACCTATCCATTTTCTGTTGATGTTTTGTTGAAAATGTTCCCAAACTAATAAGTGCCACCTCGCCCCTTTGGGCATGTCCAGACACGTTGAACACGCCAACACAACACATCGGTACATTCCGTGTTATCACGTCAGCCAGCCGGGCTGCATTCCTTACATCTATACAAAATCTGCCAGTCACCTCAGTCTCAGGAGCGATAGAGGGAGGAGAGATTGCAGTCAGCCAACCAAACCAGCAGAGGGCACACTAACCGGATTAAGTAGTAAATGGTGTTGAGCTGTACAATTAAGATGGGCGCAACAAGAAAAGGGCCAACTAGTTTCCTTAAACAACTAGACAGAAGAGTAGACAGGAAAGGTATGTATAACAAAATGAGGGGTGTTCTCTAAATAGTATGTAATATAATACTACAATCAATATTCTTTCCTCCCTCACATCCTCCATCTTCCTGACTCCACAGTAGCAGGCTTCATTTGGACACAGGAAGCAAGCAGTGATCACCACCACACCTTCACAACCACACCATCACCATGGCAACAAACACCACGGTCCCGGAATCAAATCCATCCCTACGACAACACCACCATTGCCATGAAAACCACACCGTCACCATAAAAACGCCACCATTACCCTGTCAACCACACCGTCAGCTGAACAACCCCGACATCACCATTACAGTAGGGGTGTGCATTGGCACTGCCCACACGATTGGATTACGATTCCCCAGGTAACGATTCGATTCTACGATGCATCCAAATTCTACTGCACACAATAAGGCAAAGTTTTCACCTTCCATCCCCAAACCTACTGCAATTAAATGCCAGGCTTTGTCCTTTCTGACATTGTCCTTATAAAAAGGATGATATGTTTCATAAATTACTTTATGTTGCTCCACTTCGACAATCAGTCTCTCGTCGTCCCACCCTCTGAGACCCTTTGAGTGATGGACTGCTGACCTGGTGCCACCGGTCATGATGACGTTATGTTGATGTGAAGTGGTGATAGGCTACATGAGCTGAGTATTGTGTTTTGTTTTGAAAATTGACCGGATGCTCTTTGGCTTTTACTTTTTCACTTCCCGCTTCTGGGACGCTGCTGAGACGTTCCGCAGCGTGCCCGGTGGAAATGGTTTCATTGATTAGAGTGGCAGCGATCAGCAGCGGTGACCACGGCGCAGCCGTTCCGCGGCGCTTACGTCCCCCGGTGGAAATCCAGCTAGTGTTGTTGTTGTTGTTGCTAGCTAGCGCCGCCGCTTAGCATGTACTTCACAACTCTATTGTCCACTCGAGGCCCGAAAACAAAACAGCGACATAATCGATTACGGTACGTTGCCGCATCGATGCTGAATCGTGCATGCCCCATCGCCGAATCGATCCTTGTTGACACCCCTACATTACAGCCACATCATCAGCACCACATAATCAACATGAAGGCATCCACCAGACTGGTGACTCACAGCCATGTAGGGCCTACAGCCGGCGTCTCTGGTCTTGGCGATGGAGTCGACAAGCTGCCCACTGATCCCAAAGTCGCACAGCTTGATGTTACCGTTCCTGTCCAGGAGGATGTTGGAGGGCTTGATGTCTGTGGGACACAAATATCTAGCCGTGAAGAATGATCCAATAGCAGACCCACTAATGGAGTACAGAATCATTCAGCTTCGGAGTATAGTGTAGTGAACTATAACATATCAAAGGGGTAGGATATTGTAGTGGTTGTTTTTTTTGTGACAAGCTGAAAGGTTCTGTGATCCATTGGTACTGAGAGCTACTTCATGGGTACTACTGAGAGCTACTTCATGGGTACTATTGAGAGCTACTTCATGGGTACTACTGAGAGCTACTTCATGGGTACTACTGAGAGCTACTTCATGGGTACTACTGAGAGCTACTTCATGGGTACAGAGAGCTACTTCATGGGTACTACTGAGAGCTACTTCATGGGTATTGAGAGCTACTTCATGGGTACGAAGGGCACCCAGTTTGAAACTCTCTTCTGAAACAACAAATTTGCTCAGCTTGCCTTTAGTTATATTACTATTAATGATAAATGATACTCATCTATGTGAAGACATGTTAATTAAGTCATGTTAAAGATTTCTCACAATAGTTATCAACAACGACTTAAAAAAGGTGGGAAAGAGTTGGTGACCCCTGACCTAGAGCAAGATGACCCCAGCCACTGCCTGCACCTTAATGACCCGTCTCTGCACTGTCCAACAACTAGCTGCTCCTTGATGACCCGTCTCTCTACTGCCTCCCTCCTACCTGCTTCTTGATGTACTATATAACCCCTATTTGTTCCATCATGACGTGCTCTGAATTCAATGCAAGTCGTTTTGGAGTAAATTACTAAATAGTAAACATATCAGCAATAATTTATAGTCACCCAATAATCAGGTGTGATTATCCACCATCATCAGGAATCATTAATGTTTGTCACGTCATAGTTTCTTACCTCGGTGTATAATCTTCAAGTTTTCTTTTAAGTGGTTAAGCGCGTTCACAGTCTGCAACAGAAACGGTAGAAGGCATTTAACCACAACCAAATACTTATTCACCAAAGAAGAATGGAGCCTTTATCATGATTGGTTAGAGCGAACGGCCAAGAAACTTACAGCCAACGTTATTTTTCCTAAGATTTCCTCGGGGATCACGTCATCCTGATTGCCATACACAAACTTGTAGAACTTGTCGAAAGAGATGGCCATGAGCTCCATGCATATCCAGCAGTCACCCTGGGAGGGGAGATCAAGGAAAATCACATGTGAGAAATGTGTGGCAAGTGATTGTGAGTGTAATCTTTGGGATGTCAAACAACATACCTGGAACACGACTACAAAAAAAACATTGAAATATATTGAAAAATACTTCAGTGCTGTATGCATGTGGTCAGTGGCCACTGTAAGGATACAACGGCAGATGCAGTTGCCCAGATTGTACCGCTGTGGCGGTCGTACCTCTCTGAAGAGTGCTCCATAGAACTGGACGATGTAGGGACAGTCACTGCTCCTCATCACCACGTCCAAGTCCATCAGCAGCTGCTTCTGCTCCTTCTCATCCACCGTAGACCGGATCCTCTGAGGAACAAACGCAACACAAACACAGGAGACTGGTTAGGACCAGGGAACTCTGAGGAACAAACGGAGACGAATGCAAAGACAATATTCTGCCATGAACTGAATGTAAAGTGTAACACCAAGGCCAGAGCCCTGAGACGAGACGGCAAGCTGCACCTTGACAGCCATGATCTGGTTGCTGGGCTTGTGGACCATCTTGTTGACCGAGCCGTATGCCCCCCGGCCGATCTCCCCCAGGTCCTTCAGGTCCTCGGCCGTGAAGTCACAGTGCTGCTCCGCTGAGATCTTCAGCTTCCCTGACGACTCTAGACTGTGGGTCCTCAAACGCTCTCTGAGAGACACACGCATCACAGACAGTAAAGCACAGGAAGAGATGCTCAATGCATGTCAGTCAATACAGGAGAACGCGTGTATTTATGACATGTCTTCAAATACAGAACACACGTCTATAAATACAGAACACACGTCTATAAATACAGAACACACGTCTATAAATACAGAACACACGTCTATAAATACAGAACACACGTCTATAAATACAGAACACACGTCTATAAATACAGAACACAAGTCTATAAATACAGAACACACGTCTATAAATACAGAACACACGTCTATAAATACAGAACACTAGTGTTTAAATGCAGAACACTAGTGTTTAAATACAGAACACACGTCTATAAATACAGAACACACGTCTATAAATACAGAACACACGTCTATAAATACAGAACACACGTCTATAAATACAGAACACATGTCTTTAAATGCAGAACACTAGTCTTTAAATACAGAATACACGTCTATAAATACTGAACATACGTCTATAAGCACAAAACATGCATCTATAAATACAGAATACTCACGGGGGGGGTTGAAAGAGAAAGGGAAATAAATCTATGAATGCACCAGGACATTATGAAGGAGAGCACTAGTGCCTTATGAAGGGGACCACCGGGACACTATGATGGAGACCACCGGGACACTATGATGGAGACCACCGGGACACTATGATGGAGACCACCGGGACACTATGAAGGAGACCACCGGGACACTATGATGGAGACCACCGGGACACTATGAAGGAGACCACCGGGACACTATGATGGAGACCACCGGGACACTATGAAGGAGACCACCGGGACACTATGATGGAGACCACCAGGACACTATGATGGAGACCACCGGGACACTATGAAGGAGACCACCGGGACACTATGAAGGGGACCACCGGGACACTATGATGGAGACCACCGGGACACTATGATGGAGACCACCGGGACACTATGATGGAGACCACCGGGACACTATGAAGGGGACCACCGGGACACTATGAAGGAGACCACCGGGACACTATGAAGGACACCACCGGGACACTATGAAGGAGACCACCGGGACACTATGAAGGGGACCACCGGGACACTATGAAGGGGACCACCGGGACACTATGAAGGGGACAACCAGGACACTATGAAGGAGACCACCGGGACACTATGAAGGGGACAACCAGGACACTATGAAGGAGACCACCGGGACACTATGAAGGGGACAACCAGGACACTATGAAGGGGACCACCGGGACACTGTGAAGGGGAGCACCGGGCCACTATGAAGGGGACAACCAGGGCACTATGAAGGGGACCACCAGGACACTATGAAGGGGACCACCAGGACACTATGAAGGGGACAACCAGGACACTATGAAGGGGACCACCAGGACACTATGAAGGGGACAACCAGGACACTATGAAGGGGACAACCAGGACACTGTGAAGGGGAGCATCGGGACACTATGAAGGGGGGTGTCGTGCTCTTGTTGAAAGTAGTTTGAAACGGGTCGCTTCTAACTCACTTTATTTGTTAAAGTATTCCGGTATGGTAACTACGAAGCAAAAGGGAGGGAATTGTATCCAACGCGTGAGAGAGAAATACCGTGAGCTACTTCGAGCCCCGGGCTTAGGCCCGAGGCTCTCTGCGGGGCGCCTATGATTCTCTGACCTCCTCTGGCTCCGGGCGCTGTGAATGGGCCAAGTGGGCGTGGCCTATGCGGAGTGGGAGTGGTCTGTGTGGAGTGGGCGTGGCCTGTGTGAAGTGGGCGTGGCCCATGTGACATCTTGGCTGCGGCTTCCGCGTCTTGTCTTAAAGACGCTGCCTTCTGTGGCTGGGGTAGATATTACAGCTTGTGTGTTCGATCCTGCTTCCTAGTGGCTACGTGGGGGCAGCTTACGTGCTTAAAATACCTAACAGGGGGGCACCGCCACACACGGAAGCAGGGCTTACATGTGCGGGTTCTGGAAAGCCGCTCCAGCGGTGTGCAGCGTGAACCGTGACGTGGATTTGATCGGAGGGTTGGCAAAGTTCAGCTTCAGAGCTTTGCGTTTACCTGAGACGAAGGAAAGAACAACGTAGATGTTAACCCCTGCAAAAAAAAAGGAGCCGTTTTTTTTTTTTTAATGAAAGGGAAGACGTGAAGAACACCACATACCGGGAAGAGGTGACGGAGCAAACAAAAAACAGAAGGTGGAGCAGAGATGAATGGAGGGAGGGATGAGGTCATGCGGTTCACGATGCAACCAAACAAAAAATGACATTCCTTAACCCGTTATTGATGCCTGGAGATCGAACATAGTGGTTACTACTACACCTCCCAATCCCGCCGAAAAGAGCCAAGAATTTGATGATCTAGCACTAGTGAAACCTATCTTTGACCAGTGACCAGTTATTAACCAGGGAATTTACTTATAAATGATGGTAATAAACAGTTATTAATCAGGGGAATCACTATAGAAACCATAGTTATTAAGTAGGTAGATCAGTTATATGCTGATATTTTCACTAAATTGAAGTGCTGAAAAACTATTCATAAACTCATTTAGTAATCAAATTGGCCCTTTATTTATTCATCAGTTCATCTTTGCCATTATGTTAGTGAAGTTACATCCAGTGATGGCTGTTATGCCATAACCAATCAGGGTTGGCCTTCTAGAAGGCCAACCCTGCACGAGTCCAAACAATCCAACCCAACATCATTACGTAGTATTGAGATTCCACATATGAACTGAACTTCACAATGCAAGAGAATGAACAACTAGAAGGACACTACTGGCTACAGCAACATGTGTGAACCTTCGGAACACAAAAACCTCAAGACTGCCTCTCTCGCAGTCTCAGCGCGTCCCCGTCGTCCCAGGCCGGCACTATCACAGCCTGCTCGGATAATATACGCTCAAAGAGTCAGCCCGTTCTTGGCGGCGGCGCTATGTGTAACTCGGTAGCTCTACATGTTGTTTTTGTCCACTTTTTTCGCTCTCCAATCTAAATCGAGGTGGTTTAGGTGTTAGTCTGGCGTATTGTTCAACTACAGATAAAGCACTGTAGTTTTCTATCCTGAAGCAAGACTAGCGATATTGCATTGCACTTAATACCACATCTTATTGTGTGGCACAGAACATCAAATATTTCTCATACTGTGCCGAGTTTCAAATGCACTTGAAGAAACACACAATACAAATAAATGACTCAATTCAATTTTTATACGCAGCAATATCGATGTGCTCTGCTGGACTAACGGTAAACAAAGGTGGAGAAACAGTATAAGGGCAATCCAGCCAGAAGAGAAGAGGTGTGTTTAGTGACAGAGGGCAGGCAGGACCAGAGGTGTGTTAGTAGCAGAACCCTGTAGCCAACCACCCCGGTGGGGCCAGGTTCTCTGGCATTCATGTTAGAACAGAACATCTTCTCTGTGATGAGACAGCAACGTGGATCAGTCAGGAACAGACCAGAGGTTAGAGGGGAGTCCAAAGTGTCCAGGTATCAATGGATACCTCAGACCAGAGGCGTGTGCCGTTGACGAAGGGGACGGTCCATTCTTTAAGACTTAATTGATACATCAATTAAAGTGCAGGTATTGACGTCAATTAGTAAAAGTACCCAATGTTGTCCTGCTGGCTATCTGAGCTATGCCACTAGCGCACGCAGCATTGCAGCACTTAAAACCAATGGACCGTCGGCACAAGCCCGCAGCACCCATCCACTCTGGGGGCAGGGTTAGTGACAGACTCCCCCATATCAGGACGCCAGGCAGACAGACAGAGAGAGAGAGACGGTAGAGAGAGGTTTGGTCTGTAGCAAAAAGGGGTGTGGCTTACTTGGGGGAGCTCCAGAAAGGTTTATCTGAAAGCCTAGAGGCAAGAAGACAGCGGTTTGTTTCACACGTCGCTCCTATTTCACCTGTCAGCTCGCAGTCTCTCAGTAGGACACGGCTGGGTTTACTTCAGACCCATTTAACGTGACCTACCAGTATATTGACCTCCACATGGTGGACCTCCCACTTTATATACCACTGAAATTAACTGAAATGATTATGTTTACTCCACTAACTGCATGAAGGAATTAACTGCTCATAACCCAGAATAATGGATAAATTAATTCTGCACTCTTAAATTCATGTAGAAATAAAGAGTATATTTCGGGTAGGAAGAGAAAAATCATCTCCTGATTAGAGTGTCTACCTGTAGGTGTCATAGAGCAGGATGCCCTCGACCCTATCTGCTCCTTAATGACATAATTGTTGCTTTGGATTTTTAAAAGCGATCCCATGTTGTCTGTTCACTGGCATGGCTGATGCCTGAGACAGGGTCTACAGCATCACAACAACAGGGTTAGAATGCATTTAATGGGACGCAGGACACATGGACATGCATGTTCAACACCTTCACAATGAGCAGACATGGAGAGAGAAGTGTGGCATGGGGGTACTGAACGGGAAATCATACTGAAACCTGGCGTTCAGAATCATAACTTAAAATAGGAGCATGAATGATGTAACAAAGCACGCGTTAAAAAGCAGCTGAAGTTTTTCCCGGCATCGGGAGATTCTCACCGTCAGCATGGAGTCGGAGGGCATTAGTGAGCATAAAGGGTTAAAACAACAGTCAGGAGACAACATAGTACACCACCCAAACTGATCTTTCTTAACACAATACTCCACTACCTGGTCTGATTATCACGGTAGTTTGGGAGTAGGCATTATTACCCTAATACTTATCTCTTACTCCTATTCCTGAAATAAAACATATTATTGTTCTTGTGCTGCGATACCCACATTTCCCATCAGGGATTTATAAAGTACATAGCTTTGTGTTATTGTCATCATTGTTCTATTGTTTTGATTCAATTGCTGGTGCACCAGTGGACAGGGCCAAAAGATCATAGTCCAACTACATAAGGTTAAATAAAAACCTAGAGAGGTTAATATTAAACAGCCTCTCGTCCTATCATCCAATTAGATCATTTGAAATCTGCATGTCATTGGATATCTTACAAATTAATATCCATTCTTCATGTTCTAGCAGGTAAATACAGATACAACTATTTTTGAAACCAACCATGATAGCCCAAAACCCACCTAGATGTGGACTGTATTAAACACAAAGACCATTTCCAAATGGGGTGCAAAGGTGCATCCATAACAACTATCACATTAAACCTTAGGTGGTTTCTAAGCTGTAAGCTAACAGATATGCATCCATTGTGTTGTGTACTTGTTTTTTGCAGGGCTGTGTTCTTGAAATTAGAAATATTCATATCGAAGGATTTGGCCTCGCATCTCTAATTGTCGTGGTAGTAGAGTTAGGTAATAAAAGAGTAAATAGACGTAATTACCTGTTTCAGTCTGACATCTCCAGCAGGTGTTTGGTTCTGGAATGAAAATAAAACAAAACGGACTTTGAACAAAAGGACAATCGCAAGATACGCACCCAAGCTTTTAATGTTCAAAAACCCCGTGTGACAAAAAACATCCATCCACTACAACGCAGCACCACTACAGCGCATTCAATCGCTTAACAACATTCAAACGCATATAAGAAAATCGCATAACCCCCCCCCCCCCCCCCCACCTAGACATTCACTAGAGCACGACGTGCTCAATCATGAAGGAATCGCATCCTTTAGCTTCTGCATCGATAACACTACAAGACCGGACGGCGTAGTCAAGGCCAGTTTGTTGTGATGGTGGCCCAGCAGGTAAGTATGATCCACGACCCCATCATAGCACGGCCTGGCTCCAACCCGACGGATTACAGCACAGTATTTAAACTCGTATAATGCAGGATAAACTCGTACATAAAAGATTACACCGTTTGTCAGAAATCCCGCATTGCGTTGGATTACATATTTACAACCCGGGAGAGTCAGTCACATCTACCCCCATAACCAATGCATAAAGATGACATTGCCGTGTTCTTCTAGCGGACAACAGGACAGCCCATACCCTGCATGTTGCTCAGGGTGGTGGTGTGGTTGAACTGGGCTTGGTGGTGCGGGGCTGCGGTGCTGCTCAGGTGGTGGAGGCTTGGTGTCGCTGAGCTGATCCGACTGGGAGGCGCCGTCGGTGTGTGTTTGGAGTCCATCAGCAGCTCTGGGCTGCGGAGTAACGGACTACAGAGACCAGGAGGACCCGGAAACACGGACTACAAAGACCAGGGAAACCCGGAAACACGGACTACAGAGACCGAGGAGACCCAGACTAAAGAGAACTGGGAGACCCACAAACAGAGGTGACCAGAGACCAGAGACTTCAGGGACCAGAGGAGACCGGAGAACAGAGAAACCACAGATCAGAGACTTCACCCTTCTGCCAAGCCGGAAGTAGAGATAATAGCCAACCGGAAAGAGAGAACAGCTACCCGGAAGTAGAGCAGAAACGGCTAGGCTTACTAAGCTAAAGCTAACACCGTCCTTAAAATCGAACCAACGCCGCTGAGAGCTGTTACATTAATCCGTAGACGGGGCTCGTGTTTAAAGGAACTGATCAACTAACTGGTTTTACGCTGGAAGAGCAACCTTAACTTTAATGAAACGTCCAATTGCTGGGATGGCGAACTGAAGCTTTGCTGAAGCTTTACGACCTGCGATCAGCTGACCAGGTGACAGCCAATCAGCTGACCGAGTGACAGCCAATCAGCTGACTGAGTGACGTCTTTACCTCAACAACGTCAAACTAAATAATAATAGATTAAAAAATGAAATGGTTGATGGAACGCCACCATCAGACAATTATCAGTCATTATCAGTTAAGATAATTTATTAATCAAATGTTACAGCAGCAAATTGTAACAGAAACAGTGCAAGTCAAGGCAGAATTAATAAACTAACACAGATAGATTGATAATATCAAGAAATGGGGCTACACCTCATTAATCATAAAACTATATATATATATATATATATATATATATATATATATATATATATATATATATATATATATAGTAGAGTTGCATATCTATATATATGATTAATAATGTGCTTGCAGTGATGGAATAAAATATATATTTAAATAAGTATATATCGAATACATGTCTACGTAAACTCTTGCAGTCAGACCAACATCCACATAGTGTAGATATAGATGAGAAACAGCACGTTGGAGATCACGTAGAGCCAGAAGAAGGTGAGGTCGATCTTTACGGCCAGCCGGCTGTAGAAACCCAACTTCCTGTCCCCCGGAGAGACCTCAGAGGGGACTTCCTGTCGCACACTCTTTACTTCCTTCAGGATAAGCTTCAGCAGGAAGAGGTCGTGATGCCCCCCCTTCTCCCCCTGCTCCTCCTCTGGTTTCTCTTCGCTGGGCTCTGGGGAAGGAGCGAGGAGCGACAGAGCAAGGAGCAGAGAGGAGGTGAGAGCAGAGCAGGGGAGAGGAGATTGACCAAAACTTAAGTTGTTTAAGTTGACCAAACTTAAAATTCAACAAAATCACCAAACAACTATCAGAATGCCGCTAATGTGCGCTGTTAGTGTTTTTAGCAAGGCTATTGTGGGCTTGGCTATCCACCCTGGGTCACACTGATTCACCTGCTTGGGGGGCTTCCATCTGGGTCTCCGTGACAACACAGGATGGGGTGGGTTCTGGCTTGGCGGGCCAGCTGTCGAAGTCAATCAGGAAGCTGACCAAGATGGCCTCCATCAGACTAAGCGCCATCAGGCTGAAGATAATGATGGAGTACAGAGCTGGAAACACACACACACACACACACACACACACACACACACACACACACACACACACACACACACACACACACACACACACACACACACACACACACACACACACACAAAGTCTCTCACCAGTGGCCTCTAGGATAACCAGGCTACATAATAGCAAGCCATGTAGCTCGGGCCCCCCCCCTGACCCAGCCCTGTCACACCTATCAGGGGCAGCTGGTCCGAGGTGGAGGGCAGGATGTCCTGGAGGATAAGCAGCAGCACGGAGATGGACAGCAGGAGGGTGACCTTGAACGAGAGCTTCTCCCCCCGGGCCTCGCTGATGAAGAACGTCCCCACGTCCAGCACCAGGAAGTAGAAGAGCGGCAGGACGCAGTTTATGATGTAGAGCATGGGCCTGCGCTTCAGGGTGATCTGCAAACACAGATCGGTCCCACTTTATCCGTACAGTGAAGACCACACAATCAGTCCAACTTTGTCCATAAAAGACAGACAGCACATTCAGTCGCACAAAGGAAGAGCTTTGGGTTTACCTGATAGTTGGACTTGCATTGCTGCATCCTCATTCTCTTTCCTCTCACACATTGTAGCTATAACTGGACTGTTGACATTTCAACTGCACTAGCACTATTGCACTTTTGGGTTATTGTTATTATTATTTATCATTTATATAATTATATACTATAGCATATGGGAGCTCTATCTTTATAGTGGGTAATGTATGCTATCAGGTACTTGTATCCAAGTGGTTTTGGTGATGCTCTAAACATAATTTCGTTGTTAACTCTGTTGAACAAGGACAATAAATACATCTAATCTAATCTAATAGTTGAGTCGGTGTTGTGTATGAAGAGCTGTGTGTTTGCCAGGTGAGACTGTGTTGTATAGGAAGAGCTTTCTGTTTACCTGGTACTTGAGTTTAGGCACATGGATTCCATCATAGTTGTCAAACACGGTGTAGACGCTGATGCCGGTCAACTCCCACTCCCCATTGGTGGCCATGTGAGTCTCAGATATATTTGTCAGGGACGTGGCGTCGGACCATTGGTTGACTGCAGTTCCTGACAGGGACATTTCAAAGTCCAATTTTAATCGACCCTGGCACAATTTAAGGTAAATCAGAACATATTATATTATATTGTATCGTAAATATATATATGAATTACAATTTGGACACCTTTCCTGGCTAAATGTTTAGTGGTTTGTTTCGTTTGGATAGCTTTTAATCAGCACCATCGGTCCCGACTTGAAGAAGAGTATTGGTTAATTAATACGGATATGTGCCTACTGAGGTAAACAAGGCTTATGGTTAATATTGGGAGATGTTTTATGGGAGGGCTTACCATCCATTTTTGTATGGCGTGTTAAAATAAAGTTGTTTTTTTTAATCAAGACAATGCCATGGTAGCCTCGAATGATCGCCAAGACATTCATGTTTGAGTTTGTAATAAATATCAGTCTGGCCTCAGCTGGGTAGGAAGGGATTTCCACATATGGGTGGCTATGGCTTATGGGTGGTTACCAAAGAGTGAGAATGGGCCGAAGCTGATGTTACAGCGCTGGACGTCGGCGGGGAAGCGGTACAGGTTCATCTGGCAGATGGCCTTCAACTCCCCCTTAGCCGTACTGGTGACAGAACCATCAGAGAACAGCTGGAGGTGGCGCGAGTAGTGGGTAGCACCGTTGTCCGAGATACTGGGGGACCAGAGTACTAATCCTTAATCACAGCTCCAGTCTCAAAGAGCCTCATAGACCACATTATACAACCTAACCCCTAACCCCAAGTCTTTTTTAAGGCAAAAAAAAGTCCATTAAGTCATAAGGGAGAACGCTTGAGAAGAAACACAGAATGTCAGGGTGAAAGGTAAAATAGTGTGTTACAGTCAAGGTTAATGGTGTTTGAGGCTGAGATGAGGTGAAATAGAGCCTACTCTTCCTGGATGTAAATATCTGGCTCCCACATCATTCCTCTTGGAACCTCCATGAACCCTATACCACAGAAACGTTTAGGGTCCCAGCGGAGAAATTCATTCTTCCATAGCTACACAAACAAAGAAACATTGAATCAGTGACATCATGAATTAAATATCTTTGACTGTACAAAGCAATGCCAACAGGCTAACGGCATAATATGCTACTGATGTGTTGGGTATCAGCCTGAATGATGCACTTTCAATGAGGTCCGCAGAATCTGTCTCCAACTTTTAAATCTGCCCTAGATTTAATCGTTAATATAGTTCCAGTTTAAGCGGTATTATTCAAGTGTAATTTGATAGAGATTTCTTGCCATCCAGTCCCTATAAAATCCCCTTAAAATGCGTTGGGAGAATTTCTGGTTGACTGGCCCCAAATGTAGGGATAGTTTAAAATATATTTTCCAAATCATGCTCTTTTCCTTAATAATATATATAATGTAATATATACAAATGACATTGTTTCGGCCATTTTTGTGAGCTATTGTTATTGTATTAGGCTTTGTCTTTTTTCAATTGTCAGGATAGTACTTACTGTTGAACGCCAGGTCTGAAAAGTGAAGGTCTGGGCCTTCTCGTTCTGCAGGGAGCGGATCAGAGTCCAAGTAAACATTATTATTAATATATATATATATATATATATGAGATATATTAGATACACGATTAAGGTCCCAATGTGCAACATTTCCACTGTGGAAACGTTGCTGAAAATTGCCTGGGCACATCTGTAATATATGCTGATCAATAGTGATTGCAATAATGTTATCAATATAACTGGCCAGATTTGTGCACTCATAAATTACGGGTGCTAAAAAAAAATGGCGACCCCCTAAATGGTGCACTGGGGCACAATCGGACCAATCGCAACACGCCACGGGAGTCCTACCACTTCAATGATGCCGTACACCACCATGTTGACCCTGACCACAGTCGGGTTGGTCCAGTTCCTCACAGGCCGGAGGTGCACCTGGGAGTCCGTCTTATTGTTCAGGTTCAGGTGTTTGAAGAGACTCGCGTAAGAGCAGTCCTCCGCACCACCGCCCCACACACACACTGGATGGGTAGATGAACCGCATTTATTCAGTGCTGTTCTATAAAGAGGATCTTCCTAACCTGTGGCGCTCACAGTGCTGTACAATAACTGCCTCCCAGTCCCCCATTCATCCACACTGACATCCACTGACCTGTTCATACACACATAAATAACATGTTCATGCACGCATTCATTCAAACACACATTTACCTACATCCACACGCCGACGGCAGTGTCCACCGTGGGACGGTGTAGCTTATTGAGAGCATTAAGGTGTCCCTCTGAGCAAGTGTCTTGCTTAATCGACTTATCAACAGTTAGCTAGGAGGATCAAGAGTTAGAACCAGAAACCTCCCAGAAGGCCTACGCCACCTCCTGCGCTAGGGCTGCTCGATTATGGAAAAAAATCATAACCACGATTATTTTGGTCAATGTTGAAACCCTGATTCTTTTTGGGTTTGAACTATTATTATTGAGTTAGAAAACATGATGCATTCATTCAGAATGTCTCTCCCAAAAAATACTTTGTAAGTTAGAGAACTTTGAAGAAAGAAAATCTTCAAATCTTAAATAATGTACAGATATGTATCCACCTGTTCTGCACTTTCTATAAAACATTTAATGTTTTTGTTTTTTATGGAAACTCAATATTAGTTTTGTGATCGCTTGGCGCGATTGATTAATCGCCCTGCCCCACCCTGAGCGACCGCCACTCACTTACCCACAGAGCACACAGCAGCCCTCCTGAAAACCAGCCATCCGATCAGACCCTCATCATCAACTGATTACTAGAAAGCCTCCACGTACCCATCAGGGTGAAGACCGTCAGAGCTGCCCGCTGCTCCCACATGCCGAGTGTTCGATTCCCGCCTGACGCTGCTCCGAGTGTGGCGCATCGGGAGCAGAGAGTCACCCATTATATAGTATATAGGGACTTCAATCAGCTACATTATGCGTCGGAAGTGACCATCAGGATGAATAAAAGCGGCACAAAGGTGGTCCTTAATCACAGCGTAGTGTGTTTACCGCTGGCTGTGACGTGGTGGTGGTGGTGGGTAACATCTAGAGGGAGAGGGGGGGGGGGGTATCTGTGTGGCAGGTGAGAGCGCCGGTGTCAATGGGAGAAGGAAACGCGACACCGCCGCTGCTCTCGTCGAGACAATATTGACTGTAGATCGACAGGACACACACACACACACACACACACACACACACACACACACACGCAGAACGCCATATTTGAACACATCACTTTAATGGGAAAACAAACCCTGTAAGAAAATGGATGCACGTGGAAACACATCTCAGTACACCTCACTGGTTCACCAACAATGGTCTCCGAAGTGCTTTGTGATGATGAATGTCGGTCAACACACAGGGAGGGGGAGTGCCGCTTGCTGCCGACAACCCCCAGTATGGCTTTTGGCGTCCAGCCCCGAAGGCGCGGCAGAAGGATATCCAAGCCCGATGGCGACAAGCAAAGATGCGAGTTTAGTTCCAAAGAGTCCAGAAACGAAGTGTAAAGACCCTCACCAGGGGAGGGGAGGAGGGGGTGAGAGGGTCAGAACGGGGCGGGGCTTACTGCGGCAGGTCACAGGGCAACAGGAAGTGTTTGAAGGTGTAGAAGGAGATGTCACCGTGGTCCACCACCGCCATGGTAACGGGAACGTCGCCGCTCTGCTTGGACAGATGCTGCAGCTCGCCCAGAGCCGGGACCGGTCCGTCGAAGCTGCAGAGAGACGGCATCGAGGATGAGAATAGTCTAGTCCTAAGAGTCTGCCCATAGACATCCCAGAGCAAGATGACTCCTCCGAAATGTACAGTCTTTCAAAGCCATGCCTGCTACTTAATGACCTGTATCTATACTTTCTCACCCCTACGTACTCTTTATGTCAACTCTCTGACATCACTCTAGCTCACTGGGGATAAATGTGTCTGATAAAAGACGGCATAGCAGATGGAAGGATCCAGAGCACTTGAGAGGGCAGCTGACCAAGGAACTGGATTTTCATATTCACACACACACACACACACACACACACACACACACACACACACACACACACACACACACACACACACACACACACACACACACACACACACACACACACACACACACACACACACACACACACACACACAATGACACACCTGCTTAAAAGTGATGAGATCATCATGTATTGTTCACAACAATACACAATCACAACAATACCTCCCGTCCTCCAGCATTCAGAAGATGAGTCCGATTTAATTAACATTCATAACTCATGTCATGCTGAGGAAACCCAACACTGGAAAACCACTACCAGTGGGGTATTCCACAAAGCGGGTTTTATCACATAACCGGGTAAGTTAACCCAGGGTTTGCTGGGTTTTCCATTCCAAAATGAACACGTACGTTAGTTACTATAGAAACATAGGCTCTGAATCAAACCTGGTCGGAGCAGGTTTTGCGCAGGTTAAGTTTGAAACATAACCCGGTTTTGGGTATTTCAACCCGCGTTCAACGATTTCATGTGATCACAATGGCATGCCCTTTTGATGAGAGGCCTGTTGATACCGGAGCGCAAATTATTCGTGCAATCCACCGGGAGCGATAATAAGACCATGGCTCGACATCTTGGCATATCGGATGACTTTTTGCTGGAGAGATATAGATTCTCGCGCAAATCTTTAATATATTTAAAAAGCCTTCTCCAGCATTATAGCCAACACCTACCAATCCTGGCCTCAGTTCCTTCCAGACTATTTGCGTCGCCCTCCGTTTGCAAATGGTAGTTTTATCTATAATGTTGGAGATGCTGAGCACATCTCAGTCCTTTCAGATGACCCATCCACGTCCGGACCAAGATTTTCATCGGCCTCCTATCATACAAAGAGCAATATTGGCTGAGTACTATGCCGAGAGCCGCTTACAACAGAAAGTATAAAATAGTCCTAACGGACTTACATCCACTGGAGAATGTCGGATCGTTTAGCCGGCGGCTCCATTACAAGCACTAGTCCATCTTGATCTGTGAAGTTGATGAATCGTCCCTTTTAGATTTTCTACCCAGTTGACAAAAAAAAACATTTGGAAGATTTGCGCTGTGGCACGCACACGGTTTGCATGTGTTACTTCGAAGACAAACAAATTCTAAAAAACAAGAAAAACAGAAAAACCTACATTCAACCAGTGGGGTACCTTCCCATGGCCCCTGACTCTCTGAGGAGGTACCTCCAGGTACCCCAGGGCGCCCTGAATTTATGTCTATTGCCAGCTCCTCCACCGGGGTCAAGACAATTTGAGGGCCGGATCCAGTCTACCGACTGTCTGCCTTTTTACGATTGGCTTAAAAAAAGGGCTTATTTAAATGCAAGAGTGACAAATATGGTATGACAATTTAAATGCTGGACTGACAAAATATACCAATACGAGGGTGGGAAAAGCTTGCCAGTTTGTATGTTTTTATACTCCGCTGACCGCTTGGGAGCCATCTGAGTACATATTTTTTAGAAGAAAAGGGTTATGTGGTAAGAGCGTTAAGGAATGCTTAACTGTTATATTAATTCATCGCTCAAATATTAAGGATCGTGTTTATGACATGTAACTAACGCATTTACACAATCAGCGATCCGCTGCCAGGCTTTGGTTCTCTGGGTGGCAGAGGCTTTAGCGTTCCCTATTCTTGTCCTAATGTCCTTATCCTCGTCATAGGAGAACCTGGGAGAACCTGGAGTTCTATTTCATTGAAATAAGCGGCCCGGTTCCCCATTTGGATCAGGGTTTCCATGATCCATACATCACGTCTTTATAGGTTTGGTGTGGACGTGCACAACCCTGTGTTAACCAGCCCCTTGTTGATTGAACTAATGCATAACCCGTGCGGTGGAACCGACAGCTCTGGTTTAGTTGGCACAGGGTCAATCAACCTAGAGTTCAGCGTTAACTCAGTGTTTGTTAAACCTCTGTTAGTGGAATACCCCACAGGGACCTCTTTATCATCAGACATCCATGTGTGTATGGATCAGGAAGAGGCTTGATCAACCGTCTATCTGTTTTAACCTTTTAGTATTAATTTATATATAGGAAAGCACTATTTTGAGTTACCTGCAGACACAAAGGGGGTGGAGCTATGTGTGTTTACCTGCAGACACACAGAGGGGGTGGAGCTAGGTGTGTTTACCTGCAGACACCCAGAGGGGGCGGAGCCAGGTGTGTTTACCTGGGGGGTATACCACGAAACTCGCTGAACATACCCAGGCTTTCTTGGGAAAACCTGGCTCGCCAGAGACGCAACTTGCAATCAGAGTTAAATGGTACCACGACGCTCACTTTAGATTCATTTAGTTGAACCAGGTTGATGGTGATATAGCGTGATACAACGCTTAAAGAGATCGACTTTCGTGGTCCGGCTAACCCAGGCTTTGAGCGCAACATACCTTGCTAACCCTCTAATCGAGGTTCGTAGTACAGGCCCCAGTTGTTTACCTGCAGACACACAGAGGGGGTGGAGCCAGGTGTGTTTACCTGCAGCCACAAAGGGGGTGGAGCTATGTGTGTTTACCTGCAGACACACATGCGGGAGTACGGCATTCCCGGACTGCTCTTCCGGAACTCCGTGTTGACGGCCGGCTGGTGGACGTCGAAGCTGATCTGCCAAGTGCCGACCGCCTCGACACTGAGGATGTCACGGTAACAAGATGATGTCACGGCAACAGGATGATGTCGTGATGATGTCATGGTAACCGGACGATGACGGTTTCGTAGTAGCCCAGCACATATTTGAGAGATTGTCTTTAGAATGTTATCACTGTAAAAGACTACACATAAAATACTTTTATAATCCACATACTAAAATTGGCATTGAAATATGTCAATTTCAAAACAAATGGAAATATATTCCCATTTGATGGGAGGGGGAGAGGAGCATGGGGCCCCTGGTGGTGGTCGTGGTACCTGCACGATTTGTCTGCCCAGTGAGACGGCTTCACCACGCTGATCTTCTCCAGCAGCTCGGCTAGGATACATGATAACAGGAAATAAACTAACAACAAAGAAATGAATCCCATGACCTCATGTTATTTACTATTTCTGATTTTCTGTCTTTATGTTATTGCTTTGTTTTGTGCGTTGTACGGAGAGAGAGAGCAGAGGGAGAGGGCGAGAGAGCGAGAGAGCGAGAGAGAGAGAAGAGAGAGAGAGAGTTCTCACCCGTGGAAGTGCCCTGCCTGGGGTCGTGGAGGGGGGTGACGTCTTTCTCCCAGAGGTGCGCTGGTCTCCTGTCTCTCCTCCGGTTCCCCTTCCTCCTCCTCTCCATGATCCTCCGGTACTCGGCCCAGCTCCTGCACCCCTGCACCTCCCTGTCCGGTCCCTTGCGCCTCCTGGCTCTCTCCTCCTCCTCTTCCCTCCTCTTCTGCCTCCCGCCAGGCTGCTTCTCCCTCCTCGAGTTCAGCCTCCTCAGCCAGGAGGAGACACTGCACACACCCACCGCCATCGCCCCCGGCAACAGGGAGGGGTCCGGGGGGGGCATGGGTCCAGGGGTGTCCCTGGCCCCCAGGTCTGGGAACTGGATGGACCGGAAGTCCCAACGCGAGGTGGGACCCCCCAGGGAGGGACCCCCTCCCTGTTGCTGCTCCGGGGTTAGGGTTGCCAGGCCATCGCTCCACCAGCTTCTTCCTGTGACGTCATCATCAGCAGGTGGGCGACGGCTCTCAGGGATTGGCTGCTGAGCTGCTGAGGGCTGGCTGTGATTAGTGGCTTTGTTTTGCGCTGAGCTGGGATTGGTCGAATCCTCCTGCTTCTCTGAGGGTCTGACAAAACGTACAAAAAGATGTTGAATATTTGTAAATATACGATACAGCGATTCAATCAAGTATATAATATTCATACTGGCGATAAAACAAACTTTTTAATTCCCACACATGAATGTGGGCGACACAACAGAAATGCCGGTAATGACGATTGATAACAGATAAAGAGATAAAAGTTTCAAATCAGAAGGTGCAAAAATCACAGATTGGTCACCTTGGCGATGATGCCACAGTGGGCGTGGCCTCAGGGCTGGGGCTGCGTTTCCTCTTCAGCTGATTGGCTCCTCGGCCTTGCGATGGTGGGAGGTTAAGCTGCCTCTCATACAGCGAGGGAACCGAACTACGGAGAACAATGTTAGAACTGAACGACGGAACACAATGTTAGAACTGAACGACGGAACACAATGTTAGAACTGAGCGACGGAACACAATGTTAGAACTGAACGACGGAACACAATGTTAGAACTGAACGACGGAACACAATGTTAGAACTGAACGACGGAACACAATGTTAGAACTGAACGACGGAACACAATGTTAGAACTGAACTGCATGAACTCATTAGAAACAAACACCGGAATACAAAGTCAGATCACGGAGCACAACATTAGAACCACTATGGAACCAACGTTAGAAACAGGGTATGGATCCACACTCCTTCCTGCCCCTCTCTGCACTTCCACCTTCAACCCTACTCCTCCCTAACAGCTTCCTCCTCCATCGCCTCCACCTCCACCCGGCGCCTTCACAACACCTCTCTTCTCAACCTCCACCCTGCTCCTCCCTAACAGCACTCTCCTCCACCTCCACCCTGCTCCTCCCTAACAGCACTCTCCTCCACCTCCACCTGGCTCCTCCCTAACAGCACTCTCCTCCTCCTCCACCCGGCTCCTCCCTAACAGCACTCTGCTCCTCCACCCGGCTCCTCCCTAACAGCACTCTCCTCCCCTCCACCCTGGCTCCTCCCTAACAGCACTCTCCTCCACCTCCACCCTGCTCCTCCCTAACAGCACTCTCCTCCACCCTGCTCCTCCCTAACAGCACTCTCCTCTAGGGATGTGTCAGAATATTCGATTATTCGATTATTCGTTCCCGAGGGTCAAAACCGATTTTTAACATTTGGACCGTTAACATTTTTTCAAAAAAAAAAAAAAAAAAAACACGCGTCCGCGTCCCGTCCGTCCGTCCCGCGGACCCTGCTATAACGTATGCATTACAAGATTCTACAGAATCTCACGCCAGCGAAAACCCAAAAGTTGGCAGCCCTGCTATTAGTTTTTTTTATTATTATTAAGTGTGGAAGAGTGTGGAGAGTGTGGAACGGGGAGAGTGTCTGACGTCATTCAACAGCGCATTGTGTAATTACGTGTAGGCCATTCTGTTGTGAGGCTAACAATGTCGAAGTCCCGCACACGCACTGTGCGTAGGGCACCAAGTAAGGTTGATAACTATTACATTACAATTTTCAAAATATATAAATTAATAACGAACAGGTCCACCGTCGTTATATTGTCCCCCCGCACCCCCGCCCCCCCGCCAACAATCGAATATTCGATTATTCGTTCATACCACCTACTGATTATTCGACCATGAAAATTTTGACTTTTTCACATCCCTACTCTCCTCCACCTCCACCCGGCCCCTCCCTAACAGCACTCTCCTCCACCTCAGCGGTTACCTGGCGTGGAAGCGGCTCACCACGTAGCCGAGTCCTCTTCAGGTGCCCGAACACCTGGGAGCGTACAAGGACCAATAATCAATCAATACCGACGGTTCGGTTCTCATGAATAGCCGTCAATTAAACTCATTATGCTGCTTTACGACGTAATGCGCTGTTATGAAAGCTTTAATGCCAAATTTCAAGTGGATTTATAACCAATATACATCCACAATGAGGCGTAGTTGTGTCTCTTTTGGCCTTCCACGTTTGTGTGTGTGTGTGTGTGTGTGTGTGTGTGTGTGTGTGTGTGTGTGTGTGTGTGTGTGTGTGTGTGTGTGTGTGTGTGTGTGTGTGTGTGTGTGTGTGTGTGTGTGTGTGTGTGTGTGTGTGTGTGTGTGTGACCTGGTACTGCTGGAGGGACAGCTGGCTGGAGGACAGGAATGTCTCGTAGCCCTCCTGGACGGAGAGGGGGAGGTCCCGGTGGAACACCTGCAGGTTCCCCTGGCAGGAGAGTGGAACCAGACGGTCGGGAGGTCAGATGGTCAATGGAGGGAGCCCTAATAACACTAGAGCACCCTAGTGTACACACTAGAGTCCAGTCCACGTGACAGAGAAGGACTCAAACTCTGGAGCTCAGGAATATAAAAGGTCACAGCTTGTTAATCTACTGGTTGAGTGATTTGGCCGATTTCTGAAACGTTAATATTATTTATTTATTTTCTTGTTTGCACTTTTCAGATTCGATGAGTGTGGCAGTTACTAAATTGTATTAAAGTAGCCGAATTTAGAATATTGGTAGGTTACTTGTTCCAAGTTGTTATTATTGTTCCAATAATAACTGCTGCTTGTTGTTCTACCAATACACAAATATTTAGAACAAAGTATTGGACTATTAAAGGGTATGGAATTCTCTTTTTTGGCCATTTTTGCAAAATTACTTGAAATCCTTATCATAACCCACTCACAGCCACTGAGTTAGAAGTACTGACATGAAAATTAAACAAGTCAATCATCTGTGGAACGGGCAGTGGCATTGCAGTAAGTACGTCGATCAAACGGTTGTACAGCACTCCCCCTCCCCTCCCCCTCCCCCTCCCGAGCGCGGGCTCGTGCATGATAGCGCGTCCATGTACTAAATGGGTGGAGTCAGAGTCAGCGTTGAAGGAGAGGGGGTAGGACCATTTGAGTTGTGTATTTTCAAAATCTGCTGGCGTTTCGCAAATCCCATACCCAACCTTTAATAATGTCCTACACCAAGTCTGGATCTATTTATGTGTATAAATATATTACATGAAGTTACACAAAAATCTTGGCTATGAATTTTTGAATGACACCAATGCATGCAATCATTTTGTTCTAATGGGCAATCTTCAATCTTGGGTTGGGTGCTACATATTTCCTTTATAAAGAACACACACACACACACACACACACACACACACACACACACACACACACACACACACACACACACACACACACACACACACACACACACACACACACACACACACACACACCCCTGGTGTAATCCACACTCACACATTCCATCAGGTAGAGAGCTTCTTCTGGCTGGAGACACTGCTTCCCATCGGCTGAGAAACCCATCGTTTGCCAGAACTTCCCCTGTCGGAGACAAACCAACCATTAGCTGATGAAGACGCACTGCACTGTGCGATTATACCAACAGCCAACGAGGAGAAAACATTGATTTGGCAAACTTATTTATTGTAAAACGCTCACCGCCGGCGACTGCAGTTCCACTATTTGTTCGCTCGGATTCCAGATGCCTCTCACCAAGTTCCCGCTGTTAGTTAATGGGTATAATCAGAGGAAATATTGTGTGTTCAAATATCACCTTAACCTATTTTACTCCAGGGGTGCATCCGAATACTGAGTATATAATATTTCTGTGCAGTGTCTACTTGACCGTTAATGTAGTACGTTCTATGCGTAGAACGCCTCAGAACGCTTCCGAAACGCCACCTGATGTTTGGAGATTATGTATTTCCCCTCTGTGCGCTGCACATCAGATGCCAGCAAAATTAAAGTCACCTGCGATAATTTACCGAGTCTTTATTTATTTTTTTCACCGCGGTGTTCTTCTTCTTCGGTTACTCCGGCTGAATCGTGGGATAGCGTAGTGACCAACTGTTGTATACTGGGGCGGCAGTACGCATTCGGAAACCTTTTGCCTACTACACAAGGCGTACTGAGCATTCGGACACGCTATATTTGTGACATACTACAAAATGGCTACTGTATAGCAGTCAAGTATGAGTATTCGGATGCTGCCCAGAAAACCGGCGGTGTTCTGCGATGTAGTTATTCACGTCACTCACAGCCGCTCCACCCGCTCCTCAGAGACCAGCTCCCAGTGTTCATCCAGACTGTTCTGAAGCCGCTGTTTCTGCTGCGCGCAGCCGCTGGGGTAGAAGTCCTTCTGGCCTCTCACCGGGAGCTTGCGGCTGCGCGACCGGGCTGCAAACAGCTCCGATGGGCTGCAGGTGGAACATCATAACAAATGGTTAAAGACCCTAGGACTCCTCAATACTCGAGGAAGGAAAGACGTAAGATGTATTTTGTTCTTTGCATTTGTTTATTTTATTGATCTATATTATTAATATATTGCATTTTTTCTTAATTGGTATAATATGCCATTTGATGCCCTTACAAATAAATGGGTACCGTTTCAAAAAATATTACAATTTAGATAACTTGAATCAGTCGAAAACCGGAACAACTGACCTTGAGGGACAAGTGATTTTGCCATCAAGTACATGTTTATTAATAGATCATAGAAGCAATTTCAATAACCGTACAAGCAATCTGTCAACAGAACACAGGGCTGCCTCTGGGCATGGGCAAATAGGATGTGGTCCCATTAACCATCCTTGATTATTTAGATATTATGTTATTAATACTACAAATACAAATATGGGCAGCTGTGGGTGTGTCGGTCAGAGCAGTTTTGAGTTTGTGAAGTAATGTACTGATGTGTGTGTGTGTGTGTGTGTGTGTGTGTGTGTGTGTGTGTGTGTGTGTGTGTGTGTGTGTGTGTGTGTGTGTGTGTGTGTGTGTGTGTGTGTGTGTGTGTGTGTGTGTGGTAATGTCGTGGCATGTTGGCATAAGGAGGGCCCCTGATCTCGCCTAGGGCCCCAGAAGAACCTCACTGGATACGAATATCCCGGAACACACGACAATGTGCTGCGAACTCACGTTACTTTATCCACACAAAAACTATCCAAATGATAACCCTGTACATAATTATGCATAATATCTCTATATATAGATAGTTAGATAATAAACTGGTTATGTGTGTAGCTCACTAGAGAAACAGAAAGTGAAACAGCAGAACTGTGTGATGAACTTCAACTTTCAACAGCAAATAAAAACTAAGCATTAAAGTTACATTTCAGGAGAGAGGAAATCAAATGATCCTTGCCGGTAATAACTCGGACAAGTGTCATAGCTTCATACCTCAGTAATTCACTAAATATTCTCTCAGAATCGTCTGTCTTGCTTGGATCCGCCATGCTTGTTGTCGACTGACGTCACGTGACCATTTATCGTGAAGTGATTGGCTGCGTCTTCTGGTTGGTCCTCTGACGTCTTTGGCGACTCGAGAGGTTCCACATGTTACCACTAAGTGGCAGTAAAGCACAATATTTCACAAGAATGTCTTGGTTTGATTATTGTTCAATTATTCGTTTTAATTCACGTTGGAGGTTTCACATAAAAAATAATGAAGTAAGAGTTCGTGTATTTGATAAGATCTTGAGGTCTTTAATTTGTAGGGTCGAGGAACTCTATGAAAAGGTGAACAATTTGATTTGAAACACTTCAGAAGGCTTGTTAATGTATTTACTAGTCCATTCAATTGTGTTGGCTTCCTCTTAGCTTCTGCTTCCTTTTCAGAGTCAACGGTAGTGAAGTCTACATTTAAATAGCTAAATGAAGATAAATATGGCGAATAATATATTTAATACCTTAAATATTCTTCAAGCTTCTTCACCAAGATAAATGTTGCTTTTATTTAAATGTTTGTCAATTATTGATTGTCTTTGGTGTTTGGCCTAACATTATTATAATTATTTGTGACATTGCCTGTTAAAATATTAACTATTGTTAATCATTAAGTTTGAAGTCATTGTGCCGAATTTCTCTGTGCATGTGTGTGTGTGTGTGTGTGTGTGTGTGTGTGTGTGTGTGTGTGTGTGTGTGTGTGTGTGTGTGTGTGTGTGTGTGTGTGTGTGTGTGTGTGTGTGTGTGTGTGTGGTGTGTGTGTGTTGTGTGTGTGTGTGTGTGTGTGTGTGTGTGTGTGTGTGTGTGTGTGTTTGACTGTTTGTGTGGGAATGTTTGTTTGTGCAAGAGGGGAAGTAGAATGTGTGTGTGTGTGTGTGTGTGTGTGTGTGTGTGTGTGTGTGTGTGTGTGTGTGTGTGTGTGTGTGTGTGTGTGTGTGTGTGTGTGTGTGTGTGTGTGTGTGTGTGTGTGTGTGTGTGTGTGTGTGTGTGTGTGTGTGTGTGTGGGTGTGTGCGTGCGTGTGTGCCTGCGTGCGGACATGCGTGTGTGTGTGTTTGTGTGTGTGTGCGTGACATGAACTCAATCAAGCCTTATGTTAAGCAGCCTTTCTCTAACGTCCAATCATAGAAAGATCTGGAAATTCCTCCTCCTCCTCCTCCTCCTCCTCCTCCTCCTCCTCCTCCTCCCTTCCTCATCCTTCCTCCACTTTCTCCTTCTCCCCGTTCCTGATCCTCCTCAATAAACGAGAGTTTCCAGTAAGCCGGATTCCATCCCAGGTCCCGTGGTTTCCAGGGGGACCACTACGATGGACTGACCACTCCGAGTCCCGTGAGCCCACCCATGTGGCAACCCCCCCCCACACACACAAACACACACACACACTCACACCACCACCACCCCCCCACCCCCCACCCCCCACAGATCCACCCGGTACCAAAACACACACCTCACACGTTCCCCATGTCAACACCACCTCCTATTGTCCCGGGAGACAAAGGGGAGGTGGGGCGAGGAGAAGCGGCCCCCTCAGATCAGGGGACACTTCCCGGATCTCCTCTGAAGAGACCATAGGGAATACCGCGTTTTTACAACCTTCTCCCCTCCACCTCCTCCTCCTCCACCTCCTCCTTTGTCAGGGTGATGTCAGCAGTGGTGGGATGGGGAGTGAGTGACACACCATGGATGATGTTTACGTCTCTTTTCCCCAGCGCTTAACTCGTCACCCGTAATCCTTCCAGACGATTCAGACTACTTTGTAATCTGATGTGTTGTGGCTGAATGGCCGTTTGACTCCTGAGGCCCGGCGTGGGCATCGCCAAGGCGACAGAGCCGACAAGGTCAAGGTGAAAGGTCGTTTGTGTCGGATAATGCTCCCCAAACAACCAACAAATGAGTTGTTTTGGTGAGTTCCGATAAACTCACACACACACACACGATGTGAGTGTGTGAGTGCGATATATAAATATATGAATAAATAGTGACCCTCACACCATCATGCAGACTATTGGCTCCTAACCCATTGGGGGAACCCAAAGAGTGCATCCAGAAATGACTGGTAACTAATGTAAACAAGATTTATTTATGTTGTATATTTATTCTTTTTGCAATTTTATTCTAGATTTTTTTATTTTATCTTGGCAAATGAAATCCCTTGTGCCAAGTTTAATTCCTTGCTCATTTGTACTTAAATACACAAACAATAGATCAGATTGTGTTTCTGGTAGCTCATACTACTTATGTTGATATCAGCACTAATCAGTACTAACTGATCAATAATACGATGTTATCAGTATATTTCATAAGTACCTTTGAGGTCCTGATCACCAGAGCGGTTGAAGTGGATATCATTGCTATCATTAGCTTGTTTAGCCTGTTATCTGGGCTGTCTGTATGGTTAGCAAACACATGCTGAGAGCTTCCAGATTAACAACCGACACACTGAGCGGTTAGCAAACAAAGCTAACCTCCCCTAACGGTCTTGCATCCTCACCATAATCTCTCTTTCACTGACTCTCTCTCTCTCCGCCTCTCTCTCTCTCCGCCTCTCTCTCCCTCTCTCTCTCCCTCTTTCTCCCTCAGACTCTATCTCTCTCCCTCTTTCCCTCTCTCTCTCTCTCTCTCTCTCTCTCTCTCTCTCTCTCCTCTCTCCCCTCTCTCTCTCTCTCTCTCTCTCTCTCTCTCTCTCTCTCTCCTCTCTCTCTCTCTCTCTCTCTCTCTCTCTCTCTCTCTCTCTCTCTCCTCTCTCTCTCTCTTCTCCTCTCTCTCTCTCTCATTCTCTCTCTCTCTCTCTCTCTCTCTTCTCTTCTTCTCTCCTCTCTCTCTCTCTCTCTCTCTACTTTCTCATCTCTCTCTTCCCATCTTCTCTCTTCTCATCGTCTCAATCATTTCTCTCCTCTCTCTCTCTCTTCTCTCCTCAAACTTTTCTCTCTCTCTCTCTCATCTCTTCTCTCTCTCTCCTCTCTCTCTTCTCTCTCTCTCATCTCTCTCTCTCACCATCTATCTCTCTCTCTCTCTCTCTCTCTCTCTCTCTCTCTCTCTCTCTCTCTCTCTCTCTCTCTCTCTCTCTCTCTCTCTCTCTCTCTCTCTCTCTCTCTCTCTGTCCCTCTCCTTGTCCTTGTCTCGTTCCACATCCATCTCTTGCACAAACAGATAAACAGGTAATAAATAATGTGATGTAATTATTTTAGCCACATAACAAACCAACTGTCCACAAATAAAGGTTTGACCATGAGGGACAATGCAACCGTCTTGAAAAATAGGAAAGATGATCTGAAACGGTCACTAAATTTCCGAACACACAGTTTCTGTGTGGAATTAACTTTTGCCGAATAATTCTACCTGATCTGACCGTGACACTGATGTGTTGAACAAGCCCAACCTGTTCTTGTCACAATGACTCACTAATCTTTTAATTCTTCAATACACCATTGTGGCGTGATACAATCTAACACAACAATCATAGCCCTCAGATATCACACAGGTGACGCGTGGCTGCAGGACTGGTTATGCACAGGCTGTATGATTCCTCCTCCTCCTCCTCCTCCTCCTCCTCCTCCTCCTCCTCCTCCTCCTCCTCTAGCCCCACCCCCTTCCCACCCCCTCTACTTCGTGAGCATTCCTTCAATCCCGTGGGTTAATCAGTGAGTGTGTAATGCTTCATAGGAGAGCTGCTGAACATTTAAACATTACCTCACTCTCTTCTCTCTACCTGCTCCTCAATGACCTGTATCTGTACTGCCTATGCCCTACCTGCTCCTTACAGTAATATCCTGTCTATGTACTGTCTAACCCCTGCCTTTCTTCCTTTATTGAGCCCTTGTTCTGTACTGTCTAACCCCTATCTGCTCCATATTGATTGGTGTCTCTGTACTGTCCAAAACCTACGTGTGTGTGTGTGTGTGTGTGTGTGTGTGTGTGTGTGTGTGTGTGTGTGTGTGTGTGTGTGTGTGTGTGTGTGTGTGTGTGTGTGTGTGTGTGTGTGTGTGTGTGTGTGTGTGTGTGTGTGTGTGTGTGTGTGTGTGTGTGTGTGTGTGTGTGTATGTATGTGTGAGTCTGTTAATGTTGTGTGAGTCCTGTTTTTCCACCTCCCCCACCCCCCCCCGAAAAGACTACCAAGAGATGAAGGAAAGCATAAAGTTTGGTAAAGGAGAGAGAGAGAGAGAGAGAGAGAGAGAGAGAGAGAGAGAGAGAGAGAGAGAGAGAGAGAGAGAGAGAGAGAGAGAGAGAGAGAGAGAGAGAGAGAGAGAGAGAGCGGCATAGCGAGCCTCAGAGTGAGTGGCAACGTGATAACCTGTAATCGGCGGAGCAGCAAACACCTTCTTCCCTTTTGATGTACCCCCGCTAACATCCCGGCAACAAAGCCGACCAATTACAAATGAGCTAATTAACGAATTGTTGATGGAGCATGAAGAGTTCATTCGCTGTGACGGCTGCGCCATGACAACGGTGAATAGCAGGGGCCATTGTTGTGGAGGCGAGTGCGTGGGGGGGCCCCCGTGCGCGTCGTCATTAGCTTTTTGACGTCCTTTTTTTCCTTTCCTTTCACTCAGCAAACCCCTGTTGGAGCCGCGCTGAAGGAGCTTTCTCCCCGATTGTTGTGGGAAGCTGATTCAAAAAGCGGTCATGTCGTCACGCCAGTCGCCGTCACGGGGGGGGGGTGTTTACGTGGGTCAGAACGGCTGCTTTGCGATTTATAACGTATTACTAGATACACTAGAAGGAAACGTGGACTACAGTACCCACAATGCAACAGCAGGTTGCAATGTAGGGTTCCGAAGCGCACAAGGCTGTATGTGTTTCTAGAGCTTTCCTTTAGACGGACATCGTCAGGTGAACCCCTGATACTACAATACCCACAATGCAACAGCAGCTTCTGGATTATTCCTTCTCTCGAACATCGCTAGAAGAAACATGGACTACACTACCCACAATGCAACAGCATGTTGTGAAACACGAATCCAGTGTACAAAAGGCTAGACTGCGGTTGATGTTTGGTTGTGTTCACAATGCACGTGGACACTCTGTGCGACAGGAAGGTGTGTGGAGGGCGGGCCCCCGACAACGGAAGCCCCGAAGGGGGTGAGACTTACTTGACGAACTGTCCGAAGTCCTCGCAGATGCTCTCGCACCCGGGCCACTTGCAGACGCCGTGGCCATACAGGGAGTGGGATCCTAACGTCTCTTCATGTAACGAGCTGGGCGAGCGAGATAGGGAGAGAGGGAGAGAGAGAGAGAGAGAGAGAGAGAGAGAGAGAGAGAGAGAGAGAGAGAGAGAGAGAGAGAGAGAGGAGAGGTGTGATACAGTGATACAGAGAGAGGCAG
>OLKM01000548.1:146412-153525 GCA_900291075.1 Melanogrammus aeglefinus | reverse complement strand
AGAGAGAGAGATAGAGACGAGAGAGAAAAGAATTCTGTGTAGCGTGGGTGTGTGTGTGTAAGGGGTGGGCTGTATGTCTGCTACGTCTCTTTCAGGCCAGCCAAGTTGTTTGACGCATTCAGAGGCAGGCCTGGACTCGCCTGGCCAAGGTCAACACTAACACACACAAACACCCGCACACACACACACACACACACACACACACACACACACACACACACACACACACACACACACACACACACACACACACACACGCATACACACTCTCACACACACACACACGACACCACGCGACACACACACACCACTCCCCCCTCACACACACACACACACACACACACACACACACACACACACACACACACACACACACACACACACACACACACACACACACACACACACACACACACACACTTATTATACACATGCACAAACCCAGCTGCCCTGGCACTTGTTTTTATCTCACAACATTTCCTTATCTTTCTCTCTCTTTCTCTCTCTCTCCCTCACTTTCTCTCGGTATGTCTCTCTGTCTCTCTCCCCCCCCTCCCCCATAACTCTTACTCTAGCTGTTACCTAAACTTAATGGAGATGGTTATGCTGGTTCTTTTCTACTTTGAGCGAAATGCTTCAAACACGTTGTCGGGGGAGATCGCTGTTTGCAACATCAACCCGTGTAATCGCTTAACCATCATAACCATCATAACCATCGCTAACCAACAGCTAAAACTCTTGGTCAGTTGTGATGCATCATGGGAATAATCTGCTCTTACTCTACAGTGGACCTACAGTGAGGTTTCTCCCTCATCGCCTGAGAGCAGAAGGATTAGTGTGTGTGTGTGTGTGTGTGTGTGTGTGTGTGTGTGTGTGTGTGTGTGTGTGTGTGTGTGTGTGTGTGTGTGCGTGCGTGTGCGCGTGCGCGTGCGCGTGCGCGTGCGTGTGCGCGTGTGCGCGTGTGCGTCGTGCGCGTGCGCGTGCGCGTGTGCGTGTGTGCGTGTGGTGTGCGTGTGTGTGTGCGTGTGTGTGTGTGTGTGTGTGTGTGTGTGTGTGTGTGAGAGGGGACAATGCATGGTGTCCGAGCGTGGCGACGAGGCTGTAAGATGAGAGGATGTTTGGTAACACACTCCTCCGCCGCCATCTTCCTGATGACTCACCTGTTGCTCACGTTTTCTCTAAGTGACGGTCTTATTTCAGTGACAGTGATCAAATGTTATCGATTATATGGTATGGGTAAGACATTAACCACGATTACAGTAAAGCAAAAAAAAAAAGTGGGGTTCACTGACTCTTTAATAGGAAAAGTGTACGTAGAGTTTACCAGTCAGAGGGTAGAGTTTAGGTTAGTTACCATGAAGAGTGCATTTTTCTTCCAAGTTTTGCTAACAGGTAGAGTTAAATGTAAGAGTATATTAAATTGAACAGGTTCAGTTTTGGTTGGTTACCAAGGAGATTATGGTTCAGCAGGTGGAGGGGATGCATTTGTCTGTGGATCTATTCTGACAACCTCAACAAGAACTCCTCTCGCTGGAAACACAAACACACACTTTTACTGCTGTCTGACCTGCTGGTGGGAGGGTTGTCCATGTCCTTCTCCTCCTCCTCCTCCTCCTCCTCCTCCTCCTCCTCCTCCTCCTCCTCCTCCTCCTCTTCTCTCCGCCACCGTCTACAAAAGAGGTCCACAGCCTCATGAATAAAGAGGAGGAGGAGGAGGAGGGAGCCCTTCCCACTGTCTCTGGGGCTATTGTATGGGTTGTTCCTGGGTGTGTGTGTGTGTGTGTGTGTGTGTGTGTGTGTGTGTGTGTGTGTGTGTGTGTGTGTGTGTGTGTGTGTGTGTGTGTGTGTGTGTGTGTGTGTGTGTGTGTGTGTGTGTGTGTGTGTGTGTGTGTGTGTGTGTGTGTGTGTGTGTGTGTGTGTGTGTGTGTGTGTGTCTTTGTGAGAGTGTGTGTGTTTGTGTGTGTGTGAGTGTGTGTGTGCTAGGGTCCTGACGGATGTCATCTAGCCCTCCTGCCTGCTCCTCCCACAATAGTCACCAGAACACACACACACACACACACACACACACACACACACACACACACACACACACACACACACACACACACACACACACACACACACACACACACACACACACACACACACACACACACACACACACACACACACACATCACACACTACACCAAGGGCATGAAACAGCATCGGACCCACACGCAAAGATATAGACACATGCATGCCTACACGCACACACACACACACACACACACACACACACACACACACACACACACACACACACACACACACACACACACACACACACACACACACACACACACACACACACACACACACACACACACACACACAAACACACTTAGGAGTGCAAACAAAGATGTATATACATTAATGAATACCCAAAATAAATACACACACATCCATCCATGCACCCACACATCAGCAAATCCATGCATGCTCAAACAAACACACATAAGATATATAGTTATGCCCCGACATTTAAGAAATAATACAGCCTAAATTGTTTTAACATCTTGACATTGTTTAAGGTTTCCTTTTGAGTTTGGCACTTTGATTTTTCCCGACAAGCTAGGAATAAACGATTGAAATCCAGCACGGAATAAGTGCCATAGAGTGTTCTAGAATGCACCACTGGCTCAGCTAAAGCTTGCGTTGCCAGGCCTGCTCTTCCAGCCCAGTAACAGGTCTCCCATCCAGCACCCATTGTCACGAAGGGACAGTCAAAATTGCATCGCCCTCGCGTGGCACATTGTTTAATAGTAGCATACTGCAAACAGTCTAGCAAGCTTTCACAATTAATAATAAAGCCTGTTATAGTCTGTTGAAATACATTCATTACTCATTTATTTAAAGGTACAGTTCAATATTACACATGTATAAAAAATAATAATAATAGGACCTAAGATGTGTTGTTCTTCCCCAATATAAGTTTAATAAAAGTGCCAGAGTTTAAAGCTGTATTATTACTTTACAGTAATGCAAACATTATAAATCAATACATACATGGTATGAGGTCAAAGGTTTAGGTTTATGTAAGACCTGATTGTGGTGACGGTTAAGATTCCGAGCATCATGCAGTGCATGATGGGAAATAGGAGCACCAGTGAGTCCTGCGTCTGTGGCAGAAGAACCGGAGGGGGACGCTCACAAAGGAGCACGACACGGCCACCTCGTAAATCCTGAGGGGTAATGGCCCTCTCGCCTCCTCTCTTCTTCTCTCCTCCGTCTACCGGCCGTCTCCGTCAACCGTTGTGCAGACAGACCACCACCCCCCCCCCCACCACGCATGACAAAGGCACCAGCAGTTACTGTGGTAACAAGCTTTTCATTAGCTGTGTGATAAAAAAGATGTATTCCCTCTTCCCTTTTCCTCCTCCTTCTTCTGCTTCTGCTGCTTCTTCCTCTTCCTCTTCCTCTTCCTCTTCTCCTTCGCCTCCTCGTATTCCTGACACGCAGAGAGGAGGGAGGCGGGAGGAGGAGAGGGAAGGTAAAGGAGAGGAAGTGAGTTGGAGAGGAGGGAAGGGGAGTAGGGAGGTGTTGGAGAGGGGAGGCGAGAGGAGAAGGAGAGGGTGGAGAGGGGAGGAGAGAGGAGGAGGAGAGGGTGGAGAGAGGAGGAGGAGAGAGGAGGAGAGAGTGGGAGAGGGGAGGAAGAGAGGAGGAGGAGAGGAGGGGAGAGAGGGGAGGAGAGGAGGAGAGAGGAGGAGGGGGAGGAGAGGGGAGGAGGAGAGAGGAGGAGGAGATAGGAGGAGGAGAGGGTGGAGAGGGGAGGAGGAGGAGAGGGTGGAGAAAGGAGGAGCGAGGAGGAGGAGAGGAGCAGAGAGGAGGAGAAAAAGGGAGGAGAGGGGAGGAGAGGAGGAGAGAGGAGGAGGAGAAGGGAGGATAGAGATGGAGAGGGGAGGAGAGAGAGGAGGAGAGGGGAGGAGAGAGGAGGAGAGGGGAGGAGAGGGGAGGAGAGAGAAGAAGAGAGTGATGGTGGAGGGTACACAGAGGAGGGGAGAGGATTGTGGGATAAAAGAGGGAGAGGAGTGGAAGAGGGGAGTTCTTAGGATGACAGAGGAGGAGATGGCAGGGTGGGGAGGACTAATTCTACCAGATCCTAGAATATTGTCACCTGCTGGCGTTCAACACTCAGGAATACCAACGGAGCGTTGTTTGGCAACAGAGGGGGTGGCCAAATGGTGATGTGTCATAGAGAGGGCCGTGGCCTAGCATTATAGGGAGGGGGCGTGGTGTGTGGAAGCCCCTGAGTTCACTTTAGCAGAGCCACTAATAAACTCTTATAGAAAAGTGTGGTTGGGTGTTTGTGTATGTGTTTGTGTGTCTGCATGAGTGTGCAGGTATATGTTTGTATGTGTACATATATGCAGCGTTTGTATGTCATGTGTGTGCACAAGTTGGTGTGTTTGTGTGTGTGTGTGTGTGTGTGTGTGTGTGTGTGTGTGTGTGTGTGTGTGTGTGTGTGTGTGTGTGTGTGTGTGTGTGTGTGTGTGTGTGTGTGGTGTGTGTGTGTGTGTGTGTGTGTGTGTGTGTGTGTGTGTGTGTGTGGTGTGTGTGTGTGTGTGTGTGTGTGTGTGTGTGTGTGTTGTGTGTGTGTGTGGTGTGCTGCTGTGTGTTTGTGTGCATGTGTGTGTGTCTGTATGTGTGTGTGTGTGTGTGTGTGTGTGTGTGTGTGTGTGTGTGTGTGTGTGTGTGTGTGTGTGTGTGTTGTGTGTGGGTGTGTGTGTGTGTGTGTGTGTGTGTGTGTGTGTGTGTGTGTGTGTGTGTGTGTGTGTGTGTGTGTGTGTGTCGTCTGGGTATGTGTGTGTGTGTGTGTGTCTGGGTATGTGTGTGTGTGTGTGTGTGTGTGTGTGTGTGTGTGTGTGTGTGTGTGTGTGTGTGTGTGTGTGTGTGTGTGTGTGTGTGTGTGTGTGTGTGTGTGTGTGTGTGTGTGTGCGTCTGGGTGTGTGTGTGTGTGTGTCAGTGGTGCAGATGGAATGTGGTGGTAGTTGGGTTTCAGTTTAAAGAGTTTCTAGCGGCGCGGCGCGTGGCGGTAAGAGAGAATGGCGGAGGGAGGTGAGGGAGGGAAGGAGAGAGGTAGGTCGCTAGTGGAGGTGGTAGCGGTGGGGAGAGAGAGAGGGAGAGAGAGGTAGGTGGGTAGTGGCGGGTAGGGCTGCGGTAGCGGCCTGTTAGCGTAGGGTAGCATAGGGTTTCAGTGCGACTCCTCTTACCGGTGGCTGTCACCGGGTACGGTCGAAGAATACCAGGGTCAGGTTCACACAATCCCCCCTCTCCCCCTCTAACCCCCCGTTACCCCCATCTCCCCCCGTCCATCCCATTATCCCGATGACAACCATCTGAGGCCTCCCAGTAGGGGGTCTTCCACTCTCGCCTCCCCCCAGGGACAGAGCGCAGTGCTGGGCAGCGGACGGAGGGTCCAGGAGGGTGTTGGGTGACCTGGGGGGTGGGGGCTGGTGACACGGCGATGACCTCAATGAGCGGTGAGACGATATGATGGATGCTCAGAACCTTCTGTTAAAACCATTATCTGCGTTTGGTTATGGTGCCTTTATTAGACTATAATTATCAACTATCTGACGATCGATGAAATATCAATTATATCTATGAACTATCTATGAACTATCAGCATGCACTACCTGTGAACTGTCTAGGAATATCTATGAACTATCTATATTAACTATCGATTAACTAACTGGTAGGTATTTCACTATCTTCGATCTCTAATACCAAATCACCTCCAACCACCTTCACAAACACACTCAGCTCCAAAAAATTAAAAATACTTTAAAATACATGAGAACACACAACATACACACAAAATAAACCAAGCAAACAAGCATTCAGATACAATATCTACACAAACACACACACACGCACACCACACACACACACACACACACAACACACACACACACACACACACACACACACACACACACACACACACACAAACACACACTCACACACACACACACACACACAACAGATAATATGCACATATGCAGATACACACACTTGAACAACAGACTTAAGTGTAATTTGCAAAAGTATTTTATTGGAAGAAAGGAGTAAAGAAAAGTACAGAGAGAGTTTATCTTCCATAAAAAAATGAGGTAATGTACAAATAGGATGACGTCATACAGACGAGTCATGTGATCACATAAAGGGTATTGAACTAATAGAGAGATTTGTTTTTGTGTGTGTGTCTGTGTGTGTAAACTGTGTCTATAATTTACGACCATTGTAACGTGTATGTTCTATTGATGTACTATGTAACTACCTACTAGTGTGCTATTGTAATACAAGTATCGCTGCACATCGATTGCACTTTTACACTTTTCAGAGATCCAAATAAAATGTAACAGAGGGCTCAGTGAGGAGACGGAGAACTGACAGTTTTAGGGTGGAGGGCATCGAAGGAGGGGAGGGTGGTGGAGGACGGACGCGGAGGTGGAGGAGGAGAAAGGGTTAGAGGAGGTGGTGGTGGACGGGGAGAAGGAAGTGGAGGTGGAGGTGGAGGTGGAGGTGGAGGTGGAGGTGGAGGTGGAGGTGGAGGTGGAGGTGGAGGTGGAGGTGAAGGAGGAGAGAAGGTGTAAGAGAAGGGAGAGGAGGGGTTGGAGGAGGCGGTGGAAGGGGAGTAGGAAGTGGAGATGGAGGAGACGGAGGAGAGGGACTTGGAGGAGGTGGTGGAGGAGGAGGACAAGGAGGGGTTTGAGGAGATGGAGGAGGAGGGGGGGGAGTTGAGGGGCTTCTCTTAGTTCAGATATCTGGTGACCTCTGCCAGCGTAGCGTCTGTGTTTGTTGGAGTGGAACTGGATATTCATTTACCAGCCGCATCGTCACAACTCACTGAGTCTGAGCGCTTCTCCTTTTGTTTTGTTCCTTCGTGTTCCTGGTATTCCCGGCACAAGCACGGGACAGAGGTTCAACCCAGCGAAACGCAGCGTTCAAGTAACGCGGCCCTTGCCCTAAGAAAGAAGACGTTGAGTTGCCAGAGTTTTCTTGCTCCCCCTTCCTCCCTCCCCCCCTCCTTCCCTCTATCTTCTGTTGAGACTTAACAAGAACTAATGAA
>OLKM01000548.1:21412-141412 GCA_900291075.1 Melanogrammus aeglefinus | reverse complement strand
ATAAATGAAATACGTTAAATCGAATTACTTTTAAGAGGCCTATCAGAATTGTTTCCACCCCAAAGGCCCAACGGCCAAACGAAGATCGAAAAGTTTCCAGCGTTAATCCATTAAAAGTTGTAAAAAAATAAATAAATAAACCTACCTTTTATCGCGTATTACGTTGAGGAGAAGGAAGCAAACAATTTATTTTTTTGCAATCGAGCGGTTATTGCATTCTCCGTTGAAAGTCGTCAGTTGGGCACCTGTTGAAAGTGGAGATGGAGAGAATTCCTCCAGTTGGACCGTCACTTAGCCCGTCTCTATGCCCGTCTCTCTGGGCGTCTGTTGGCGCTCTGCTCCGCGCGTCTCCAGCCGTCGTGTTGAATGGAGGTCTAGATCACGGTGGCAACCACTAAAGCATCCCTGGGGGGGCAGTTTAATACCTGGTTCAGGAGGTTTGTCCAGCAACCATAGAAACGCGACACCCCCTTGTAAACAGCTCTCCGTTCCTCCATTGGCCCGTTGGTTGCTATGGCGCTTCACTTTTAATCAGCTCGCTGCAGAGCAAGCTCTCTGTTTAGTGAAGGACAGGAGGGAAAGACACATTGTCACTCCTTCTATTGTACGCTCCTCTTTTGAGGGGTTTTAAATAAATAGGAATATTCCTCACTTGCCAACTCAACTGATTTGGCCTACAGGCCTCTGGCCGGTGCGTTTGAAGAACTGAGAAGTCCTAATAGGGAATACAGACCTTTTTAGTAAGTGCTTTTTTTAAGCGCTATTAATTCAATTTCACCTATTTTTTAAGTTTCAAATTAGAGGCACTGAAACTGAAACTGTGACCAGAGCGTTTGGTAATGAGCCATTCGCTCATCTCTGAAGACCATGAGAGAACAGAAAAGATGAGAGACTTTTTTTTATGACTTTACAGTTTCTTTGTGTGTAGGTCAGGGAAGCTGTCCAGACCAACTACCAGATGCTCTTTGGGCCACATCTTTTGTTACTCATTCTCTCTCTTTCTTTATATCTCCAGGACAAAAAGTACATTCCTCGCCCTAGAAGTCCAAATGCTGCGTCCAAGTCGGGTTCTGTTACTGATTCAACATATTCATAACCTCAGCCAGCTCCTTCTGCACATTATTTCATTCTCAGCTTGAGACCCAACTTCCTCACAAACACCAAACACCTCAGCCCCGCAACGCACAGAACCGGACCGGGGATGTTGTCACTAGAATGTTCTGGGCTCTGGCCCAAAGGGAGGAAAAACAGAAAAACATGGAAACCAAGACACGCTAGCCAGTCAGGAGAGAGACGAGAAGAAGGAGGAGAGCCTATCAGAGGAGGGATGAGGGGAGACAGGGTGAGAGGGCTGAGAGATGGTTCGGATTGTTATCCTATACGTCCAGACAGCTCTTGTCCCTCCTGCTACAATTGACAGACTCTTAATATATAAGCTGTGTACATCTGTTAACAGTCCCAGGAAACGTACCTCGTACTATATGAGCTGTGTTTGCCTTTTGACAGTCCACAAACTCTAACACCCTTTGAGCTGAACATTAAGAGCATGACAAGAAGAACAACCGCAAGGAAAATATTGTTTTGATGAAGATTTTTTTTTTATTAAGAATTTTACATAGCAATAACAGAAAAATGTAATGGAAAGAGATATCCCGCTATCAGAAGCCCGTCCCTTTCTCTTTCGATGCTAACTCGATGCAATATAACTGAAGGTCCTGGCTCTCTCCACAAGCCATTTAACAGAATGTCCCACCCTCCCTTTAGTCTCAGTCTAACAAACATGACGATGTCCCGCCCTCTCTGGCGCCTCTAAACTCATGTAACCGAATGTCCCGCCCTCTCTCTAGTCGCTTCTAAGCCCATGATACCAAATGTCCCGGCCTCTCTCTAGTCTCTAAACTCATGTTACAAAATGTCTTTCCCCTACCAGAAGAGAGGTGCCAGAGGTCAGGGGTCAGCGGGCCAGACTGGATGTACCCTCTGATTTTCTTTCTAACCCCCTCAGGAAAGGTCAAAGGTGAAGGTGGGGGCGGCCATGGGAGAGAGCGAGACGGTCGAGGAAGAGTGGTTTAGCTTATAGGACGAGAGCTGAGGGAGACACACACACATACACACACACACACACACACACACACACACACACACACACACACACACACACACACACACACACACACACACACACACACACACACACACACACACACACACACACACACACACACACACACACACACACACACACACACACACACACACACACACACACACACACACACACACACACAGCACACAGATGCACACAAAACAGATATTTACATCCCTGACATATAAAATAAACTTGCATCTTCATTTTAAACTCACCTCTCTGTTCAGGGCTGGCTCTAAACATGGATGTGGATAAGTTAATAATAATACTAATAAGTTAAGAAAATAGGGATAATATGTTTCAGGGTTCATACAGAGAGAGGAATGCATGGCCTGCTGTGCTTGTGATTTATAATCTGCATTTTAAACCAACCATTGGCTTAGTGAACATATTGTTTGGTATCCTTATGAGATTAACTGTTGTGGAACAAAACTAATGTTCTCTGCTCAGTATCGTGGGGTGGAGTAAACTTCTACTCTACGACATCCACTCTAGTAAGCCTTTTTTTACTCCCTTTACATTCTAGTGGGCATATATTCTACTTTATGACATCCACTCTAGTGCCCTCTACTTCTACTCTATTTCTACTACAGTAGGCCATTGTCTACTCTCTGTAGTTATACCCTAGTAGGTCTACTTCTACTCTATTTATACTATATTTTGGTTACTCTAGACCTACTTCTCTGCATATATTTAAACTTTCACCTTACATTCTAACCGTTAAGGGTCAAAGTCCAGGGAGCTTTTATGGATTAAATATAGAGATAATATGTACAGAATTTAATTCAAAAGCTGGTTATTCGATTTAGAGTAAAATATGTGTAATCTATTTTGTGAAAGTGTGTGCGTACCTCGATGAGAAGTAATACCATTTACTGCCAGCAGAAGGCGCTACATACTATTAAATCATACAGAAGGAAACATCTCGCGGTCAGCAATTTGATGTAACGATTCTCCTTCAAGTGGGACGGGAGAGGGAAATCACATGATGGGCTATAAATTAAGGCAAATGAGACTCAATTCATTCACTCATTTATTTAATTGAATGGATTGTATGGACAGAGAGTAGCCAAACACACAAACATGCATACACACACAGGGATTGCAGACCTGTATGCACGCGCGCGCACACACACACACACACACACACACACACAACACACACACACACACACACACACACACACACACACACACACACACACACACACACACACACACACACACACACACACACACACACACACACACACACACACACACACACACACACACACACACACACACACACACACACACACACGCACACTCACAGCTGCATAGAGAAATCAAAGTCACAAGTAAAGAATAGACAGACAGGCATAGAGACAGATAGGCAGTTGTGGTGATTTAAGTCATTATAATGAACATTATGCAAGTGTCCTCCTTCATTTTGTGTGGTTTCATAAAGCCTTATAAAAATGATAAGACGAGGCGTCATGTTCTGCGTTTCTTCGGTTCATTTGAGAGAGGGGGGGGGGACCACCCTTAGGCCTCTGATATCTCAAAGTCCTACTCAGTGTTAATGATCCACCCCAGAGAAACAATCTTGTTTAAAAGGAGACACTCCCCAACCAATCAAATGGCTCATCTGTTGTTGACAGAGAAGACATTGGGTCGCTGTGAGTCAGGAAGTCAACACTCACATAACTGACTGAGTGACATGGCAACACTGTGAATGAGAGAGAGAGAGAGAGAAAGAGAGAGACAGAGAGACAGAGAGACAGAGAGACAGAGAGAGAGAGATTTAGCAAGGCAAACATTGCTATTTTCCCATTGTTTAATTTCTCACCTGCTTTGGCAATGGCAATGTTACTTTTCCATGTCAATAAAGTTCTGTTTAATTGAACTGGTGTATCAATAGATGATTCATTTAAACCACAGATGTCCCTTTCAAAGCATGGGATGAAACAGAATGGGCAGGAATAGACTGCATGTATCCGATGGCATTTAGCCATGGACGCTGTCAGTAAAACCTCCTACAATATTGAAAAGGCTTAATTATTTATCTCCAACACAGCCACACAAGGACTGAAGTGAAACACAGATACAGTGTTGATTTACGGGAGGACAGGAACTTCCACCGATCGATGTATCCATCTGTCTACCCAACACTCAATCTATCACTCTAACTATCTGTCTGTCTATCTATCACTCTAACTATCTGTCTGTCTATCTATCTATCTATCTATCTATCTATCTATCTATCTATCTATCTATCTATCTATCTATCTATCTATCTATCTATCTATCTATCTATCTATCTATCTATCTATCTATCTATCTATCTATCTATCTCTCTCTCTCTCTCTCTCTCTCTCTCTCTCTCTCTCTCTCTCTCTCTCTCTCTCTCTCTCTCTCTCTCTCTCTCTCTCTCTCTCTCTATCCATCCATCCATCCATCCATCCATCCATCCATCCATCCATCCATCCATCCATCCATCCATCCATCCATCCATCTATCCTCTCTCTATCTATCTTCTCTCTCTCTCTCTCTATCTATCTATCTATCTATCTATCTATCTATCTATCTATCTATCTTATCTATCTATCTATGTGTATATCTATCTATGTGTATATCTATCTGTCTGTATGTCTGTCTGAATATCTGTCTGATGAATACCAGGTTTTATTATTTTATTATGATTATAAAAGTAAAGTATTATGTTGATCTAACTATCAGTTGATGACTAATAAGCCCAATGGCAGTGTACACACTAGCTGACTATTTAATGTATCACTAGCACACTCTATAGTGTTGATGCTAAAAAATACGATAAGTTTTACATTATTCTTGCAAAAAAATAAATCGCCCAATAGACATTTTGTATTCAACCCGAGAGTCCAATCAGAAAGTTCAACATCATCTCAAATCCCCATTCAAGAAAGTACATTCATTAGTGACACGGAGCTGTTACAGAGGGCGGAGCACGCATAACTCTGAGCGACTCCGCTCTGCCGGCAGTCGCTGTTCTGACAAACCAAACAAACCCTTTTTATTTTAAACCCTTCTTAGCGTTAACCAATTGGGACGTTGCGAGTACTACGCTGCGTTGCGATGCGCGTCCAATGGGACGCCGTGCTCGGCTTTGTTGTTGCTGACGACATGAAAACATTGTTGTTGCTGTAAACTGAACTGCAGACGGGCCGAAAGGAGAGATCGACAGCGAGGAACGACTCGGTTTTTAGATCCAATAATACAACAAAAATACAGTTGTGCGTTGGTTTACTCAATTTAGATTAACTAATAGTCGGGTATAGAGCGGAGATACCGGCGAACATGGAGGAACTCAGGCATCAGGTCATGATCAACCAGTTTGTTGTGGCTGCGGGCTGCGCAGCCGACCAAGCCAAGCAGCTCCTACAAGCCGCCCACTGGCAGTTCGAGGTGCGTGCACGTCATCGTCAAAATAACGATAATATTCTTCATGTTCATAACTCATTGCATTCGTATATAGCTTGTCAAGGCACCCATAACACTGTCGGTGTGTGTGGTGTGTGTGTGTGTGTGTGTGTGTGTGTGTGTGTGTGTGTGTGTGTGTGTGTGTGTGCGTGTGCGTGTGTATGCATGCTTGGAATAAAGAGGTTATTTTTGGGTGAGAGGTTAATGGACAGGAAGCAACCACAGAGTGGACATATGCTGTTAGTATTCGTTCTGGTTGTAACGACCCCAACCAGGTGTGTAAGCCTACAACCTTATATGACCATCCCCTCATATATCACACTACTTGCCTTGACACGGCAGGTCATGATGTTTAATGCAGAACCTGCATTATGGCCAAAATATCCACAAATCTCTTCCTTAAGAAAGTGATCCATTAAAACTGGCATTAGGCACAATCCGTATTTGAGTGCATATAATATAAATTATTTTGTGAAATGTAGTTTACCCTGTCATTTTCTTAACAAACAACAACTTTGCAATGGCTTCTTAAAAGTTCTGAAGAGTGTGGAGTCAGTGTACATCTCACTGAAATCATAGTGTTTGAAATGAAAACAGATGGAGTTGACAGGGTATTTACTTAAGCTAACCGATATTAGCCATTAATTGCCTTCAGTAATGCTAAAGGACAGACTAACTGAGCTAAGTGGCTAAGGTTTATCCCCGGCTAACTATATTTAGAGTCATTAAGGTCCTTACAGCTGTCCAGAAACCTGAGATTGGCTTGTTGTACCAACATTCAGCCCTGAGATTAATGCTCCCTTATTCACTCAGCTATAGCCACACTCAGGCCTTATAAGTCAATCATTTAGTTGTATAAATAGATAGAGGGATTTACATGTATCAATGGATATATCTATAGATAGATACAGTGATGGAACATTTCAAAATAATAAAACATCACCATGGAAAACATATATATTATAGATATTGTATTATCACATTTATAATCACGCAGGGTATACTAATGCATGGTGTCTATTACGTACTCGCATTGAAAAATGTATCATGGTCCCCGAGATTGACTCATTTCTGAAGGATGTAAGATCAAAACACACAATGTCGTTGCCAGCAGGTTTCCCACGAAACGGGCCGCCATTGTTTGCAAGGTGTGTGTCCTACAGCGTCTCCTCCTTGGCTATGAGTGTAAAATATTTATAGGGATGTGGAGACAGCTCTAGGATCGCTGACAGTGCCCCCCCCCCCTCTACCACACCTGGTCTGTTAATGACCAATGGGTTGTTGTCGTTGTGGTCAGCTGACCTCTGCCCAGGAGGTCCTACTGTTTGGAATGTTGCTACCTGAACAGGGCTCCCTACCAACTCTAATGGCTCATGTCAGTCTTTGCTAGGAAATATAGGGCGTTTACTCTGGGTTGTTGAAATACTGTACTCTTCAGTGATTTGATCACTAGGATGTACTTCGCAAAGAATTGTCTGAATTACACATTTATTAACCCAAACGACTGAATGGAGAGAATTTATTTGTGAATTAGGGACAGACTATCTGATTTTGGAAGTCTGATGTGTCTCTTACTTTAGTGAGAAACCCACAAAACACAGATGCCTAGTGGCACTATAGGGAATGCAAAGTTAACGGCACACCGCGTTGAACGCTGTGGGGAATGTACCATGTTGTGGTTGCTGCCTCTTTTCTTCTTTTGGTTCTGTCTCACAAAATGGCCCCCCGGAGTGACACACTTTTACATTCCTATACTTGACCTTTAAAACAACATTAAATAAATGTACTTTGTATAGTTTCCTATCTGCTTAGTTTTTATTGCGGGCTCAATGTTACTTTACATAAAGGAGACCGTTGTACGGTTCACCCTCTCTCTTGTCAGATGACTCCTGGTTGACTGTCTAGCCCCAGCTTGCTGGCTAATGTTGTTCTGTCTGCTGCTTCACAGACAGCCACAAGTTACCTAATACCTTTTTCTATTGTCTCCACACTCGCAGCAGGCTACCGGCTTACCTCAGCCAGCATGTTTAATACAAACGGCTACAAAATAACCTGTCTGCTGCCTTAATGGCCACTGTTAGCTCCAGCTAGCATGCTAAAGTGTTGCCAATCCCTATTGTATCACAGACAGCCGCGGTCTCCAGGTAGCATGGAAGAAGTGGGGAGCGGGATCATGGCCTAGTTTCCTCACCCAGCTCTTGGGCTTTGAATGGCGGCTACAGTAGAGTCAGACCCTACCCCCTCTCCTCCTAGCTCAGCTGCTCTACCACTCCCACCAGCAAGAGCCTTGCAGCCAGAGCACTGGGGCCCCTAGCCATGTTGACTTCTGACTGAGGGGCCATCGTTAATGGTTCACCAGAGCGTGACTTGACAGCCCAGTTTTAATCTTCCACCCTTTAGTGGAACCCTGAGTAGAGAGTGTCGCTCGGAGGGAGAGCGAGAGAGAGAGATGTTTGATTTTGTGGTTCGTAGCACCCCGGGCGCTGGGTGGTTGTACGTCAGAGCGTAACCAAGCAGCCTTTCCCCTCTACTCCTCTCAGGCTGCTCTTTGTTTTGGTTGTACTGCCTCAGCCACTGAACGGGCCCTTTTCAAGCTTTTTGTGTTTGTGTGTGAATGTGTGTGTGTGTGTGTGTGCCTGTGAATCTCGTGGTCATATCTAGTCTAGCCACTATCTACCCCCTCGCTGCTCAATGTGTTATGTCAACGCAAGGAAAGAGGAGATCTGCTACAAGTGATCATGTGCTAGCTAGTGTGTAGCTATGTATGTGTGTATAGTTGTGTGTGTGTGTGTATGTGTGTGTGTGTGTGTGTGTGTGTTGTGTGTGTGTGTGTGTGTGTGTGTGTGTGTGTGTCTTTGTGTCACGCTGAACAGCAGACATTCCTAACCTCCACCACTGTTGTCAAACAAGCTGCTGGGGGAGGGGCAGAGAGTGGGTGGGTGGGAGTGTGTGTGTGTGTGTGTGTGTGTGTGTGTGTGTGTGTGTGTGTGTGTGTGTGTGTGTGTGTGTGTGTGTGTGTGTGTGTGTGTGTGTGTGTGTGTGTGTGGTGTGTGTTTTTAAAGGCCACCCAGTAAAGGACTCTCAGGTACAGTGTGGGCTATCAAGCAAGCTAGTGCCGGCCGGTGTGTTTATTTTTAATGCGGTGGTGCTAACAGAGAGCGAGAGGGTGTCAGCTCGGTGCTTCCTGACACCTTCTCAATACCACCTTGAATCAGCATCCTGGAGCTGTGGTTTCCCAGCCTGTGCTGTGATGAATCATGTGTTCGGCGTGTCTCGACCGGTTGGCGGTTCTCTGTGCAGAGGTCACTGGCTAACGGCTCGCCTGGTGGGAGGAGCTGGAAAACAATACCAGGCCCACGACGAGACACTTCCTGCCCTTCCCTTTGTTTACATTCTGTCGCTAGGCTCCCCTCCGCCCCCACAACCACCCCTTCATCCAGGTGTGTTTTGAAGTCTGCCGATGTTGGCATGGTTAGCATCGCTAGCATAGTTAGCAAAGCTAACACTACACTTCCAACGCACTGTTTCGGTCCTCTCTTCCTGTGTGTAGTGTAAACATAGGCTTGGTGTGGTTACACCTTCCTCCGTGCCGACGGTTTCCTGCTCTTCAGATGAAAGGTGGAATCATTAGTGTGTGTGTGTGTGTGTGTGCTGTGTGTGTGTGTGTGCTGTGTGTGTGTGTGTGTGTGTGTGTGTGCGTATAAAGATCGGCTGGTTGTGTGTTGTCGATTGGAATGAAGAAAAATGTGTTGATATGAAGACAAACCTCATTCTTGGTACAGTTTCTGCAGCGTTGTACGTGCTCAGTTAAAAGTAAAAATTGAAAAACAAGAAGTGGGTTCTTTGGTTGTGTAACTATTTTCACATCCTCCTGCATTCTTCCCAAATGACATCATCGGCATGTGTGTTGTCAATGAGCTGCAGTGATAAGAATCTTGTGTTTTTATGAACAACATGATCGTAAGGCTTCAAAAGCGAGTATCATGTGTCTATTGCGTCACTTCCAGTACTGGTTTTCCTGTCCTGAGGCAACACAGCTATCGGCCTGGAGGGCGGGGCTCCCTTCGCTGGGGTCGTTATGATTGGCTCTCGATGGTGTCAACAGCATGCAGAGTGTCCGGTTCCCCCTTGGCCGACAACAGCTGCCGGGGTTCAGGGGCTTACAGGTCACATGGTCATATGACCCGCCTGACCCCTCAATCTGAATGTTGTGCAATGCTGACATGTTACAACTCAACGTTATCTCTCTCTCCAGACGGCCCTCAGCTCGTTCTTCCAGGAGGCAAACATCCCCACACACCATCAGATGGTAGGTCACACACACACACACACACACACACACACACACACACACACACACACACACACACACACACACACACACTCATCATAACATGTGAATCATGACATCTGCACTTCAGACAGGGTGTTCACAAACCCGTCCAACACGTGTCCTCTGTGTTCCCCTCCAGATGTGCACCCCGCGCAACACACCGGCCACGCCCCCGAACTTCCCCGACGCCATCACCATGTTCTCCAAGCTGCGGGCGTCCGACTACGGCTCGGGCCCCGCCCCCATGTCGTGCTCCCCCCCCACCTCCACCTCCTCCTCCTCCGCCCCCTACTGGGCGTCCACGCCCCCCGGCCAGCAGACAGCCTGGCTGCCCCCGCCCTCCTCCCCCACCGGGCCCCTCCTCCTCCACCACCACCACCACCACTACCAGCCCCCCCGCTGGCCGCCCTCCTCACAGCCCAGCACCCCCCAGCCCCCCCAGGTGGTCTCTGCCATGCACGGCCACAGATGAGGTCACCACCCACTGGAGAACGGACATGTTGTTGGGTGGGGAGGGGGGCGTGTGGGGGAGGGAGGGAGGGAGGGACAATTTAGTTTTTATCTTTTCTGACGTCAAACTGGGGTATCTCCGACAAGGGTTTTCAGGACGAAACAGAGCACTGAACATTTCCTCTATACCAGTCACGTGACCTGCGTAGGTGCTCTGTGATTGGTTGTGTTTCTTTTTGTTTACTGTTTCCTTTTGACTCCTTGGAGAGGTTCAAAGCCATGTGACAGGAAGTGGTGAAAACCACCATACAGTGATGGGCAGGGGGTGGGGGATGTAGAGTTATTTCCTGTGTGAAAGACGTGTACAGTGTGAATAAGACATAGATCATGTATGTGGGCCTTGGAGCCTTGGCTCGCTGGGTTTCCTAGGGCGAGATTAGTGTGTTCTAACTTGTCGAGGAGCGTGTCAGAGAGACGTCACCCCAGCTACTGATGAGAAAAACGTTTTCGGGCGCTAGCTGGAACCGTTCGCAATAATACAATTGTCAATTTGTATTACAGTAAATTCTTTTTTTTTGTACTTTTGTTACGTTTTTCTTTTTTTTTTTCTGCTTTCTTTTAACGGTATAAAAGCGGTCAGAAATCGCACAGCGGTAAAGGCAGTGATTTTGGTCTCCACCCACCAGAGCTCAAGCGGAGAGCACAGACAGATTGAACCTTCTCGCGGACTTGTGTTCATCCCGGAGGGCCGATAGAATCCCCCACAGTTTCACTCATCTAGAACATTTAAATTGACCCGCTGAAAGCAATGGCAAAAAAAAAAAAACAACAGGCAGAGGTGCAATACACAGATCGGAATCTCGCTCTGCTGCCTCGGCTCAAACCGCGGCCTGGCATAGCTCATTGATGAACTTTCGGGCTTCTGTGTGTACGATTTGAGCTTCGGTGTGTGTGGAGGCCTTTACTCTTGTTTTCCCAATTAGTTGGTATGGAGACGGCCTCGTTAACGAGAGAGGAAATCATCTTTTCTTTTTTTACAAATGTTAACTAAGAGTACATGTACAATGAAATGCAATACACAGCTTACGACTACATCAGAACCTCCCCCAACGGTTGACGCTGTTGGAGGGACACCAGAGCATTTGGACTGCCAAAATGTGCTGCCAATGGGAGGTCCACTCGGCGATACAATTAAGGTTTCCACACAACCTGTAGACTCAACCACTCCTACCTCGCTGTGATTGGGCACAGACTGAAAGGGCGAGGCCTCCTGTATTCTGCTTGCTTACAGCATCCTGGCTCACAAAGAGACCCGCATCTCTCTTTGTGCTCCATCCCACGTCCCTCCTGCCAAAAAAAAACCAGAGAGTGGCGATACGTCGCTGTCCAGATCTCCGCTGTACCACCTGGAGAGTTTACACATTCAACCTGGGCGATGACATGGAAAGGACCGCCTCCAGCAGGAAGTACACTCCTTATATGGACCCAGGCGGGGGCGAGCGTGTGTTTAGGTCACAACTTCCCACAAACCCCCCCCTCCCCCATCCAGACCAACTGAAGCAGTTGACTACATCCCCGTGGCGACCACACTACCATGGAAGGTTCAAGCAGGCTGGGACAAACGGTGGACCCGTTTCCGCCACCCTACAGGAACTGTTTGACTACAACCCCTAGAACGGTGCCTCTGGTTAAATCTTGCCTGTACATTTTCTTTTAAGACCTGACTAGAGGTTGGTGCTGGTTTGGAAGGCTGCCCGGAACCATCATCCTCATTATCAGTTCAGGACATCTGGGTGTTTTTTCTTTGTTGTGGAGGACGTGGTTTCAGGCAGTCTCCCTGTAGCTTCTTACCTGTGACCCTATAGACACCACCATGGTTTGTCAGGGTGATGTTTGACGGGGGGGTCTGGTTCTGGTCCTGTGGTTTCTCATGGACTCCTCAGAACCTCCTCATTTTCTGGGTATCCTCTTTTTATACAGACTCTATTCTTCCCTCTCACCGGTTCATTTTCCTCCTGCCGAAATAATTTGTATTTATGTTTAATAAAACACAGTATGACGACCCAGCGTGGTAGTTATTATCACTATGTTCCCCCCTCCCAGCTCTCGCGCCTCATCCTGTTGCTTCATAATAATAATAATAATAACCCGTAATGGTAATCAAAAGATTAGGCGTAGATGCTGGCTGACGCTGAATGATGGTTGAGATTAAACCGTTTACACGGGAACCACTCTGTTGTGGTTATGTTAGCAACTGCACAAAAGGGCAAGGCCCTTTTAAAAACACACTGACTCACTCTCTCACTCTGTTTTGCCATTTTATTTATTTCCAAAGAGCTGGCTGAACTGGTGCAACCGAAGCAGGAAATGGACGTTTGGAACTCAAAGAGCATTTTCAAAATGTGTCTAAAACAGAGGAGCAGGAGAGATTAGTCGAGTACATTGAGCACCCGAAGGGCGACGGTAGTGAGTAACAGTGCATAGTGAGGACCAGAGGGGAGACTGTAGTGAGTAACAGTGCACAGTGAGGACCAGAGGGGAGACTGTAGTGAGTAACAGTGCATAGTGAGGACCAGAGGGGAGACTGTAGTGAGTAACAGTGCATAGTGAGGACCAGAGGGGAGACTGTAGTGAGTAACAGTGCACAGTGAGGACCAGAGGGGAGACTGTAACAGTGCATAGTGAGGACCAGAGGGAAGGCAGTGTGGATAGTGAGCACCATAAGAGCTAAAGTAGTGTGTAAGTGTGCATGGTGAGAACCAGAGGGGAGACAGTAGTGTGCTCAGTGAGGAGCAGCGGGGAGACGTTAGTGTATAAGGTGTGAATAAATGTGGGTACCAGACGCAGGGGCTACAGATATAAATGAGCTTATAGCTAACTGGTACTGCAAATGAGCTGTGCATTGTCGCCTGGCAAATAAAGAAGTATTGAAACAGTATTTGAAACAGTGTGTAAATCTGCATAGTGGGGACCAGAGGGTCAACAGTAGTGAGTAACAGGCCACAGTGAGGGCCAGAGGGGCAACAGCAGTGTGTAAATTGTAAAAGGTGGACACTACATGACGGGAAGGACATAACACCTGACCTTAAGCCAATCAGGTAATCTGTAAGGACTGATAAGTGTGAGATGAAACGGATGCTTTTATTACTCAGGTTAGTCAACATTACGTCTTGTCTGACATCGAGTAATACTGTACCGTTACCTGGAAATGATGTGGCTAGGTTAAAGTTCAAATTCCCCGAAGCGCTTGTTCATTCTTTCTCTGAAACACTTACACACACAGCCTCGTACCACAGGAAGTGGTAAAGCAGCACGCTGTAGTGGTAGCTGTGGTCACATGCTACGCAGTGTAGCGTAGCATTCCCATCCAATTCCAACACACACATAGACAGAGACACGCAGCAAAATCATGAAACACGTGTAGCAAAATCGATGTTATCCATGTTAGCCCTGTAATTGTTTGGGTTAGTGTGGTTAACTATATCATCACATCAGCATTCTCAAGTTTTGGACTGAGTTCAGAGTGAGATTTTGTCGAGGCGGGGATGTTAATATGTTACTGCATACAAATGTGTCCACAGACATGGTGAATAATGTACGATAGTAAGCATTATTGGCCCTTAACACTAATATTCAGAAACAACACTGCCTCAAAAGGATATTGGCCTAAGCAACACCAGTAGAGGCATATACTTTTCCCTGAACTTTAAACATTGCAAACATGCAAAAACATAATTAGATATTCATGTGGCATTCAGTCCAATGCTTAAAAAATATATCTGTGGCATTCAGTAGGCCAATGCCGTGGTAAAGTGTGTAAAGTATGACCAAGTGTTTCTTTCTGTTCAATAGATAAAACTCTTATCAATCCCCTGTAGGAGAAATGTGTTAATGTTTGTCCCTATAAAACAATAATGGTAAAAAAATAAATACCAAACATGACGGTAACTCTAAAGTCAAACCGTCCAATCTGAAGGGCTCTACATAACCAATCACGCTACTCACTTCCACCAATGCAAAGCGAACAGAACTGAGTAGGGGAGGGCGTAGCCTAGTTTGTGACCGACCCAGAGGAACGCAACGCAAATTAAATGTGAACATGTATGAGGCTTTAATATAATCCCGGACGATTTTGAAATTCCGCCCGGACACTTTTTTTTTTTTTTTTTAAGTGTCTCAAAAAGACGGCATGTCTGGGCAAAAGAGGACTTCTGGTCACCCTGCGTACGGGGAACCCATTTGATTCCTTCCTACCCATCCACTGTTAAATAGCGGCGCAAGTTGGTGGGCGCGATCCTTGTAATTTCAATGCGTGAGAAATACGAAGTGTGGCATGTGAACGTGGGCATGGGTTGATTTGCGTGTGTCTCACGCCGAATTGCGTGAGACTTGAGAGCCCTGTGGCCCCTGTCACATGTTAGCAGTACAAGCTGTTGTTAGCAATATTAGCTTCATTAGCCATGATAGACAAGTTACCCATTCAACTCTTTATAAGGAATTTCTAAAATTACCCAGGTCCACCTCAACCAGCGCCTAGGCCCCCGAGAACACACTCCTCCACGCTGTTTATGTGTGATTTATTTAGAATTGAAAAAAAAAAAAAAAAAATTCTCCTGGAGAAAAGTCTTCTGGTGCAGTTTATTTAAAAACCTTTAAAAAACATTTTTTATATTTGAATCACAACACTGCAGCCCCCCCCACCACCACCACTCCACCCCCGCCTACAGGTTGGTCCCAGGCCCCTCCTCGTCAGGAGGTCGGAGGTCAACATAGAGCTCGGTGACGGGGGCACGGCGCTGTAGCTCTCCGCTGCTCTGCGCTAGTGAACCCAGGTCGTCCGCCGCAGACACCGGCCAAGCCCGCCCCGAACCAGCAGAACCTGGAGGTCACAAGAGGTCAAAGGTTATTCATGTCTAAATGGGGGGGGACGGGGGAGGTTTGTTTATAATTAGCTTTTATTCAAGGTTGACCTACAAATTGGCTTAAGATACACGTCAATAAGGACCGGGTGGGGGGCGAGCGGTCGTCTTGGTCTAGGACGCCCACAACCTCTGAACCCACCGGCTAACGTTTGACCACGAATTACCTCGGGGTACCACCGGAAATATATCTGCGCTTCCGATTGTAGGCGAATAACAGATAACAGTTTCCAGGGGAAGAGTTCCTCCTCCGTACAACGGTCATTGTACAGTCCCATAAGCACCTTGAGATGCAAGAACAAGTTTATTAAATGTGACCTAGGTGTGAGCATGATTAGCCGTTACAAGCCGTTTCGGAAAACTGCCTCTTCTGACATCACAAGTGGGCGTGTCCACCTAGATGCGTGCTGGATAGATCGGTCTACCAGCCTGCCCAGTGGACTGTAGCAGACATCTATCCGTCATACATCTAGTTGGACACGCCCACTTTTGATGTCACGGCTCGTAACGGCGAATCACACTCACACGTGGGGGGATAATGTGTCACCTTTAAGAGGACCTACAGGTCGAGTGGGGACATTGGGGTTTGAACCCAGAGTCTTCCTCGGGCCGAGAGTGTGTCGCCGATGGGCCGGGACTCACCGATGCGACGACGGCCTGCCTTGGTGCTCTGTGGGCGCGTCGGCGCTCCGGAGCCGGGCCCCGGGGCGGTACAGGACATCTGGGACTGGGAACGCTGAACTCGGCCGTCTCCGCTTTTACTCATGCCTGTGGTCGTCATACAGCGACAAGGTCACACAAAGACAAAATCCCAACTTTCTATAGGGGCATAACAAGAACCATACAGGCTGTAAAACATTCAGGCAATATGCGCACGTGCACTAGCATACATCTGCGGGTACCAGACACTGTCCACATAAGCCTGAGAAATGAGGAGCACAAACACACCGATGGTGGTCTTATGAAAGGAGGAGTCTGAATGATCTTAATGGGTACATGGACTTATTAGGTCCTGGTCTTTCTGAGGACCTGGTCTTATACGGGGAGCGGTTTGCATGGGTACCAGACGCTGTCCTCATAAGGATAATGATCACACAAACATCAATGGTGCGTTGGCATGAAACCCTGGGTTACTTCCTGAAGACAAAGCAGCCCTGGGCCTTCCCGTCACTGTTGCAACATGCTCACTTCTCTTTTCTGTTCAGTAATGGTCTCTTTCCCCCAAAGACCGACCTCAACCGGAACACACATGCAAACACACTCTCGCAACCTCCCCCTTACTCCCAACATGCATTGCTCCCAACACTGAGGTTAATCAAAGTCATTCAGCAGACGTTTTTATCTCAAGCTGCTTCAAGTCCATTCAGATCCATGTCATGAAGGAGCAGGGAGGGGTTAGACAGTACAGAGACGGGTCATTAAGGAGTAGGTAGGGGTTGGAGAGTACAGAGACAGGTCATTAAGGAGCAGGTAGGGGTTGGAGAGTACAGAGACAGGTCATTAAGGAGCAGGTAGGGGTTGGACAGTACAGAGACAGGTCATTAAGGAGCAGGTAGGGGTTGGACAGTACAGAGACAGGTCATTAAGGAGCAGGTAGGGGTTGGACAGTACAGAGACAGGTCATTAAGGAGCAGGTAGGGGTTGGACAGTACAGACACAGGTCCTTAAGGAGCTGGTAGGGGTTGGACAGTACAGAGACAGGTCAGGAAGCAGCAGTTAGCGGCTAGAGGGTATCTTGCTCGAGGATGCGTTCAGGGAGACTGTGGACATTCAGAACCTGAGACCCTTTTAGCTGGGAGTCAACACCCTCACGTTTAGCGAACACTATCCTGTTCGCTAAACGTATTTCAGAGTTAGATGAAAGATGATTGCGAAGTGGTATGGTGGTTAGTTAAGTTAATGGTTTTCATATGACAGATGGTTGTTGGACTGTTGATGTCACATGACCCAGAGGCCATCCGGACTGGGACACCAATGTGACCCTCCTCGTAATGTCCGGGCTATAAATAAAGTTGTGAGGAGGACGTACTCTCTCTGGGGGAGAGGCTGGGCAGGTGTTGGTCCGTGGTCCGGGGGGCCTTGGTGTTGAGTCGACCCTTGTAGATCTGTCCGGCCAATCCTAGGATATCCTCCTCTCCCTGACCAATCCCAAACGCACACAGACACACACATCACTGACTGGGGTGGCCAATCACAGCTGCGATCGGCCACATTCTGTTAAACATGTTTGTGCGTGGGCACAATGTAACTCACCTCAGCCACCTAAACTCCCACCGCCCAGTAATGGCTACTAACCACTACAGCATACTGTTAGGTTGTCTATACCGCCCCACCTGTAGTTTGAGCTCGGCGGGGTGCACGGGCAGGGCCTCTGTCTCCGCCTGGTAGAAGTGCCTGAGGTGCTGGAAGCGGGCGGAGCGCCGGATGGGCTGGGTGACGGTGTGGTGACCCCCGCAGGGGCGGGACATGGTGACGTAGCCGTAGTCCCCGATCCCAGGGACACGCCCACTGGGCGCGTCAGCACATGGACGGGTCATGTAGGAGCAGGCATGGGTTAGATAGTACATTTACAGGTCTTTAAGGACCAGATAGAGGTTGGATTGTACAGTGGCAGGTCGTTAAGTAGCAGGTAAGGGTTTGACAGTACAGAGACAGGTATTAAGGTTGCTGGTAGGGGTTAGACAGTACAGTGACAGGTCTTTAAGTACCAGTTAGTGGTTTGCAGTGCATTGACAGGTCTTTAAGGTACAGATAATGGATGTATAGTACAGTTACAGGTCTTTAAGTAGCAGGTAGGGGTTAGCCAGTACCTAAAGTAGATACTTAATTATATACATTATTGTTTCAAATGTGGTGGTGTTTTTTGTATGAAGTAGGGTTGTGGTGGGCTCTGCTGCCCCCCCTACTGGTGGGGGGAGGTACAGCACACAGGGTTTTACAAAAAGGTGAGCGAGAGAGCAAAAATGGAGCGAGAGAGGGTGACAGACAGAGATACAGAGAAAAAGAGGGAAGTCAAATATGTGCCGTGGAGTGTGAGGTGGGCGCACTTGGACTCACGGTGCAGTCATTTCCACTGGGCGCGAGCACGAAATGCAGTGGAACCTGGCCACCAGCTGTCTGGAACATGAATAATATAAATAATACATTAGTATGTACAGTGTATAGTATATTAAGGAACACAACTATGAAACAAAGAGGGAAACCGTATTCATGTACGGCTAACACTGGCTACGATTGGTCAGTAATTCCTCTGACGATGTGTCGACAATTGTTTCCCCAAGGTGCCTATCCTTTTTGTTTGCTACCAAGCTACTATCAAGACCAACAGTGTCAAGTCTTGGGAGCACTTAGATGAAACATCCTCCTAGTGTGGATCCACAGAAGAGACCCTAAGAAACACAAGGAACTGAAACACACACACACAAGTACAGACGGAACAAACACAAACAGGCACAAATCCCAATTAGTATTGGGATTGAACGTTGTCGCATTTGAGAATGCAACATCAACAGTCCTCTCATAAAGGAGGGTCTAGTGTACCCTAATCTAAAGGAGATAAGAAAGGAAGTATTACAGCACGTTTCCTTAGCCTTTACAGAGTCCTGGAGTCCAGCTCGTACCGTGTGAGGCCGGCGGCGTTGTCTTCGTGGTCGGGGGACTTGATCTTCTTGCGGATGTTCTTCCACCGGTCCTCCAGCTGCTTCTTCAGCGCGTCGAGCTCCATCCGGTTGAGCTGTGGGACGGAACCAGCACAGACCGGTAAGGGGGCGGTGCAGAGAGCCCAAACCATGAAAGATCAGCACAGATCACTGCAGAGCAGTATTGTGGTATTTTAAGCTTCTGCAGAGGCAGAGGAGAGGAGAGGAAGAGGCAACATGATAAATATATCTTTATGAAAGATAAATAAATGAATGGATGGATGGATGGATGGATGGATGGATGGATGGATGGATGGATGGATGGATGGATGGATGGATGGATGGATGGATGGATGGATGGATGGATGGATGGATGGATGGATGGATGGATGGATGGATGGATGGATGGATGGATGGATAGATAGATATTTATGTACTTTTGCTTGAAGTAAAAACACAGCAGGTTGACTAAAAGCCAACCCAAAGCTTGCAGTGTTTAATGTTTGTGTAGACAGTATATATGGTTTGGTGTATTAGTATGTACTGTATAATGTGTGTCTATGTGTAATATTCATGTTAGTGTGTACTGTTTATTGAGTGTATTAATGAGTATGTGTGGGTGTAGAGTTTAGCGCGTACCTTGCCGTCCATCTCACTGGAGAGGCGGTCTATGACCTTGTGCCAGTCCTGCTCCTGACCCGTGACCTTGGAGAGGAGGTCGTGGAACATGGTGCTCAGCTGCTCCGTCGCCGCGTCGAGCTGCACCAGGCTCACCTTGCTCTCCAACGCACACTTATCTGCCTTCTGGAGAGAGAGAGAGAGGGAGAGGGAGGGAGGGAGGGAGGGAGGGAGGGAGGAGGGAGGGAGGGAGGAGGGAGGGAGGGAGGGAGGGAGGGAGTAGAGAGAGATGACAGATGAGAGAGAGAGAGAGAGAGAGATAGAGAGAGTGAGAGAGAGAGAGAGAGAGTCACTCAGATAGATAGAAGTGTAGATAGTCTATCTGTCACTCAGATAGTCTATCTGAGTTTAAGGGTGTTTATTTTACATTCTCCCCCGGGTGCCGCGACTCACGATCTGGATCTCCGTCTCCAGCAGCTGCTTGTCCGCCTTCTTCTCCTCCAGCACCTTCATGGACTTGTACAGTTTCTGCGGGAACCAGCATGGCATCCTCACTGACGCTGTGTGACCGGTCTGATAACTGACTGACCAGTGAACAGACGATATTCACTTTTACCTGGAGGTGTGTCTGTTTCTCGTTCGTGGTTCTCCAGCAGGTGTCGCGTGTTGTTTCGCGAAGCCTCTCAAAACTCCGCCTGGAGCTGGGCGATCTTATTCTGAATGGCGCTCTGACACACACACACACACACACACACACACACACACACACACACACACACACACACACACACACACACACCACCACAACACACACACACACACACACACCACACACACACACACACACACGCACATACGATGACCCTTGTGATGAGTGGAGATGCTGGTTGAGAGGAGGGTGTGTATGGAGATGAAGGCATTCGACTGCCACCCGAAAAGGTCCTGGGTTTGATTCCCTTGTTTACTTCAAGGTGCCCTAACCCCTTCCTCTGTACCGAAAATCACTATCTGTTGCTTAGGACTAAATTGTCTACTCTGCCCCATGACTAAATAGGACCATCTACTATGGCACGGTTCCTGAGCTCCCCCAGTTCTACTCCAGTACTACTTTAGCTCTATTCCATTTCTACTCCAGTTCTACTCTAGTTCTACTCCAGTTGTGCTCTTAGTTCCAGGCTGTAGCTCTGTGTGACTGAAGCGCCCCCCGGTGGTCGCAACTACCTCTGCATCGCTGCTCTGTTGCTGCTGTCTCATCAGGTTGCTGAACGCTTCATGGAGCTTCTCCAGGGGTGGACGAGACTGCTCCAGCGTTCCTGTCACTCTGGCCCTCACCTGTCCCTTCTCTCCCTGGATGTCTCTCTCTCTCCCTGGGTGTCTCTCTCAGTCTGGGGTCTCTCTCACTCTCTCCCTGGGTCTCTCTCTTCTTCTCTGGGTGTCTCTCTCTCTCTCGTGTACCTGGGAGTCTTTCTCTCTCTCTCTCCCCTGGGTGTCTCTCTCTCCCTGGTTGTCTCTCCTCTCCCTGGGTGTCTCTCTCTCCCTGGTGTGTCTCTCTCTCCCTGGTTGTCCCTCTCTCCCTGGGTGTCTCTCTCTCCCTGGGTGTCTCTCTCTCTCTGGGTGTCACTCTCTCTCTCTCCCAGGGTGTCTCTCTCTCCCTGGGTGTCACTCTCTCTCTCTCCCTGTGTGTCTCTTTCTCTCTGGGTGTCTCTCTCTCTCTCGGAGTCCCTCTCTCTCTGGGAGTCCCTCTCTCTTCTCTCTCTGGCGTCTCTCTCTCTCTGGGAGTCCCTCTCCCCTCTCTCTCTGGGTGTCTCTCTCTCTTCTGGGAGTCCCTCTCTCTCTCTCTCTGTGTCTCGCTCTCTCTGCTCGGGTGTCTCTCTCTCTCTGGTGTCCCTCTTCTCTCTCTCTGGGTGTCTCTCTCTCTTGTGGGTGTCCCTCTCTCTCTCTCTCTGGTGTCTCGTCTCTCTCTCGTGGTGTTCCTCTCTTCTCTCTCGTCTGGGTGTCTCTCTCTCTCTCGGTGTCACTCTCTCTCTCCTCTCCGGTGGTGTGCCTCTCTCTCGTCTGGTGTGTTCCCTCTCTCTCTCCCTCCCTTGGTTGTCTCTCTTCCCTCGGGTGTCTCTCTCTCCGGTGTCTCCCTCGTCTCTCTTGTTTCTCTCTCCTGGGGGTTTTGGCAGACGCGGAGACGTGGAGGAAAGTCCACCATGTCCTCATAGGTGTGCAGCGCAGATTGTCAGACTGCGGGTCAAAGGTCAGAGCTAGGGTAAACATGAAGCTGAAGGTTTAGACGATCAGCAGCGGAATCACTACCACTGTACACCTATTTTCCTTTAGATCCAAATAACATAAACAAACATATCTTCAAACATTAGATCTGTCTGACCTGTTCCTGGAAGGTGTTGGATCGGTCTCCCCGCGACCTTTGACCTGCCTCACTTCCTCTTCAAGTTTTTCAGCACACTTCCCTAGACAGAACCAGAGACCAGGCCCTGCTCACACACTAACAGTCCCCACTGGTGACACCATAAACATCAACACACACACCAGACGGTAATACTTCTGTCTCTACCAAGAGACTAAAACATCAAACACACCCACACACTACCCAGTCCTCACAAAGATCACTAGATAGTAACACAGAAACACCCGTGCACATGCTTATTTATAGGATTTGGAGAGTTGAGTGTTATAGCGATTTAACCCTTCGCGTTTCTTAGGAGGTAGTGTATTCTCGTCACCTAGTTGTGTGATCTCCGGCATCGACTTCCTGTGGCTGGCTTGGGCGATAGCTCCCTGTCAGGCACTCGCTCTCTCGCCTCTCTGCGTCTCTCGCCTCCTTTTGCTCCGCCAGTCTCCACTCTCACTTCCCAACAACTCTGATCTCTCTGCTCTCTTCTTTGACTTTTTCTCTGGGTTCGTGAACCTTCTGCTCGACCGGTGACGATTCCAGGTTTTGGATCGAGTAAACGATCACGTCAGCGGGGTTGGTCAGCTTAGCCTCAACTCAGGACGGTCTGCTTGTTGTGCCGTGGTAGTGTTGTATGTGAGCGTGTGTGCGTGTGAATTTGTTTGCAGAGAGGATCCTGTGTGCGGTCCTCTCACCTTCTCTCCTGTCGCTGTGAAGAGGTCCTCCACCTGGATCCTCAGGTGTTTCATCTGCTCCAACAGGTCTTCCTGCTGGAATCTTTGGGACCTCTGCTTGCTTACCACACCATCATACCACAGCCAACCCAACACCAGCCACAAAGCATACACCGCAGCCCAACACACCACGACCGGCACCACACGGCACACCACATCACCACACACCAAGCATACACCACCCAACACACCCACGACCAGACCACACAGCACACACATCACCACACCACCAAAGCATAGCACCACCAACACACACCAACATCACACCACCCAACACAACACACCACCCAACACACACACCACCCAACACACACACCACCACCACACACCCAACACCATCCAACACACACCACCAAACCCAGACCCCCAAACCCACACTCATCACCCACACCACCAAACACTACACCACCCGACACACACCACACCACACCCCTCAACACACACCACCACCAAACCCACACACACCACCACGATACCACAGTCGTAAAGAATATCAAACATAATTATTAATAAGAAACCCTAACCTTAAAGGTTCTGAAGTCATAACCATTACTTTTCCCTACGTGGAAACCTCAAATGTCGATCTTAACCAACGCTGACACCTCTTCTACAGTGGATGTATTTTATGTTCAGCTCTTGGACACCGAGACCCTTAAGGCTGCTGAAACCGGGCGGCCATCGTTATTACCCGCCGCACTGCCGGCCAGCTTAGCGAGGTCATCGAGCCTCGCCAGCTCCGCCTCCAGTGTCTCCACGCGCTCCTCCAGGTCGTCATGGCGATCGCTGAGCCGGCCCACCACCCTCAGAGCCTCCAGCGTCTCGGGGAAGCCCAACGCCGCACTACCCCCCGCGACCTGGCCGCTAGAGGACGGTGGTTGGGGCGGCAGGGTCGGTGGGGGGCTGGGGGAAGGCGGGAGGCCCGGGCCCACGGGGCTGTGGGGGTCCATCACGGGGCCCTTCGCCCCGGCGGAGAGTTCCTGCAACCGATTCTGGAAGTCATGAAATCGGTTTGAACTTGTTCTGTCGACAAGACACACTGTTCTCACAAAACTGAATAATGGTTTTATTTTAAAGATTTTTTTTTAAAATGTTATGCTTTATTATAGAGTGGAAGGTATGGTAGATCGAGGGGAGGACATTGCAGCAAAGGACCACGGGAAGGATTCGAACCCGGGGGCTGCGTTCAGGGCTATTATATGGTGTGCGCACTACCCGGTCTAGCCACCGGGGCGCCCGAACTAATCATTACTCTATTTGTAACTTTCCCCGTCTATCCACTGGAGATGAGTGTGGCGATGTTTGTTTTTGCCTACATAAGGTCTTCAGAGTACTAACTCTCCACGGGAACATCTCAAGGTCCTGATAACAAGAAAAGCGTCTCAAGAGTCCTCACAACGCGACCAACCAGAGAGTGTGTACGTTTGGACCAGTGCTTTCCAAACAAGGGCCAGTGGGCGTAGCGTCAGTGTGTCACTGTGTGTAACCGGGGTCACTCACTGTGTGGAGGTTTTCTCGCTCGGAGAGCAGTGCTGACTGCAGGACCTCCCAGGTCACCGTGTTCTCCAGCACCACTGGACTGGGGCAGCGCTCCACCCTTTCCTTCAGAGACCTCTACAAACCACAAATTACAAGTAAACAAGACGTAAAACCACCCATGAATAACAGTCTTGTAGCCTCTCCATGGACAATTTTATGTTTTTTACTTTTAAGAAGCATTTTAAAACAAACAGCATGTTTACAAAATGGTAATTTTGTACCAAAATGCAATCACTTGAATAATGATAATAGAGTGACATAAGCCCTGAAGAGCTGGTTGTTATGGTAGCAAAACCCTTCTATGTCACTGTATATGCGATGTGTGCCTGTATGTAGGGTACAGTCTGTTACTGTTTCTGTTCTGAGGGGACAGCGTTCTAATCCATCAACAGACAACAACACTATGTTGCGTTTCACAACATCAAGCTACGGCAGTCCAGACATCTGTGTGGACCTGGTTGAGCAGTCAGTTGATTTTGTTGTCATGGTGGGGTGATCACTGACCGTTGCAGCCTCCAGTTGTTCCACACGGTGGCAGCACTCCTCCAACGCCGTGGTGTGGTCCTCCAGGAGGGCTGAGTTCACCTGGGCCCAACACACAACACGGTAGCAGCCATCAAAGGGTTACGCTACCTGTGATGGGCTGCCGAGTGTTTAGCGTGTTTGTAGAAGAACCCGAATCTTGTTGTGCTGCTATTGGCCCTTGTTTTTAATAAGCGGCTTCCGAACAGACTGTAAATCTTTGGACAGTAATTACAAGTAGGGTTCGGTCTTGTTGTGGTTATGGTAGGGTTTTGTGAGATAACGGTAGTGTTTGGTGTGATTACGGTAGAGTTTGGTGTGATTACGGTAGAGTTTGGTGTGGTTATGGCAGGGTTTAGTGGTGTTAATATAGGGTTTGGTGTGGTTACGTCAGGGTTAGGTATGTTTAAGGTTAAGTTAAAGTAAAGTAAATTGAAAAGGAATTTCTATACATCCTCCTTGGACCTAGAGATGCCTCCCTCCCTCTCTAATTTAAAGGTGTTAAGATAGTTTGCATTTGCATTGCCACTGTAGCCAAGAAGCATGATACTGAGGCCAATCGAATGACTTCTTTGTTGTGTTGATGGCCGGCTCAGACTACACGATTCTCAGACATTCCCCCACGATTTAACATGTCACACTATACGATCCCAGAGCCAGGAAATCGGGCGTTGTCTTGTCGGAAGACTGGCCACACTACACGATTCTAGGGTGCGATGCTCTTTACTTTGTATCATTCACGTTTACAAGGTATTTAGAAAATCAAAGGTTTAGAACTGACATAAATGTTTTTTTAACATTTTTGTCAATAAGGTTCCAGAGTATGTTTTATATCTGCTCAATGCAGCAACTCCTGACAGTAGTTGCGTTGCGAGTGACATGAGCGATGTAAATATACTGCCGCATTTCAACCAAAGTTGTCTCCATTATGTTGTTTCATTTTCTCTCGTTTTCTTCATTAGCATTCTTCTTCTTGCTATTGATCGCATTCATTTTTTGTAGTAGCCTAGTTATTAGGTGCGTTTCCATCAGCTGTTTAGATGCGCATCTAGATGTAGGCCTATCGCATCGGAAAAATGATGGAAACGCCGTGATTCGCATTTAAAATCCCTGGCTGTGATTCGCACAAAATGAAATAGCGCTCCGCTATGGCCGGGTTTTGGTTGATTCGAATGGGATGGAAACAGCTGTATGCGAATCAAGTGTGACGTAGCGCACTTTCACCCCGACTGCTTCGACGGAACGACGGAATGTTTACAGGTTGGTTGCCATGCCAACCCGCGGAAATCTGACTTAGAAAACTCGCGCGAATTTTGTAGTTTTCACCCGAAGTCCGTTCTTTTGATGGAAACACAACATGATTCGTAATTTTCTTTTTAATGCGCATGGCCCAGTTAATGCGAATCACTTTGGATGGAAACATGGCTACTGTGTACTCAGCGTTTGCAGTGTGAATGTCAGTTGGTACACACTGAGCTCCAGCTGTTCGTAGGGTTCCATCACGCAACTGGGGGCGTGGTTCCCTCATGATGGCTACGTCATGCGATTCCCCAAAAAATTCTGACATGCCAAACTTTTCGTCGTAGGGGTTTTGAACGTCGCAGACGAAAACATTGCAGATCGCAAGCATGTCACATTACAAGACCTCGTCTCGTCGCCGACCGGTCAAAATCGTGTACGATTCGCAAATTTGTCTGCGACGAAAGAATCGGGGCAAAATCGGGCTGAAATCGTGTAGTCTGAGCCGGCCATAAGTGTCTGGCAGCCTTGTAGACATGTCCACTATAGTGTGTGAAGTGGACATGGCCAATGGCCAATACTAAGCCATGGCCGATACTAAACCTTCAACGATGGTCCCTCCCCCTCACCTTTGTTTCCTTTGTATTAACTACCCATGATGTGAACGTTTCCCGATAAGAATCTTGTACAGCCATTGTCTCTTTGAAAATAGGCCTGGTAACTTTGCATATCTTCCCATGATCATGCTCTAAAATTAAACCAAATATTTTGCTGTCCGAAGTGACCTAAAAATAAGTTACCATTTATCAGGTTTACAATATGTGGACACAGTGGTCAAGTCAGTTGTACTTTTGAACTTTATATTTGGTCTTCTATCCATCATTTTATTTTGCGCTGTAAATTGCCGTTTCAATCCAGCAACCCTTGTCAAACTTGTTTTGTTTATTAAATGTGCTCGATGAGTATGTTATCAATATAAATGTAACATATATTACACGTGAGTTGATTCCAGGATGCGATATAGGGGTGGGGGGTTCTGTGGGGTGGGGGGGGGGGGGGGTATAGAGGAGATGACAGACCTTCTCCAGGGCAGTGTGCTGCTCCTCCACCTTCTCCTTCAGCTGGTCTCGGGACTCCTTCAGCTCCTGGATCTCCAGCAAGAGGTCCTGGACCAGAGAAAAAGACTGGAAACACAGACACAGGTTAATAACACACACACTCACACACAAAGACCAACACACACACACACACACACACACACACACACACACACACACACACACACACACACACACACACACACACACACACACACACATATATATATATTTATACACACAAACACACGCACACACACACACACACACACCACACACACACAACACACCACACACACACACACACACACACACACACACACACACACACACACACACACACACACACACACACACACACACACACACACACACACACACACAGGACGCACAGGACAGTCCCGGATGCTCTGATCCCCAACAACCGGTACCTTCCCATGGCCCTTTAACCTTTGACCCCTGAATGTGTGTGTGTGTGTGTGTATGTGTTTGTGTGCGTGTGTGTGCGTAGCACTCCAAGCTGGTGCACACTGGGTCGTACTAGAGGTTTGGGTCTGAGGTCAAAGGTCAGATGAATTATAAGCAGCCATTGGCAGCTGAGTTTCTCACTTTCAGGTGACTGTTTACATTCCCTCTGATGAGTCAAGGATTTACCTTGCAGGGAGGGGGTCTGAATTAACATTCAGTGTTTGTGTGTGACTGTGTGTGTGTGTGTGTGTGTGTGTGTGTGTGTGTGTGTGTGCTGTGTGTGTGTGTGTGTGTGTGTGTGTGTGTGTGTGTGTGTTTGTGTGTTAACCTTTCAAGCAGGTGTTTGCAGTGTGTCGGAATGCGCCATGGCCTCCATCGATGCATCACTGCCCCCCCCCCCTCTACACACAAACCCACACACACAACCCATACCCTGCACACACACATACACACAAAACACACACGCATATTACACCCACACACACACACAAACACACACACACACACAAACACACACGCTCATTTTACACACGCATATCACACACACACACACACACACACACACACACACACACACACACACACACACACACACACACACACACACACACACACACACACACACACACACACACACACACACACACACACACACACAAGACTCCTCCACCAGCAATGTAATCTCTTACTTAACGTTAATCAGTAACAAGCTCACATGTAGTGATGTAGGTCCCCACACTGCTCCTCAGGGACGCTTCAACCAATCCCAGCCATCCTAGCAACCACGCAGGCATGCCATAGGTCTAAATACCTGCACATCTAATGCATGGACCCATCTAATGTACGTTCACATCTAAGGGCATGTCATTCAGGTGACTGTCCCCAACGCCACTCATCCTAAAGATTACCTTAATCTCGGTAGGAAGGGGACCCTAACGCCAACCCTGGATGAGATGAGCACAAAGTGTGCTGAGTGTATGTGTGTGTGCGCTGATGTTTGGGCGTCATGCCAACCCGCAAGGCCTTGGGGTTGTCTCGGTTGCTATGGTTATCCGGAGGAAGGCCTCTACATCAAACATAGCTCTGATGGATTAGCTCAGGATGCTATGCAGGAAGCATTGCGATGCATTCGGTATACGCACACACGCTGCTAAATACACTGAGATTAGCAGCTCTGGCTAACACCCCTGGTTACTCTATTCAGCTCCTAGAATCCTAGCTAAAATCCTGCATCCTCTATTCAGTTCCGAAGTGTCCTAGCAGACCCCTGCGTCTTCTATTGATGTCTTCGCATCCTAGCTCACCCTAGCTACTCTGATTAGTTCCTAGCGTCCAAGGCCTGGTTAATCTTTAGCAGTTCTGTTGTTGAAAAGAGTTAGCTATTACCGATTAAAGACCTCAACTCTTCTCCGGCAGGTATTCCATTTCTATTTAGACATTTAGGAGTGACAGTTCATCAAAGAGCAGGTAGAGTTAGACAGGAAAGAGACAGGACATTAAGGAGCGGGTAGCGGTAGACAGTACCAAGACAGGTCATTAAGGAGCAGGCAGGGGTTAGACAGTACTGGAGGCCGTTCATTTAAGGAGCAGGGTAGGGGTTAGACAGTACTGAGGCCGTTCATTAAGGAGCAGGTAGGGGTTAGACATTACAGAGACAGGTCATTATAGCAGCAGGTATGGGTTGGACAGTACAGAGACAGGTCATTATAAGACAGGGGACAGGGGACTATTGAGGCACTGGCTACAGGTATGCTGTGGTCATTGGGGTTAGACTATTATGTCCCCCTAAAGAAGGTGTTGTAGTTTGGGTGTTCCACTCCCATTCAAAATGTTCTGGGTTCAAATCCCAATGTCCACAGTTCAGCTGCCCTGTTCACACACTGAAAACGATGTCAACCATGCAAGGGAAAAGCTCCTTAACATCATGTAATATTGATATTAGGGTGGAGAGAGGTCAGGGGAGGTCGGTAGGGTGTAGGATAAGCGAGGGGGGTGGAGGGGTGGTTGGAGTCCATCACGCAGGCCATGAATGATTCAGGTGGGCCCCGCTCTTCACCTGAAACCTGGGAACCTTTTCATGTCATGACAACAGAGACCTCTCAGCAGGGGGCATAAACACCTCTCAACCATTGAGTCAGAGAGACCGCCAGCGAGAGGTATAGAGAGGGAGGGAAAAAAAGAGAAAGAGAGACAGACAGAGAAAGAGACAGAGAGAACAAGAGAGAGAGGGCGGCAACAGAGTTTGGACATCTAAGCAACCTCACAACAACAGCTGAGTCTCCAAGGTTTCCCGCTAACAATCACACAGGGTTGGAAACAAGGAAGCGCTTAAATCTTTGATCTTTATGTTACCCTTTACCAGCCAATCAGCCCCCTGGCCCACCAGCTCTCTGACCACCCCAGCCCCCCACCTAGACCTCAAGACCATCCCTCTAGTCCCCCACCAGCCCTCTTTAACCCCCCCTCACCCAGACCCCTAGATCATCCCCAGCAGCCCTCTAGTCCCCCACCTAGGCCTCTAGAAAAACCACATCCCCGCCATCTAGTCCCCCACCAGGCCTTCTACAACCCCCTAGCTCTCTAGACCACCTTAGCCATCTAGTCCCCCACCCAGACCCATAACACTACAGGGTTAGGGATCCTCACTGGTGTAGAAAGCACTTACACTGCCAGGGTTGGGGTTTGATTCCCACAGGCTGGGCAGGGTGTTAACACACGCAAAAAAAAGAAGAGATAAGACTATGGATTTTTCAGCGAATCAAGGTGCTCTTCAACTGGTTTGACATCGCTGTCGCCGTGGTTACGGGAGGTGCGACGAGAGTGTGTGTGGGGGGTGATGATGGGATAAGGAGCCAGACAGGAACCTGAACATGGAACACGAACATGGACAGGTCATCTGAGAAGTCAGGTAGGTGCCCTGCTGCCATTGTCCTTTGAGCTGTCATCATAGACATGCACACGCACACGCAGACACACACGCAGACACACACGCAGACACACACACACACACACACACACACACACACACACACACACACACACACACACACACACACACACACACACACACACACACACACACACACACAGCTCAACTGGCAACAGGGATACACACACACTCACTCATCCCCGCCCCATGCGGCCTAACGACGAAAAGTGCACGAGGATAGAAATTACATGTTTCTTTAGCAGCTCTTGTGTCACACACACACACACACACACACACACACACACACACACACACACACACACACACACACACACACACACACACACACACACACACACACACACACACACACACACACACACACAAACGAACAATTCAGGCGATGAAGGGAAAACTACTGACATAATTATACATGAGCCACAAGGCCTGGATACACCTGGGCCTCCCACTTAATTGTTCTCTGACGTCAGACCGCCATCTCACACCCACCTGTCTCTCATGTCACTAGACAGGTTGGGGGGGGGGGGGGGGTCTAACCTTGGAAACCCCGTCCTCGTTGGTCTGGATATGGCGGCGGAGCTGCATCAGCTGCCACATGTCGTTCACCGGCGTGGCGGAGGCGGAGCTCCGGTCCAACAGCTCGGTACTGGAGGGGAGGTTTTCTACAAGGGCGATCTGCGTCTCGATACGGCGCAGCTTGTCCTCCAGGTCCTGGTACCCCGGAGCGGACCGGTTCTGCTCCTGGGGGAGAGCCGTCATGGTCTTGCCCACACATTCCTCCTCTCTGGTCCAATTGATGGTCACGGTTTGGATTTTCAGGTGGTCCAAAATCGCGTGGAGAAGAGTGTGTAGGGCATTGAAGTTGATCACCCCGATGTCCGGTGTGCCGATAGATAAGTCTACCAATTTATGTAAACTAATATCCCCCGACATGGTTATATTCTTTATAGATAGTGATTCAATTATTAAACATGATACAATTGTTGGCTGAACACAACGTACGGTTCAGAGGACAGCTGACCCGAGGAAACCCATAAAGTCGATGAAAAACATGTCCAATGTCGAGACGATTAAAGGTAGGCGTACCGGTGTTTTTTCGATGGAGTCGACTCTGTTCAAATTAAAACACGACACGCATCCGAAACGCGTTATTTTGTGTGGACAGTCACCGTTGTCTCCGCTGCACTGACTTGTTCAGAGTCTTCAGTTCTTCATATCGTCGTCCACGGCGACCGTGGAACCCGGCTGGTCAAACCAAAGCAAGCCCTGTCCGTCTCCCGCTCTCCAGTCCCTCTGCTCTGGGCTCTCATCCCACGTGTTGACTCTGCAGCGTCCGCGGTCGCTAGGCAACGAGAGGCAACCAACACACCAAATTCTCCCATTTCATCCCCCCCCCATCAGTTGGTACCAGGGAAGAAGCAGATCGTTTTTTCTAGGACAATCTTATCATATGCCGTGAGTTTTTAATCATGAACTATTTTACATTCTTACTTTTACGTATGCCCACTTCATGTCAAGGTTTTTTAAAAAATGAGTAGACATTTAAGAAATACATCACTTCATCCTTAATAATAATCCAATAACATTTTATTGATTATAAAAACCAGCAAGCCAGAAAATCATAGTTTCTTTAATTACTAGATTCAAGTAAAAAATATCATTCAGATACATGAAGGTTCATTTCCCTTGACATCCAAGTCACTTACAAACAAACACTAAGGCCTAATGCCATCCCATAATATCTGTTGTCCAAATGAACAGCAAACAGACACGTAATCCTCTGAAAAAAAAAACAGCAACTCCTCGTGGCACAATGCATTCTGCTAAAGAAACATTGTGTTTCAATTTGTGTTTAGGGAAAAATTCCCACCTATCGTATGCATGGCTGTTTATTGGCCAATAAAATGTGAATAAACATGAATACAATGAAAATAAAGTGACATAATAAATTGAAGGGAATATCTTGGATGACTGAGGTTGAAATGACCCGTTACCTAACACAACGTTGTGCCGTCTCATATCTAAACCCGTAGCCTTCCTGCAGTGAAGGTAAGGCTTCCGAAGAATTAGGCAGACATTTTGAATGTCTTGATAAATCAGCAAATCCCACAGCTCAGAGCAGGACTTTATCAGTAAACAAACCATGAAATGTCTCCTTTTATAGCAACGTTTTCCGTTTCCCTTTACCAACCCAGCTGTTTTCTCCCCATTTCTTCCCCAGTAAGAAAGGAGGGAGGGTCAGAGAGGGAGTCGGTGTCTTCCCCGGGCCGACGTGGCAAGCGGCACGGAGTAGCGGACGTTCCCGCCGCAGTAGTGGCGTCCCCTACGCCCTCCTGCTCCTCCTGCTCCTCCTGCTCCTGCTGCTCCTGCTGCTCCTCCTCCTGGCGTGAGTCAGATGCTGTCGTAGTCCGAGTCGCGGCGCTTGGCCACCACCACCCACTCAGCCATGAAGAAGGAGAGCGTCCCCATGAAGCCGGTGACCACCAGGAGCAGCAGCTGCCAGGGGAGCTGCAGCACGTTGCTGTAGGAGAAGGCGATGGCTGCCATGATGGACTGGGGAGGGACACACACGACTGGGATCACTATTTTATACCACTACTAACTAATATTACTATTATTAACCATGACTTGCCATCACTCATTATTACCAACCATTAGCAACTATTTTTACTATTACTAACCACGACTAACCATCAGTCACTATTATTAGTGTTGCGCACGCTCAACCTCTAGTTGTTATTAACTGGGGTAATTGTTCAATGGAAAGTGTAGTATACTATGCATGCAAATCAATAATGACAAGCTTTTACTTTTATTCAGGGCTGAAAAGTGCCCTGCATTTAGAATGCAAGGCAACTACTATTGGTTAGTGGAAAATAATAATCATCATTGAGATTAAACATCTCTTCCAGTGTCCTGGCCAAGAAAGGCAGCAGTAGCCGACAGTCACACATAGCATACACACAAAACATAAGAAAAATCGTAAGGGCGGGTGTCGCCACGGTGTGTGCGCGTGCATGTACTTACCTGCGCGTGTGTCGATGGCGGAGCCGTAAGAACTAGTGTTGCTGCGGTGTGTGTGTTTGTGCGCTTCTGTGTATGCGTCGCTGCCTTTGTCTTGACGCGCGATGTGCGCGCACGTACGCGTGTGTTTCCGTGTATGTTCGTGCGCGCTTGCAGTATATGTATACGTTCACGCATGCTGTATGTGTGTGTTTGTGTTTGCTGCAGGCTGCTTGGAACATGAGTAACTTTGAGTCACTGGTGCGACAGGCCTGCTATTATAGTAGTACGATTACTAATCATGACTTACCATCACTCACTATTATTACTATTACTAACCATTACCAACTATTATTACTATTACTAACCACGACTTACCATTGCTATGACCATCCACTACTTAACATTACTAACTCATCTTTATTATTACTAACCATGATTCACCATTACAAACTATTAGTACGATTGCTAACCATTACTAATTGTATTAACATTACGGACACTTACAAGCTATTATTACTCACTCATATTCTTATTACTATCCATTTCTTTCCCTTACTAATTACTAACCATGACTAGCTAGAGTGGTGCTTTAGTGGAAGGCTATAGCTGCCATGATCGGACTGAAGAGAGAGGGAGACACAGCTTTACTATTACTAACCAGTAGTACCAGTAATACCAGGAGAGCCTCATCTCTCAGTGAGTGAGTGAGTGAGTGAGTGAGTGAGTGAGTGATGGCCCTTTCACACCGCCGCAAAATCGGAGCCCGTTCCGGGCCGGTTCGGAGCTAGAGCAAGGGTTTTGGTTTCACACCGCCAAAGAACCGGCTCCGGCCCCTAAAAACCGGTTCAACTCAAGGCCCAGTTGTAAGCTGGGCTAGAACGGGAACCGCTTTACGCCAGGGGCAGGGGGCGGGGTTATCCTTACCGTCATAAACAGGAAGAAAAACGAAGACCGGCATTTTTAAAAACACTGAAGTAAACGATGGACATTATCACAGATTCGCTGGATCTGTTGTGTTTTGGTTGCCTAAGTAGGCGCCCAAAGCGAGGAGAAAAACTTGAACAGCTGCCGCGTATTCCACCATTGTTGTGTTTGAAACTGCGAGGGTTGCCGGTAAAAGCGGAGACGTATGCAGACGTTTGAAGTGACGTCATGACGTTGCTCTCGCCGGCTCCATGGCTGGCTCTCGCCGGTGTGAAACCAACTGGTTCGTAACTGGGATAAGGCTGGAACCAGTTTGGAACTGGCCCTAGCACCAGCCCGGAACTGGCTCTCGGTTCTTTTTGGTGTGAAAGCCCCATGAGTGAGTGAGTGAGTGAGTGAGTGAGTGAGTGAGTGAGTGAGTGAGTGAGTGAGTGAGTGAGTGAGTGAGTGAGTGAGTGAGTGAGTGTGTGTACCTGTATGAAATAGAAGACTGCGAAGGCTGAGGCGCTGTCCTCCTTGTACAGGAAGCCTATCATGCTAAGCAGCTGAGTGTTGAAGCAGCTGTCTCCTAAACCTAGTAGGAAGCTGCAGAACAGAGCCACGCCCACACTGACACACACACACACACACACACACACACACACACACACACACACACACACACACACACACACACACACACACACACACACACACACACACACACACACACACACACACACACACACACACAAATGCATCACATCAGATTTCATTCTAAATCTACAGCTAATCTATACTGCTTGTATCGGTACACTTGAATTACTGTTATGTCTTATGTTGCACAGTTGGAGACGGCTGTCAGTCAAGCATTACATAGCGAGGAATGGCTTCTAGCTGGGTGGATGTAGGCCTACAGGCTACTGGTCTGGTTACTAGGTGTGATGTGGTCTGTTGAGGACCCTAATGCCCTGGTACCTGGGTCTGATGTAGGACACTAGTGGTCTCTATAGGACTCTAGCAGTCTACATAAATGAGGTGATGTAGGAAACGTGTGGTCTCCATAGGATTCTAGAAGACTACCTCCATCAGGTGATGTAGGACACTAGTGGTCTATGTAGGACTCTAGAAGACTACCAACCTAAGGTGATGTAGGACAATAGAGATCTATGTGGGTCTCTGAGGGGACGTACCTGGGGTGATATCGGACTCAAGAGGGCCACCTACTTGGGGGTCATGTAGGCCTGCAGGTCGGTGCCCTCCTCCGGTGCCTGAGGGGCGTCTGGGGCTATGTTGAGGAAGATGAGGTAGAAGGCCAGGTAGTGTATCAGCAGCCCCAGCAGCACCACAGGGTTCCTGCCCAGGCGGTTATTGTTCAGAATGCCAAACACGCCCCCTCCTGGACGCACCGTGACCACGCAGGGTCAACAGGAGAGACAATGCAGTACAGTCAGAAATATAGATGTTAAACATTGTTGTCTACTGTATTGGTACTATATATCATTTTCCGTTTCTTCGCCGGCAATAGTTGGCTCGATTACCTGCATTTCCAACTTGTTGAGATTCCTCTGATAAATAGGTCAACACTTCTATCCTTCACTGACGATCCTATATCATGGATTCAACACTTCTATCACTGAGCCACTCCACCTCAACATCTATCATACAACGACCTGTAACTTCATCGACCCGACCACACTCAATGTTTACGTACCTTAGCCCTCTCACCTCCAGCCTAACCTTAACCCTAACAACCCAGTGGTCTCTCCTACCTACCAGTGTCTCCCCTACCTACCAGCGTCTCTCCTACTAACCAGGATCTCTCCTACAACCCAGGATCTCCCCTACCTACCAGTGTCTCTCCTACTAACCAGGATCTCCCCTACCTACCAGTGTCTCCCCTACCTACCAGTGTCTCCCCTACCTACCAGTGTCTCTCCTACTAATCAGGATCTCTCCTACATCCCAGGACCGGTCCTACCTACCCAGGATCTCTCCAACTCCGATGAGGAGGCCTGACATTCCGATCAGGCCTTTAGCGTTGTGTCCGAAGTGCGTCATGGCGCCAATGCAGGTTCCGTACACGCCGCTATAGAATGTCAGCTCCAGACCTGAGGAGAACCCAAACCATTACATCACCATTTCCAACCTGATGTTAAAGTCTCTATCTCACTTTCTTCTTCACCCCTTCCAAAGGCGGTTTCAATAGCTCAAGTCAGTCTCACCAGGTCAAGTCGGTCTCACCAGATGAAGTCGGTCTCACCAGGTCAAGGCGGTCTCACCAGGTAAAGTCGGTCTCACCAGATAAAGTCGGTCTCACCAGGTAAAGGTGGTCTCACCAGATAAAGTTGGTCTCACCAGGTCAAGTCGGTCTCACCAGATCAACTATTTGGTACTCTACTCACCTGTGTACATGATGGGCAGACTTAGTAGCATCATCTCCTTGGTAACGGACAGCTTACAGGCCTTCACTGGAACGAGACAACGCAAACGTTAATAACCGCAGAGTGGGGTCAGAGGTCAGAGTGGGACACAGAGTGAGAGTAGGTGAGAGGAGATGAGCAGGAGGTAGGAGACTTACCAAAGGCGTCCAGAGCTTGAGTGCAGAGAGATCTCCTAGGAGGACTGAGGAGGATAACAAAACAGGGTCAGGGAACGTGACCTTTCCCCTTTAAGAGGCTGAATTGTAATCATCACTATGTCATAAAGATCTTTAACTCAATAATAATAACAACTGTCATATAGGCTGCCGTCACTCACCCGGAGACGGACGCGCTGTCGGTGGACTCGGTGTGAAGGGGGGCTTCGGAGGTCTCTGAGGGGGTGGGCTCAGATGGGTCCGGCTTGCGGATGAGGAAGAAGAGGAAGCAGCCGATCAGACTGATGACGGTGAGGGAGATGAAGACCGTCTGCCGGTCCTTCTCTGAGAGACCAGACGGTGAACCATGAGCCAGGGACCAACATAAAGTAAATACATACATTACATACATACAAGTACATATCCATTATGTCCATACAAACTACATCCAAAGCATCGGTGTATCTATACAATGGGAACATGTATATAATGGTATTATTTATGTGTGCACAATACCGCAAGAACCTTTGTATAGAAGTGTCCTAAATGGCATCCATTATAATCATTGACCCGGGGTTTATACCTGGGCTGGTACACAGCCGTCTGTAAAGTGCAAAGTCTCATCTATACACGTTACAGGTGATGTGAATGTATCCCAGTTTTGATAGTGTTACAGTTGCTAGAAAACATCTTCATCGAGGAAGATTAGAATCTATGGTAAATAAAATACATGAAGTTGCCAAAAATACAAATCTTACACCACTAAATTGCACCAATCAATCGCTTGTATGTTTGGTTTTTATGGATTAAAACTCAGCTCGGGAATATAATCATGAAATTCTACTTTTAATTGATGCATGTATCCATTTTACAACTGTGAATCAAGTTATTCACACCCATGGAACGAAGCCCTCAAACTATCCCTAATAATCCTTAATTTAGAAGTCAGTTTGGTTCTAGTGAGTTCAGATCTCATTCATAGGAGGTAATTGGTTAGGGCCTCCCTACTGTGGGGGGGGGGGGGGGGAGTCAAACATCCTACCAACGCACTCTACCGGCCCCTGTAATAAGTGAGAATGACGAATTGTGCATTCAAGGGTACCTGAAATGTGATCGTGTCCTTGCCAGGCCAAGTAGATGTACAAGTTCCCAAAAAACAAGCTGGAGAAAGAGGAGAAATGCATGTCAACTTCCTGTTTCGGGATGACTACTTCCTGTTCCATACGGACTAATAAAGGATGTATGCCAGGAAGCTAAGAATCAAGCACTCACCTGAACTGCTGCAGAGCCCAGAATATTCCGCTGTTCCGCCCGATCGTGGTCTCAGTGGAGTTTATAGCCAAAACGTTCCCCTCGGCGGTCCACAGCACTAGGGACACACAAACCCAAACACAGCCAATATAAACTAACAGCCCCACAAAACCAACACACCAAATCCAGACTAACAACACCAGGACCTAAAACCAACACAGCCCACCAAGATGAATTCTGGGAGCCGGTGGGGCTGGTTCTGGAGGTTCTACTGCGGTTACCTGCGGCTCCGAAGCCGACCAACACCGAGGCCGTGTAGAAGCTCCAGACTCTGGGCTGGATGAACATGGCGATGTACGCACTGGGGACCACATGAAGAGAACATCAACACCCACTGAACTGATAACACACCGTAACCCTGTTAACCTGGTGAGTCCCACTACTGTTTTACAGTCCAACAATATCAAACACGACTTTCCTCGTTGAAATCTGCAGTGTGAGTGAGTGAGTGAGTGAGTGAGTGAGTGAGTGGGTGAGTGAGTGAGTGAGTGAGTGAGTGAGTGAGTGAGTGAGTGAGTGAGTGAGTGAGTGAGTGAGTGTGCATGCAAGTGTTTATTATTATTGTAGTAACATTACAACTTCTTTAAATGGCAATCTTTTTTTAATCTTCAAAGTAGCGCGGTGAGCACGCTCTGTGTACCTGTACAGCAGCCCGCTGAAGAACATGGAGAGCTGAGGGCCGACCACAGCCACCACCGAAGGAGCCACTAGGTTGGAGGCCGAGAAGACACCGTAGATGATGGACATGCTGGGGAGAGACCACAGCAACATAGCACCCTTCATTTACCAAGGGTTTTACATTAGAAGAATCACGTTTAACATCATAGAAACACAGTAATAGTCGATAAGGTCAAAAGAGTACATTTTCAAAAAAATAGTACATTTTGAGAATCATGAAAAAAAAGTACATTTTGAGAATTAAATTAAATTGTATTTGTATAGCCCTTAATCCCCATTAGTGTAAAAGGCCTTAACAGGCCAAATATTTATGACACCCCCCTTTACCCAAGCCCCAAATGATGAATACTAATCTTCTGGCATCACAACTTGTATTGTCCTTTATTTAAAAGTATTGAGGAAGTCTGGGGGGGTTGTTATACTAATGTAGTGGAGCATAAAACTAAAAAGTGCTACACCATTCTTGGTTCAAACCCTGGGAACAGTAAGGTAGATATCTGCTATGCAGACCCACTGTAGTCCAAGTGCAAAAGAGGAATACTTTAATCAACCATTCTTGTTCATAGAATGAAGAGTAATTGTTCGGTTTTCGGGTAAATGTAATTCAATGCATAAAATATATAATGTATATTATCTAATGTATTACCTTGTATATCCACTCGCGGTGAAGTTGCTCAAACTCTTGATAACAGTTTGCTGAAAAGGAAAGGGAAAATCACCTGACACAATATCACTCCAACATGTAAAATCCACTCATACTCAAAGTCTTGCGTCACGGTGTCATTTTTCATCACTTTATATTTGTTGTGGTTTTGCTGTGAACAGTTCTGTGGGCTACCTCTATGTTTCCACATGTTTGGAAGGCAGTGAACATGAGCATAAAGCCGAAGCCCATGATCACTATGTTGGACAGCGCCTTCCCCTCCGGAGTCATTATGCACAATTCAAAATTCCTCGATTGATTGAATGGAGATGTAGGCTACAAGCTTCACACCTCGTCTGCGAAGAAAAGAGCACACAAGCAAACAATTAAAGCGTGAGGGTGTACCCACAGTTTAAAGGTTTGACGTTAAAACATAAGATATCGCTCAAGATCAGAGTTAATAGTTCAGACGTGGAGTACTCACCGGCGTAAAATCAGGACGTTCAAGTAAACACTGGTCTGGTGTGTGTAAAGTTACTGCCCGTTTAGTGACATTGTCCTTATAGCAAAGTCATGTGTAATATGTTACTTACTAAAGTACAGGACGAGGTTTTTCCAAAATGCTTAAATAAGATTATCCCAGTTTTTTTTGTGGTCCCAGCATTATGACTACACGGTGTCATGTGAGTCTAGTCAGCTGATTTAACACGGAACCAAATCTGCAAAATAAACCACTATTGCAAACAGCGTTGTACTTTGGTTAAATAGATCTACATATCACAGCAGAATTGGCTCTCTATATACTCTGACTTACACCAGACGTGATACAACAGAGCGGCGACACTTTGGACCATTGGACTCCGTTGTATGCACTTTGCCGCATACTTCCGGGTATGCAGCCTCGCATAGTTCCAAACATCCATTCTATCGGCGTGGGACGTTGGACATCATTCATTTCTATTGCTGCCTGCCGAGTAACTTCTTAGATATGGTGTGGTCCTGAATCCTCGGACGCCAGCCTTCCGAGTTGCAGGTCTCGGAGCATTCATAGCGTTCCTGTTCGTCTTTCTGAATGTGTCATGAAATTGGCTAGTTGTTGATTGTTGTTGGCTACATTAGCCTCTTTAGCAAACCAGCCCGAAAACAAACAACACAACTTTACGTTGTATTGCACGCACTGCAAGACCATGCAATGTAACAACGGTGACTGTTCAGTGGACCGTCACCGTTGTTTTCGCTTCAGGTCTCATATCGTCGTCCATGAAGGCGACCGTGGAACCCGGCTAGTCAAACCCTGTCCGTCTCCCGCTGTCCCTTTGCTCTTCGAGTCGCACCCCACGTGTTGACTCTGCAGCGTCCGCGGTCGTTATAGCAACAAGAAGCAAGGGCTCTACACCAAATGCTACTACAGTATTTCATGCCCCTCTACAGTTGGTACCAGGGATGAAACCGATTGATTTTTTTTTCTAGAACAATGTTATCATGAGCCGTGAGTTTTTAATCATGAACTTATTTTACATTCTTACTTTTACATATACCTACTTCATGTCAATGTTTAAAGAAATAAGTTTACATTTAAGAAATAACATCCTTAAAAATAATCCAAATAACATTTTATTGATTATAAAAACCAGCAAGCCAGAAAATCATAGTTTCTTTAATTACTAGATTCAAGTAAAAAATATTATTCAGATACATGAAGGTTCATTTCCCTTGACATCCAAGTCACTTACAAACAAACACTAAGGCCTAATGCCATCCCATAATATCTGTTGTCCAAATGAACAGCAAACAGACAAGTAATCCTCTGAAAAAAAAACAGCAACTCCTCGTGGCACAATGCATTCTGCTAAAGAAACATTGTGTTTCAATTTGTGTTTAGGGAAAAATTCCCACCTATCGTATGCATGGCTGTTTATTGGCCAATCAAATGTGAATAAATATGAATACAATGAAAATAAAGTGACATAATAAATTGAAGGGAATATCTTGGATGACTGAGGTTGAAATGACCCGTTACCTAACACAACGTTGTGCCGTCTCATATCTAAACCCGTAGCCTTCCTGCAGTGAAGGTAAGGCTTCCGAAGAATTAGGCAGACATTTTGAATGTCTTTATAAATCAGCAAATCCCACAGCTCGGAGCAGGACTTTATCAGTAAACAAACCATGAAATGTCTCCTTTTATAGCAACGTTTTCCGTTTCCCTTTACCAACCCAGCTGTTTTCTCCCCATTTCTTCCCCAGTAAGAAAACACGCTCCCCGACACCTCAGGTCATGGGTCATGTGAAGATGTGCGATGTCAGCATTCAAGATGGCTGCCGACACCAGAATACCCAAGCTAAGTGACTGATGAGAGTGCAAAAGCACTCTGGGCTAAAAGCGTTCACTAGCTGTGTGTTTATAGTGCATAATGTTGTTCAGCAGAAAACATGGCTGACCGTCTTATTATGCGTGACCATAAAGAAAGAAGTAGTGAAGGGGAGGGTTAGGAAGGATTTCCGTAGACAGAACCAGTTCCGTCAACAAGAAACACTTTCCGGTTCCAAAATGTCAGTTCGTTAAACCTCCAGTTCCACCAAAGGCATGCTGGGAAGGTGAGACGTGGAGGGGAGGAGTGGGAGAGGGGGAGGGAGGGTCAGAGAGGGAGTCGGTGTCTTCCCCGGACGACATGGCAAGGAGCACGGAGTAGCGGACGTTCCCGCCGCAGTGGTGGCGTCCCCTACGCCCTGCTCCTCCTGCTCCTCCTGCTCCTCCTGCTCCTCCTGCTCCTCCTGCTCCTGCTGCTCCTGCTGCTCCTCCTCCTGGCGTGAGTCAGATGCTGTCGTAGTCCGAGTCGCGGCGCTTGGCCACCACCACCCACTCAGCCATGAAGAAGGAGAGCGTCCCCATGAAGCCGGTGACCACCAGGAGCAGCAGCTGCCAGGGGAGCTGCAGCACGTTGCTGTAGGAGAAGGCGATGGCTGCCATGATGGACTGGGGAGGGACACACACGACTGGGATCACTATTTTATACTACTACTAACTAATTATTACTAACCATGACTTACCATCAGTCACTATAATTACTATTACTAACCATTACCGACTATCATTAATATTACTAACCACGACTAACCCTCACTCACTATTATTAGTATTACTAACCATTACCAACCATTACTTACCAACACTCACTTTTATTAGTATTACTAACCATTAGCAACTATTACTATCCATAACTTACCATCACTCACTATTATTACTATTACTAACCATTATCAACTATTATTACTAACCACGACTTACCATTACTATCCACTACTTAACATTACTAACTAAACTTTATTATTGCTAACCATTCCTAACAGTGTCTTACCATTACAAACTATTATTACGATTACTAACTTTATTAACATTACAAATACAAACTATTTTTTACAATGCATTACTCACTCATATTCTTATTACTATCCATTACTTATTTACTACTACTACTACTACTACTACTACTACTACTACTACTACTACTACTACTACTACTACCGGTACTAATATTACTAACCATGACTAGCTAGAGTGGTGCTTTAGTGGAAGGCTATAGCTGCCATGACGGACTGAAGAGAGAGGGAGACACAGCTTTACTATTACTAACCAGTAGTACCAGTAATACCAGGAGAGCTGCATCTCTCAGTGAGTGAGTGAGTGAGTGAGTGAGTGAGTGAGTGAGTGAGTGAGTGAGTGAGTGAGTGAGTGAGTGAGTGAGTGAGTGAGTGAGTGAGTGAGTGAGTGAGTGAGTGAGTGAGTGAGTGAGTGAGTGTGTGTACCTGTATGAACTTGAAGACTGCGAAGGCGGGGGCGCTGTCCTCCTTGTACAGGAAGCCTATGATGCTAAGCAGCTGAGTGTTGAAGCAGCTGTCTCCTAAACCTAGTAGGAAGCTGCAGAACAGAGCCACGCCCACACTGACACACACACACACACACACACACACACACACACACACACACACACACACACACACACACACACACACACACACACACACACACACACACACACACACACACACACACACACACACACACACACACAAAATAAACACCCCTCTCATCACTTTCACTGTCACCATACCCAAACGCATCACTTCCGATTTCATTCTAAATCTAGAGCTAATCTGTACTTCTTGTATCGGTGCACTTCATTTACTGTTATTTATATAGGACTTAAGAGGGCCACCTACTTGGGGGTCATGTAGGCCTGCAGGTCGGTGCCCTCCTCCGGTGCCTGAGGGGCGTCAGGGGCTATGTTGAGGAAGATGAGGTAGAAGGCCAGGTAGTGTATCAGCAGCCCCAGCAGCACCACAGGGTTCCTGCCCAGGCGGTTACTGTTCAGAATGCCAAACACGCCCCCTCCTGGAGCACCGTGACCAAGCAGGGTCAACAGGAGAGACAATGCAGTACAGTCAGAAATATAGATGTTAAACATTGTTTGTCATCTACTATATTGGTACTGTATATCATTTTCTGTTTCTTCGCCGGCAATAGTTGGCTCGATTACCTGCATTTCAACTCATCTCAACTTGTTGAGATTCATCTGATAAATAGGTCAACACTTCTATCCTTCACTGACGATCCTATATCATGGATTCAACACTTCTATCACTGAGCCACTCCACCTCAACATCTTTCATACAACGACCTGTAACTTCATCGACCCGACCACACTCAATGTTTACGTACCTTAGCCCTCTCACCTCCAGCCTAACCTTAACCCTAACAACCCAGTGGTCTCTCCTACCTACCAGCGTCTCCCCAACCTACCAGTGTCTCCCCTACCTAGCAGTTGCCTAGGTAGGGGAGACACTACCTAGCAGCCGCGTTGCTTGGACACCTCGTGCCAACAGCTGTTTATTATTTACTTAACATCCGATATGATCGAGGAAAACCGCAAGAGGAAAGTCAACTTTACTGATCTTGAAATAAGAAAATTAATTGAGTTGTACAGTGACAACAAGAACACACTGACTGCCAAGCAGTCCAATGTAAATAGCGCAATAAGCAGTTGTAACGCTGGTGGTAGCGCTGCATTGCGGTCCGACACAAACTGTAAACCCGGTGACAGTTATTCAAAACGATCTCTCCTACAGAATCGAAACCTCTCAATAAGCTCCTCGTCATTATAAATGTCCAATGGATTGCTTCTGCCCTAATTATGTATTAAACGTGCCATGGTAGCGCTGGATGGAGTAAATGTAATTGATATGGAAACAGCAGAAATTTCGACTCTACGCCTCCCCCTGACCAGGCGTAGGATTTATGCCCTGGTCTTAGTGAAAAGAACGCTAAGCCCAGTTGGTGCAACCGGCGTAACGGTTAGGTCGGACTTAGAGCGCCAAGTTACGACCAGGCGTAGTTAAGACCAGGCTTACGCCCAGTTGGTGCAACCGGCCAGGATCTCTTCTCCCTACCAGGACCGGTCCTACCTACCCAGGATCTCTCCAACTCCGATGAGGATGCCTGAGATTCCGATCAGGCCTTTAGCGTCGTGTCCGAAGTGCGCGTCATGGCGCCAATGCAGGTTCCGTACACGCCGCTATAGAATGTCAGCTCCAGACCTGAGGGGCGGACAACCCAAACCATTACATCACCGTTTCCCACCCCTACTAAACGTCCAAGCTCCAAAGGCTGTTTCAATAGGCAAGGTTCATTTCGCCATGGCAAGTCTGCTTCAATGCCGGGTCAAGTCAGTTTCACCAGGTCAAGTCGGTCTCACCAGGTAAACTATTTGGTACTCTACTCACCTGTGTACATGATGGGCAGACTTAGTAGCATCATCTCCTTGGTAACGGACAGCTTACAGGCCTTCACTGGAACGAGACAACGCAAACGTTAATAACCGCAGACTGGGGTCAGAGGTCAGAGTGGGACACTGAGGAGCCGAGGAGTAGGTGAGAGGAGATGAGCAGGAGGTAGGAGACTTACCAAAGGCGTCCAGAGCTTGAGTGCAGAGAGATCTCCTAGGAGGACTGAGGAGGATAACAAAACAGGGTCAGGGAACGTGACCTTTCCCCTTTAAGAGGCTGAATTGTAATCATCACTATGTCATAAAGATCTTTAACTCAATAATAATAACAACTGTCATATAGGCAGCCGTCACTCACCCGGAGACGGACGCGCTGTCGGTGGACTCGGTGTGAAGGGGGGCTTCGGAGGTCTCTGAGGGGGTGGGCTCAGATGGGTCCGGCTTGCGGATGAGGAAGAAGAGGAAGCAGCCGATCAGACTGATGACGGTGAGGGAGATGAAGACCGTCTGCCGGTCCTTCTCTGAGAGACCAGACGGTGAACCATGAGCCAGGGACCAACATAAAGTAAATACATACATTACATACATACAAGTACATATCCATTATGTCCATACAAACTACATCCAAAGCATTGGTGTATCTATACAATGGGAACATGTATATAATGGTATTATTTATGTGTGCACAATACCGCAAGAACCTTTGTATAGAAGTGTCCTAAATGGCATCCATTATAATCATTGACCTTGGGCCTCCCTACTGTGGGGCTGATGGCAGACATACCACCACCACCACATACATAACAGGTGAGAAAACTCAAATTAATGAAGAGTCCTTCATTCAAGGGTACCTGAAATGTGATCGTGTCCTTGCCAGGCCAAGTAGATGTACAGGTTCCCAAAAAACAAGCTGGAAAAAAGAGAAGAAATTCTGTCCACTTCCTGTTTTGGGATGACTACTTCCTCTTCCATACGGAGGGCTAATAAAAGATGTCTGACAGGAAGCTAAGAATCAAGCACTCACCTGAACTGCAGCAGAGCCCAGAATATTCCGCTGTTCCGCCCGATCGTGGTGTCAGTGGAGTTTATAGCCAAAACGTTCCCCTGGGCGGTCCACAGCACTAGGGACACACAAACCCAAACACAGCCAATCTAAATGAACAGCCACACAAAACCAACACACCAAATCCAGACTAACAACACCAGGGCCTAAAACCAACACAGCCCACCAAGATGAATTCTGGGAGCCGGCGGGGCTGGTTCTGGAGGTTCTACTGCGGTTACCTGCGGCTCCGAAGCCGACCAACACCGAGGCCGTGTAGAAGCTCCAGACTCTGGGCTGGATGAACATGGCGATGTACGCACTGGGGACCACATGGAGAGAACATCAACACCCACTGAACTGATAACACACCGTAACCCTGTTAACCTGGTGAGTCCCACTACTGTTTTACAGTCCAACAATATCAAACACGACTTTCCTCGTTGGATTGTTATATTGCAAGGGGTAGTTTTCAAGTTGTTGTTTTTTTGTGATTGTGGGTAATTTTTGTGAGCTGTGGTTGTTTAACTTGTAAATAACCTGTCATGTTAACTTTCTAATCTATATCGCACCCGTCCTGTTGGACATGGACAATTTTCAAGTCACAGTAACAAATGTGTGTGTGTGTGTGTGTGTGTGTGTGTGTGTGTGTGTGTGTGTGTGTGTGTGTGTGTGTGTTGTGTGTGTGTTGTGTGTGGTGTGTGTGTGTGTTGTGTGTGTGTGTGTGTGTGCGTGTGTGTAATCTTTTTTTAATCTTCAAAGTAGCGCGGTGAGCACGCTCTGTGTACCTGTACAGCAGCCCGCTGAAGAACATGGAGAGCTGAGGGCCAACCACGGCCACCACCGAAGGAGCCACTAGGTTGGAGGCCGAGAAGACACCGTAGATGATGGACATGCTGGGGAAAGAGACCACAGCAACATAGCACCCTTCATTTACCAAGGGTTTTACATTAGAAGAATAACGTTTAAAATCCTCGAAACACAGTAGAAGTCGATAGGGTCAAAAGAAAAATGTCAGTCAAAAAAGTACATTTTGAGAATTCAATTTAATGGTATTTGTATAGCCCTTAATCCCCATTAGTCTCAAAGGCCTTAACGGGCCAAATATTGATGACACCCCCCTTTAGCCAAGCCCCAAATGATGAATACTAATGAAGCTTCTGCCATCACAACTTGTATTGGCCTATATTTAAAGTATTGTGGAAGTCTGGGGGGGTTGTTATACTAATGTAGCAGAAGAAAAAGTGCTACACCATTCTTGGTTCAAACTCTGGTAACAGTAAGGTAGATAACTGCTATGCAGACCCACTGTGGTCCAAGTGCAACAGAGGAATACTTTAATCACCATACTGGTTCATAGAATGAATAGTCATTGTTCGGTTTTTGGCTAAATGTGATTCAACGGAAAGATGTATAAAATATATTACGTATATTATCTAATGTATTACCTTGTATATCCACTCGCGGTAAAGTTGTTCAAACTCTTGATAACAGTTTGCTGAAATGGAAATGGAAAATCAGCTGACACAATATCACTCCAACATGTAAAATTCACTCATTCTCACAGTCATTGCGTCACAACAGTGTAATTTTTCAGTTCTGTGGGCTACCTCTATGTTTCCACATGTTTGGAAGGCAGTGAACATGAGCATAAAGCCGAAGCCCAGGATCACTATGTTGGACAGCGCCTTCCCCTCCGGAGTCATGATGCACAATTCAAAAATTTTCAATTGATTTAATACAGGAGAGATGTCCAAGCTTCACACCTCGTCTGCGAAGAAAAGAGCATACAAGCACACAATTAAAGCGTGAGGGTGTACCCCAGTTTACAGAGATTTGACGTTGAAACATAAGATATCTCTCTTAAATAAATATCAGAGAGTTAATAGTTCAGACGTGCGTGAGTACTCACCGGCGTAAAATCAGGATGTTCAAGTAAAAACTGATCTGGTGTGTGTAAAGTTACTGCCCTTTTAGCGACATTGCCCTTATAGCAAAGTCATATGCTATATGCTACTTACTAAAGTACAGGGCGAGGTTTTTCCAAATGCTTAAATAAGATTATCCCAGTATATGTTGTGGTCCCAGCATTATGACTGTACACGGTGTCATGTGAGTCTAGTCAGCTGATTTAACACGGAACCAAATAAACCACTATTGCAAACAGCGTTGTACTTCTGATAAATAGAGCTACATATCACAGCCGAATTGGCTCTCTATATACTCTCATCGACTTACACCGATCCGATGTTTCTAAAGTCAAACAACTAGATGAAAGAAACAAGAGCATGGAAACATCCGGTGTTGGCATATTTACTTCCGGATTATTTTATTTAAAAAGTGTAATAAATACATTTTACAACATTGAAAACTTTTTTACGCTAGTGAGAAGCTCTCCCAGAACAAAATTATTCAATATAGAATTTATAAATACAAATCGGTGAATTTGATTCGGTGAAAACAAACGGCGTTTTTTTCGCCGGAACTTTAAATAGCCGTGCTGACGTCAGAGAACCACACAAGCAGTAGTAGCTGGGCGAGCGACGGAGGGCTTTGTGAGTATGAGCATTTTTTAACGAGAAAAACCGTAGTAATATCCATCCAAGACTACCGAACTCGATCGGTTTTTGTCAATCAAGGTTAGATAACCGTCCGCAGGTGAAGATTAGTTATTTTCAGCTGACTGTGTGTCGAGTTTCTACCCTCGTGCTTCGCTGGACGACACGATGAGCTACGGTAGGCCTCCGCCCGACGTCGAGGGCATGACGTCGCTCAAGGTGGACAACCTAACGTACAGAACATCCCCAGAAACACTCCGACGGGTGTTTGAAAAGTACGGCCGTGTCGGGGATGTGTACATCCCTCGGGATCGGTACACCAAGGAAAGCCGTGGCTTCGCCTTTGTGCGATTCCACGACAAACGGGATGCCGAAGACGCAATGGACGCCATGGATGGCGCCTTGCTCGACGGGCGGGAGCTGCGAGTGCAGATGGCGCGTTACGGCCGCCCTCCGGATTCTCATCACGGCGGCGGTGGTGGTGGACGCGACGGTGGTGGCGGTCGAGACGGTGGTGGTGGACGGCGTGGCGGGGCACCCCGGAGAAGCGGTGGTAGCAGTGGAGGTTATGGTCGCCGTAGCAGAAGGTAAGATGATGTAGTTTCCAACACATTTCCGTCGCCATTTTAGGAAAATGAAGTGCATCCATTTGAAACTGAAATGGCAGTGGAGCATTCGCTTTATTTAAAATAAAAGTAGTGAATAAAAAGCAAATCCTGTGGAACTTGTTTATCGTGTTTTTCACTGGTTAGTAGTTGGTAGTTGACTCTAAAAGTAATGTTTCCGGGGACACGGAGAAACATGATGAAGAATGTATGATTCTGCATCATTTCTAACCACACAACCCGATGTGTGATTGCCTTTATTTAGCGCTTCCCCCAGCCCCAGGCGGAGGAGACGTAGCCGATCCCGCAGCAGGAGTCGGTCCCGTTCCCACAGCAGGTCCCGGTACAGCCGGTCCAGGTCCCGCTCCTACTCACGTTCCAAGTCCACCTCCCCCAAAAGGAAGACCAAGGCCACAAAGTCCCCGTCACGATCCCGCTCCAGGTCCAAGTCCAAGAGCAAGTCCCGATCACGTACCCCCGCCTCCAACAAAGGGTCTCGGTCCAGATCTAAAAGCCCACCCAAGTCTCCCGCAGCTGCACCAGCAGGGGAGAACGGAGGACAGACCCCTTAAAGCGACAAGATATTTCAGGTAAGAATCCACATCATTGTTCAAATGTATTTAGTGTTAAATATTTATATTTTTAATGTTGCTTCACTTCCTCTTTCAAAATACATCCGGTATTGCAGCACACCACGATCCCAATTCTACACTTGTTTTGGATTTTGATTTCTATGGTCCATGTTTATGAATCATAAATGTACTGTGGAGACCTTTTTAGCAGCCCCTGATTAATAAAATCCACCACTTGACTACTAAGGCACATGGCAACCCATATTTTCCCTGTAGTTTGATTTGAAACATGGTCACTTGTTCAACGGCTGATGGTAAACAGATTGTGGCATTCTCTCCACCAAAGCTACTGAGACCTGTATTGCAAAGGTGGCGTTGCGCGTTGAGCTGGGGCAGAATGTGCAGTTAACTGGGGGTTGCAGTGTGAGCGCCGCTGTGCTGTGGAGCAGGTTGGAGAGTTGGGGTGGTTGTGTTGAGGTATGTCTGTTCGGGTGGCTGTCCGCTCAGGAGACTGCCGGGCTGCAGGGACAGCCAAGGTTGGTTCCCCTCTACTCCTCTGTGAATGTTCCTGTGTATCTCTTAACCTCGGCTTGATATGCAAGTGTTTGTTATAGTAGGATGTAAGCGCCTCGTCTGAGCCATGCGTTGCTGCCCCGGCAGTAAAGCATGGGTCGGCGATGGCGCAGAGACTACAGGTCGTCTAAACGTGTTTGGTTACTCTTCAGTGAGCCCAAAGTTGTGGTGTGTTCAGAGTGGATTCAGCATAAACATAAATTTCTCCTAACCAATGCTTCATTTTGACTGTTTCTCTACAGGCGAGGACAACCTACCTTCAAGGCCACGACAGGATTCCACCCAAGCAAAGATTTACTAGTGTAAAGGTTACTTTAGTGTCGTCCTCCCCTTTAAAACAAAATGGCATCTTTTTATATTTTTCCAAATGCATTGACTAACTGCCGTGGGTCCTCATAAAACGACCTCGTCACTAGACGGCTGTTAAGCAGGTCACACCGGCCTGTCCATTTCTTTTATTTTCCCATTTTCTTTGACATGTTTTTTTTTAAGTCAGTTTAAATCCACAATTTTGAAGTCCACCACAGATTTTAAGGTATATTGTATTTTTACAGGATCTGGCAGTAGTTGACTTTTTTTTCTTTGGTTTCTAATCTTCTTCCCTGTATTTTTTGTGCACTAGGCTGCAGTTGTGTAGCGGTTGATTATGCGGGTTAGCTGTTAAGTGGCGTTGTGTCCAGTATTCTCCTGTGACTACCAAGGGGTGACTGCTGCTTGTCCAGTCTATCCTGAAAGGTAACCTGGATTGAAGTTTGCGTTCATTTCTTTTAATCAAGCTAAAGCTACATGCCCATGATGCATCTCTCTGAATGTGGTGTACCTATTCCGCTGTGAAAATTAAAGATTTGGTGATTTGTCTAAACTTGCCTCGGTACATTTTTTCCTCTCAAGTTGCTTTATTGACAATCGTGCATTACATTGTGGAATGTAGGAGGCTAACAATAAAGCTCAATGTAATACAACAATCATGAACCATTTAAATAAATCACTGCGTATCTTTTTTTCAAACAAGTCTTCAGGGAGTCCAATATAGCAATACTTGACCAGGATAGATGCTAGGCGTCCAGTTTAATTATTAGCATTTGAACCGTATGTCGGCCTGGAAGTGTAGAGCCAGCTAGTTGAGCCTTATTAGCATTAAAGCTAACTAGCGGGACACTAACACATTGAAGCTTCCACTTGTGTAGCAGCGCTTCTATGGACCAGTCGGCGCTGAAAGATGTAGGACAATTTTGTTGGAACAAATGCGTTTAAAACGAACATGTTTCCGGTGAGCGTGTACTAACCTCCTCTCTTGATATGTGGTCCAAAACTCTGCTTTGGGGCTTTTCTTCAGCAGAAAAGCGACGCTCACAATGACGTCCTCGAAATCTGCAGTTTACAGATCATTTTATCACCGATTTACGAATAGGTCTGATATCCAGAGGATATAGTCACTTAACTGACCTTCTGGTTCATAGAAAACATCGGATCCTAGGATGACGTCTAGTGCAGGAAGGAACATTAGAGCTGGGGAAATCTCCCCCCAAGTCAGCCCCATAACGGGCACCCCATCCAGCCCGTTGGCAGCACAGCTTCTCCTGCAGTTCTCCAGACAGAGGGGCAACCGGGCGCTGTCGGACAGGATCACCCTGGCGCCGCATTTGGCCGCCACCACCCCCGGGAGAGACACACCGGCACCAAGCTGGGAATGAACATATTGAAGCCACAATTTACTTCTCTTGATTGTTCGATATTGAGTAGCATTTGAACCACTCGTTTTATATAAAAAGATGGAAATGTTAAACCCAGGGAGATATCGTGGCCTGAACGGCCAGCTGTTTTTTTTTTTAAAGTAATGTTTAGGTTTAATTGTCTTACATTTTATACCGTGAAGTTCTTTGTCATTCATTAATCGCAAGGTAACCATTACAAATAATGAAATAAATAGCCCAGAAAGAGTCCCACCTCCAGGAGGGTCTTGTCCGCAAGCTGACCGCGGTGCGTCCATGCATACTGGGCGAGGACGACCGCCGACGGCCACACGTACATGCCATACTGGGGGTCAAGAACCTGGAACCAAGATGTTAAAGAACATGTATAGAATGATCATACGTACTGACATTCTTCCTATACTGTAAATGGTTAAGTACATGTAGAATGGAGAATAAAATGCAATATGACTTAATATTCACGCTATAAGTGAGCAGTTTATTTTTCTGAATGAGGGAATGGATCAAACCTCGGGTATGGAGACAGTCAGTGATTCCTGTGTACCCTCACTTTCTTCGAAATTGAATGATTTCAGAACTATGTCGAGATCTGAGGTTATACTTTCGTCCATTTGGGTTTAGTAGAACTTCAATAGGTACTCAAATTCGACCACGTTGTTCCGAGTCCGACTTAGCTAAACAAAAGAACAAGAAGTGATTGACCAATGAGGAGCCGTGGCGGGAAGGCGTATACTACAGTTCAACGAATCACCGTCTCCACGCTCAACCGCTGTAACCAATCAGCGTCCACTGAGATCAGCGAGGGGCGGGCTTATTTCATTGTATAATTAGAAAGCAGACTAGCATCGCATGCTTGTTGTTCATCAAACACCTCCCACATTAAACAGGAGCGAAGCGGTACATATGAAAGAATATTGATTACCCACCAGGTATTTTTTTAATAAAGAACGTCCGATTTTATCTAAGAATTTTTCAATCTAGCTTAACTTTCCCTGTTTGTAGCCGGCCTCACACACATTCGCTAGCGAATGTGCTTCTCCGTCAGCCCCAGTGTAGCTAGCTAGCTAACCTGCTGCTGGATCACTTCATATAATATCCCCAGTGTAGCTAGATAGCTAGCCTCTTGCTAGATCTCTCGACATTGCAGCCCCAGCCCCACTGGAGGAATGAACCACAAGAGCAAGAAGCGGATTAAAGAGGCAAAGCGCAATGCCAGGCCGGAGCTCAAGGACTCGTCAGACTGGACGAAGCATGGCTACAGCGACTCCTTCGACCTGTCACACCATACTGTCAAGGTACCTGTCAGTAGCTCCCGCTGGGCTAACGGAGGCTAATTTAGCCTCCATTGGCCTCCTGCTACCCTGCACGTTTCACGTTCCCAACCCTGGGCTGTGTGTACGTCTTGTTGCACGTAGGCAGCAGTTCTGTACTACATGGAGCCTTTTGCTGTTATGAGATTTGATTTGGAGCTCATTTTCAAAGGACTGATATTCAGGAACCTGTTTATTTCTTGACTACTTTAACCCGTATATATTAATTATAAAATTGTGGCATCTTCGTCCCGAGCGACATGCATACTATTGTCTACTGTTACTGATCAACAGTCAACCTGTTAATCTGAAACCTGTGTTTATCAGAGACTTACATTTGCGCCTGCATTATACCTTTATCAATGTGTTACTCTGTCAGCTGCTTTCTTTTTAACATTACTTAAATTGCATGGTGGTTTTGCCTTGAGAATATGTTTGTCTTTCTAACACAAAAACACACACACGCCCTCTATTGCCTCTGCACCTACTGATAAGCTGCCTTTGTGTTGCCAGGACAACGTGGAGCGTGTGGACACCCTGCGGCTGACCCCAGAGGAGTTCATTCAGCGCTTTGAGCGGCCGTACAAGCCAGTGGTGCTGCAAAACAGCCAGGAGAGCTGGCCAGCGCGCCACAAGTGGACCGTGGAGCGCCTCAAACGCAAGTACCGCAACCAGAAGTTCAAGTGTGGCGAGGACAACGACGGCTACTCGGTGAAGATGAAAATGAAGTACTACACAGAGTACCTGGAGACCACGCGGGACGACAGCCCGTTGTACATCTTCGACAGCAGCTACGGGGAGCACGCCAAGAGGGGCAAGCTCCTGGAGGACTACCAGGTTCCTCTGTTCTTCAGAGACGACCTCTTCCAGTTCGCCGGAGAGAAACGCAGACCGCCATACAGGTCCGCACTGCCCACTGCCCAGTTGCAACGCAGTCGTCTTGGTTTTCAAAACTAGACACCAAATCTTAAACATGAAGATGAGTACGCGTATATGTCCTCTGTTGATTCCCTTCAAGCATCCCTCCCAAGCCAATTCACCAAAACTCATAACTGGCTTGGTAGCTTCGTTCTGCCTATAGACTCTATAGGTTTTGGCCCAGGAAGAGTGCGCTCAGTTCGAGGGGTTAATATACTGCATGAAAATGATTGGAAAGTCCTATACAGAAACAGCCGAACGTACAATTTATTTTTCCTTTTTGTTTGAGGATTTTATTTATCGATTGCAGTTGGGATGTTAAGACAATTTCAACCATTATGACAAAAAATGCTTTTTGAATAAATTGTATATTTTTTGTCATATTTGTTGAAATTGTCTTAACATCCCACAGCAATCGATAAATAAAATCCTCAAACAAAAAGAAAAAAAAAATTGTCAGTCCTAGCTTAAACTGACATCAAATTTTGTAGTTGTCGCATGACTCGCATCACAACGAAGCACTCGTTTGTATCACGAGCATTGTTTGGTGCTGATCAGCGTTTCTTCCCTCTTTCTCTCGCTCTCCCTCTCTTGTGTCCTCCAGGTGGTTTGTGATGGGCCCGGCTCGCTCCGGGACGGGGATCCACATAGACCCGCTGGGCACCAGTGCCTGGAACGCCCTCGTGCAGGGTCACAAGCGCTGGTGTCTCTTCCCCACACACACGCCCCGTGAGCTGATCAAGGTACGGCGGGAGGACGGAGGAAACCAGCAGGACGAGGCGGTCACCTGGTTCTCTGTGGTGTACCCCCGCACCCAGCAGCCCAGCTGGCCCGCTGAGTTCAGACCCCTGGAGGTCCTGCAGAAGGCCGGGGAGACCGTCTTTGTCCCAGGTGAGTGGGGGGGGGATGGCTCCTTCTCCACCTCTTCCACTTCCATGCTACAATTCCTCGACCTTCTCCTCTTCCTTTCTATTCTTCTTCTCCTCCTCTTCACTCTAACAACACCCCTCCTCCCCCTCTTGATCCTCTTTCTCCCTCTCTGCTCCTTCTCCCCCTCTAGTACTCCTTGACCTCCACTTTCTCCCTCTCTTCCTCTCTGCTCCTTCTCCCCCTCCAGTCCTCCTTTACCTCCACCTTATCCCCCTCTTTCTCTTCCTCTACCTCCTCTTCCGCTGTTCTAGTTGGTGTGTCCGTCCTGTATGAGTCATGGTGACCTCATGACCAGGTGCTTTAATTGTGATCTAAATTCTCCTAATCCCAGATCCCTAATGCCACTAAACCCTCTGCTCCGCTGGCTCGCTGCCAGGGTCAGACTTCTGTGGGTTATCAAATCACAGCCAGGGATCAGAAGAACTGTTTGTTTTGTGTGATCCGAGAGTTGGGTTGAGGTTTAAGGGTAGTTCGATGTAGGGCCGTATGGTATAACGGTATAGAAAGTACACCGGTGTGAATTTGCGCCACGGTATGGATTTTGACGTTACTGTGTGACCGGTAGACAGGGTTTTTTGTAACGCGTTACAAAGTAAGTAACACGTTAATACAGTAACGTTACTACTTTATACATGTAGAAAGTAAAGTTGCGCGCAACTGCTGAAAATATGGTAACGAACGTAGTTCCTTTTTCACTTCAGTGCAACTTCTCCCAGGGACAGATTTGACAGCGATGAGGCAGTATTACTTTTTGTTCAAGCAGCTCTCATTCCACACCGTACGAGACAGACGCTGGTAGCGGGAAGCTGTCTCTGCATCTCTTCCATAGAAATCGCTTCCGCAGGCTTTTTTCAAAGCCGGTCCTTACGACAAAAAAAGCCAACGAGATAACAAACGTCGTCACTGTTTACCTGTGTAAGGACATGGTTCCCTTTTAAAAAATGTTGATAGAAAGGGCTTTAAAGAGATGGTCAAAACTTTAGATTCCAGGTACGCGTTACCTGCCCGCACACACTTCAGCCAATTTGAGATGCCAAAACCATACGGCAAGGTCCACGAGCAAGTGGAGAAAGAAATCCATACTATTAACATTAGTTTTTTTCAGAGATTGAATTAATTTTTTCATGCAGTTTTGCTGCCTAACCAGTATTTTACCCCTTCAGAAATAATTATATCGAATTTAGAAGATGCGATTAACAGTAAGCACAGCAGACCTGGTTTAACAACTTTAAATTCAGGATGTCTGCATTGCCTGAATACAGTTTCTGTCGTGGCATTTTGTAAATCCATCGATTTCTGTTGGAAGACTCATTGCCCGTTGACCGGAAACGGCAATGGGGGCTAGCTGTAGTCTTTTTGCTCGGTTCTAGCCCTACTGTTGATACAGAGAACAGAGCATAAACTGCCCCCTTTCCGTTTCCGGTCCGGTTTCCGTTTCAATGGGATTTACAAAATGCCAAATAAAACTCGACAGAAACTGTATCTTACTACGATACTTGATTAGGGACATCAACAAACACCACTAACCATTCGGTGAGTTGCAGTTGTGTTCCACATGATATTTTTGGTAATGCAACATTCCTGTGAAATGAAAATGCATCCTGTTCAACTGTACCATTTTTATTATACAGAAGCACTTTATTTTTGTTCAAACTTATTTTCTAGCTAGCTTCTTTAGAGTAGCAGTTGTGGTCCACGCACGGTGGAAAAGGCACTTTTCTTAGAATTTAAAAGGCAGCATGTTTAACTGCACTATTTTTTTTTATAGACTTTTATTTTTGTTACTTAACCAATATGTGATAATGATTTTATGCAACAGTTGCAACAATTCCATCTAAGCATGGATAAATGTTTAAAACTTGATAAATGTGAAAAAGACACTGTCTCCATTTTTCATTCTGTCTTGCAAAGCAGACTGGAGCAGATCATGAGGATCCTTTGCACACCTATAGATTGAAGCAGACAAATCGTTTTGAATCAAAAATCGATTTTGAATCGAATCGTAGCCCCAAGAATGGGAATCGAATCGTGAGATAGTAAAAGATTCCCACTCCTATTAGCCAGTCCTTCTAAACCGAAATGAGCCAAATACCCGAGACAGGACCGACAGCCAACATTTCTGTGTCAACCACTATATTTCATCCTAGACAAACCAGAAAGGGGGCTCAATGTGCTAAATACCGGAATTGTCCTTTTAAACAGGCAATCACGTGAACGCACAATTTTTTTGCATAGTCAGGCGATCCGTGTTTCAATTGTGTCCCGACCCGTGAGGGTTGATCCGTGTGGTTCAAGGGTAACCCGTGATCCGTTGCACCACTAGTAATTCATATCGCTAACCTTTGTACTTAATAATATTAGTAGCCCTGCTAGTTAATATCTCCAACATGGCTATTCAGAAGGCTTAACTATCGTGTGTGTGTGTGTGTGTGTGTGTGTGTGTGTGTGTGTGTGTGTGTGTGTGTGTGTGTGTGTGTGTGTGTGTGTGTGTGTGTGTGTGTGTGTGTGTGTGTGTGTGTGTGTGTGTGTGTGTGTGTGTGTGTGTGTGTGTGTGTGTGTGCGTGCAGGAGGCTGGTGGCACGTGGTGCTGAACTTGGACACCACCATTGCCATCACCCAGAACTTTGCCAGCACCACCAACTTCCCCATCGTGTGGCACAAGACGGTGCGCGGCCGCCCCAAGCTGTCCAGAAAGTGGTATCGGTAAGAACCAACTCCCATTTTAGGCAAGGCAACTTTATTTATATAGCACTTTTCATACACAAGGCAGACTCAAGGTGCTTCACAGAGAAACATCGGCATACAATAAAGACAAGATAGATAAGTACAATTGGTAGAAAATAAAGGCAAAGTTAGTGCAATGTATTTCAGATCATGTATCTCTCTGGTATCAGACCAACAGTCTCTCTGGTATCAGATCATGTATCTCTCTGGTATCACATCAACAGTCTCTCTGGTGTCAGATCAACAGTCTCTCTGGTGTCAGATCAACGGTCTCTCTGGTGTCAGATCAACAGTCTCTCTGGTGTCAGATCAACAGTCTCTCTGGTGTCAGATCAACAGTCTCTCTGGTGTCAGATCAACAGTCTCTGGTGTCAGATCAACAGTCTCTCTGGTGTCAGATCATGATACCAGAGACTACTCGTACTCTGAGATTGACCACCCTACGTCTAGGGGCCCTGTTGCCGCCCAGCAAGAACCCGGCCATGGCTTTAAACACAGCCAGGAGCGTTCAGTGAGGATTCTGTGTGTCCTCCAGTCATCCCACAGCACCAGACATGTTACCTTAAGGCCCTGGCTAGGTCCCCTGGCACCGCCAACAGCTGCCCACCGGTGTAATGCCCAGATCACATTTCGTTGTCTCGTACTACAATGGCAAATCTAGTTGAATCTAGAAGCTTTGATGGGGAGGAAACAATTAACCGAAAGTATAGACCCCCGTCTGCTATGCATGATGACGTACGTTTGTGTGTGTGTGTGTGTGTGTGTGTCTCAGGGTGCTGAAGCAGGAGCGTCCGGACCTCGCGGCCCTGGCGGATAAGGTCGACCTCCAGGAGTCCACGGGCATCGCCTCCGACAGCTCCAGTGACTCCTCCTCCTCCTCCTCTTCCTCCAGCTCCTCAGACTCGGACTCCGACGTACGGGCCGCATGCACACGCACACGCTCGCTTGCACACACAAATACGGACATGTACGCACACACACAATCAATCAATGTGTTCCATTGATACCAAATCTGTACGGTTCAGATCCGATGGGAACTGTACGGTAATCAAATGTTTTCGTATTGCATGTGTTCCAACACATTTCTGTGTAATGGAAGATGTTTGCTCTATAGTACTATATATCTATAGTTTTGAATATCTATAATGGTAAATCTAGAACAGTATATATCTACAGTAGTAAATATATCAGTAAATCTAGTAGTAAAACTGTTATAGTAATTATAATTTGAAAGTAAGTATATATAGTGGATTATCTGTAGTACAAGATATCTATAGTGCTAAATTCTATAGCAGTAACTATAATAGTACATCTTTAGTAGTAAATATCTATAGCTGTAAATATATTTAGAAGTAAATCTATAGTAGCAGGCTAGTAAATCTGTATTTCGGTGCTGGACATGTACAGCTGCCATCTTGGGTTTCCTCTCCTGAGGCATTTTTAGCTCAAGTCTCAGATGGCAGGCGGCCATAGGGCAATGCGCGTGGCCTTTATTACCACACGCGGGAAGACCCCTCCGTAAAGGAGGACAGTATGTACAAAGGCACTGTGTCCACGGGCAATAGGTACATTGGCAGGGTGTCCCTCCCTAGGGCAGTGTGTACCCAGGCTTAATGTACCCAGCCGTGTTTATGTACCAAGTGTGTGTCTTGCGGCGCTTACCCTTGCATGTTCCCCGCCCAACATCTGAACATATGACAGTTGCAACACACCTATCACTCATCTGCCCATGAACCCACCTTTGAACAGAGTTTTGAGCATGGACCCCCCAGAACCGGGATCATATGTCTCCCTCATACCGAGCCAAAATAGTCTCTCGACCATAGTATCCTAACCCTTGTGAAATCGCACACCCTCAGCCAAACAAATTTTATGTCCCGACCCTGCAATGTGTTAGAGGAATTCCATAAACTTACTAAGAAACTTCCAGCTCACATCTTTGTTTTGATCATGGTAGTAATGAAGCTGCTTCTTGCGTCCCTTCACAGCTGTTCTAAAGCCCTACTTATCTTGTCCACTTGCTGGAAACAGGAGTACCCTATAAATGTTATATAACTACAAAGTGCACTTCTCTAAATACGGTGGGAAATGGAACTCGGCTCGGTTCCATTTTTTCATTAGCGGTCACTTACAGCCCTCAGAGGAAAGTCATTGAAAAGTTGTGCTAAAGTTGTGTTTTTAATCAATCCACATTTTTTATAAATAATGGTCATAATCCATTATGTTATGCACCTTATGTGAGGAGAGCATATTATAATATATATTTTGGGGTTTTAGAGTACAGAATACTACTGCATAGTGTACTATATAGAAGTGCGCCATCTCTCTCATGAAGGTAAACTTTGATGTTCAGCCCACAGTTTCGTTCCGTGTACCGTAAAGACGCCCGATCAGTACTTAAAGGTCAGGACTGAGGTACACGGATCAGTAGAGACACTGGATCTGTACCTAAAGGTCCGGGCTGGAGTACAGGGGCGCTAACGGTGCGTGTGCGTGTGCGTGTCCTTTACCCAGGGCTCGGGCTCGGAGGGCGACACCGGGATGTCCCACCGCAGGAAGAAGCGGCGGACGTGTGGCGTATCCAACGGCGACAGCAGCAATAAGGACGACTGCATCAGCAAGGAGCGAAGCTCGTCTCGGTGACCCCAAGCCACGTCCACTTCTACATAAGGCCCCCCCCCTTCCCCAGCTATGCCACTCACCTCGCCCTGTGCATGCACCACACGGTCACCTAGCACTATTGACCACCGGGCTTTGTCTGGGGGGATGGAGGGAAGCCTCTTGGGAGATGAGGCGGGAGGCGGTCCTTTGGGGGTCCTCTGGGGGTCCTCTGGGGTCCACTGGGTCCTTTGGGCAACATGGCTATATTTCTAAGTACAGGATGCGGGGGAAATAAGACCTTCCAAAAGGTCTTCAAAGCTGTGAGATGAAAGTGAAGCTTAGAGATGTCATACCGTGGTGGGGGGGTGGGGGGGGCAGTGTACTAGAGCTCAGAAGAACTCAACACCCGTTGGGGTATTTGAGTGAGGTTGATGAGGAGGGATGAGGCTCAGTTATAAGGACAGTGGGGCGGTAAACCACACGACCCAAACACAGTATGCTCCTTGAGCTGAGGCCATGCGTCCACTAGAGGGGTGGTATTGGATGGGGTTGTCCAGTCAGAACGGTCCCTGTTGCTTTAGTTACCGCCACTGGGCCACACTTCTGCCCTAAAGGAGGTTTGCGTTAAATGCCACTTTAATATCTTCTGTTGTTTTAGCCGTCTGTGTCCGCTGAACTAATTGGGTTGTGGATAGAAAATCTTGCTTTGTTTGCCGTCAACCTGGTCGGTCAGCCTTAAGGAAATTAAACAGATCAGCTTTGTTCAAAAACCCTGGAAAACAAACATACGATCATTCACATTTCCCTTTTAATCTCACCAGTACTTGAAATTTATTTTGGGAGGAAAGAGGGCTGTGGTTTCAAGGGTTAACGCTTCTCAGGTGTCGAAATAAGTGATCCACTAAAAAACCAAATCCTCTGTAATGAAACAACTAATTTGGTGGTTAGTATTTTGGTGGTTGTTGGATGGGATTTTGCTCTTGATTATTATGTTCTTTTAAGTAGCATTCTCCTGGGGAATGGTGTGCCATATGCTGCTACGACGAGATAATCCTGAACGGCTAGTCTCTTGATCTTAAATCCTAAATCACAAAATGTTTAATGTAGGAGTGGTTTGGTGCTCTGCGCAGACACAAGGGGGCGCCAAACTCACGAGAATTGCATCGGAATGTGACGTTTAAACTGTCGGGCCTTGGGTTTCATTGATTTAATCGTTGAGGAGTCCGACATTTGTTAAGGGACGTGTGATGTGACCCCCATAAATCCATATGTTTCTGGTGAACGACTCATTGTGCTATGGTTCTGTAACGAATAAGGAAGAAAGGCTTATTGATGTCTGTGTTACTTCAATCTTTTCTGTTCTTCACTGTGATTCCAATCACCTGATTTTCTAAAGATTGATTCTCTTTCTGCTTGTCTCCCTTGCTCATGTGATCTCATTCTTAAACGTTGGAAATTAACACATGTGAAAAGCTGTATTTGTGTCTTTAATCAGACTAAAGTGCCTATATGAAGTCCTGTTTGTGTCTTTGTTTCTTTGACCAAAAATATGGTCTGGCTGTGGCTGTTCACTTCATCTAAAGTCATACTTGTCAGTAATAAGAGCATAGCATAAGCATTTGAGTATTTATGACCAAGTCAACAGCTCATTCTAGTTGGCACAGGTCCTAAAGGTTAACACAGTTCATAGAGGTTACCCCTGGTTTAGACGGTTGGCCCTGGTTGGAAATTGTAGCCTTGCTTTTAAACGTCAAACCAGTTCCCAAAGGCATACCCTGTTCTAGAGGTCTTTCCCAAGTTCTGAATGTAAACTCTGATCTCTGTGGCCCTCTTTGGAAACCTCTATCTGACGTGTCTCTCGGTGGGCCATGGAGGAGACATCCTGTTCAGTTCATTACCCACCGGTGGTTTGGGTTTGAAAGGGAGCTCTGTTGGCTATTGGTCTGACGTCTCTGAGCCATGTGACTGTCCTGCTTGCGTCCCTGTACAGTCACAAGATGAGTGGGTCCATGGGGGGTCTCTTGTCTAAAACCATGCCAGAGGGATTTAGAAGGAAGGAAAGAAGATGGATGACCCAGTACTATTGTGTTCAGGGAACTGTGCTATTCCACATGGACCCCAGGGGAAACAAGTTTTTTATTGATGAGTCTGTCAAATATTTTCATCTAATAAAGAAATAATCATGGAAACATTTTGAGTCTAACTTTCAGGCAGTGGACTGCATGGCCTACAGCTTGCTTATGGAAGATGAACATTAAAGGGTATTTTCTGGAGGGGACATCAATATTAATTTAATCGCAGGCGTCATTGTACATATTTCCATATTTTACAGAGGCACACATCCAGGCCCGCCGCTCCCTATACGCAGAGTACGTAGAGTGCAGGGCACCAAGTACCTGGGGGGGGGGGGGGGGGCACCAAAAGTTAGGTTTGTAAAAAAAAAAGATTACATTGTTGAATTTAAAAAGACAAGTAAACTAGTTATGAAGAGGCCCATCGTTGTTTTTTCTTAATTGTATAACCTATCAATCAATTTCGGGAAATTAGATATAAAAAGAGTCTCTCTTTCCCCCCCGAAACGGCCAGCAGCGGCCCTGCACACATCCGAGCCAACGCAACGGATCAGACCACCGAGCAGGATACATAGGGGGGACCCACCTGAAACACCTTTAACACCTCTAAAATTGTGTGTTCTTTATTTTATTATCAAAAAGTGATGGTTTCTATGAAATATATATTTTAAATTACATGATTTATTTAGAAATAGGCCTTATTTATATTGGGGGACTATTTTTTGATTTTGGGGGGGGGGGCACGAGGTTTGGCCTGTTCGAAGACGCTCCAATTAAGCTATCTTTATTTTATCTCTTTATTGAAGAACATACGTTCTTACTGTCGACCAGTTATACCGTGTTACATGTTTAAGCGCCCCGCCCGCACTTGTCCGTGACGCGCCCAGCGGAGACGCGCAGCTCCAGTCTGCGCACCGGCGGTCGGGAAAACAGCAGTCACTCTGAGCGGATCTACTGTCTTGACAACACGCTCTCCGCAAACGGCGCGGCGGCTACGGTCTAATTGAATGACTGCAAACACACTCAATACGAAGCCATAGAATTTTATTTTTAGTTATTTTTATAAAAAAAAATACCAAAGATGGAGTTGGACCCTGCGGTCATCATTCCGGCCATTCTGTTCACCATAGTTGCCATTTATTTAGCGTCTTCCTACTTGAACAAGAAGGTCGAGGCACCTGCGAACAAAAAGAAACGCCGCGTGGTTGAAGAGAAGGATGAAGTTTGCTCGTCTAGTTATGTGTCGGTTCAGAACGTAGAGCCCAGAGTGGAGAAGCCCGCTGTGATCGAAGAAGTGAAACCTGTCGTGGTGGCCAAGGCCGAGCCGGTGCCCGTTGTGGCCCCTGTTGTAGAGGAGGTGGCCCCTGTGGTAGCGGAGGTGGTCCCGGTAGCGGAGGTGGCCCCTGTGGTAGAAGAGGTGGCCCCTGTGGTAGAGGAGGTACGACCCGTGGAAACCTTGGTCTCTGGCCATCAAATCACAGAAGTTGAGGTAGGAATTACATTTAAAAGGATTCTACTTAATTCCATGTTACATACATTTAGGCTACTAATTCAAAAGCATGTATAGGCTACCTTCCCTCACATGCCGCGGGTCATTTTTCAAAAGTTTACAGTAGCCTACAGCTTGTTTGTTTTTAGCGATTTCGTGCCTCCACACTTTTTACGCACACCCGCGCGCAATACTGTATACTCCAAATATATACCATGGCCTATGCACACATCACATTTAGCCTAATCATAATAATCGCACACCAAAACAGAGCGAAAATATAGTCGTCCATGCTGGCCTTACACCTAACGGTCTTCATTAGAAAGGAGGCTTTGTGCTTTGTGTGGTGCAGAACCGTACCATTCACAATGTGTCGCTTTATAACCACAAGCCTTCAGCCTTTGGCGACTAAGGCGCCCTGATGCATTTAAAGTTGACTAGGCTTAAGTTAAGTGGACTTATTACATTTAAAGTATTTAAATCACATATTTCAGCTAGACTTGTGTCCACTCAGCAGCTTCTGAAGTGTGACCGATTGATAGGGCAGCAGCACCTGGAGCCGCGAATAGACCTAGGCGCACGGTTGGTGACATGACTTTGTCGCATACCGAAAATACAGTAATGAATCCACTATATTTGGTATCAAAGCGGCATTCTATATTTACCGTGGGGCGCGTCACGAGGCAGAAACCCACCCTGGAACTCAAGAAGCGTGAGGGGCTATACTGGGCGTGACCAAGCACATGTTGGATCAGATGCATGCCTCTGTGCTTGGTAAGGCTAAGCTAGGCTACTCTATGCTTTGCTACACTGCACTAGGACATGCTATGATATGCTATAGCAGCAGATCTGTTTTTAGCTTTTATGTATGACAGTAGAGGAGATTATGACAGGTGCCCCTGGGTTAAGTCCCCTGATGGTTGATGCCTCAAATGTTTCCAACAGGTCGCTATTTAACAAAGTGCATCTGGTTGGGTAGACCAGCACTGCAGTTATCAAACTAGCCCGAGGTTATTTGTGTAAGAGTCGACCACGGAGGCTTTCCTTGGCCAATTGTTCATAGTGATTGTGTTTCAGTAGAACAAAATGTCTGTTGTTCTGTTGACTGGTATGTCGGGATAGTAGGCTGGCAGTGTGGGTTTTCTCCCAGGACGACCGAACCCATTCAACAGAAAACCATACTGGTACCATAGACCCATACTGTAGAATGAAATATAAAGTTAGTCTTACATGGATATACTGATCTGATTCCACTACCAACAGTTCCGGGCCTTATTGACCTGGCGGCCATTGCATTAATTTCCCCCCAACCAAGCTGGCTTTAAGCACCAAGATGGCAGCTTGATGATTAAAGCCCATACTCATGAGAATGTAATCTGGTAGTTGGCAGCTCTGTTACCATGGAGACAAACACATCTATGCCTTAAGCGCTCAGCCCTCCGTCTTTAAAGACGCTGAACCGCGCCAGCGGTGGATGACGAATGCGTCTTCTAATTCTCTGTGCTCCAGACAGGCCAATAGGCCAGCCTGCTCCTCGTTAATTCTGTTGGTGTGGTATTTGTCTCCCATACGTGGCTGAGGTAAGGTCTCCCCCGTAAACCTCCAAAATATTCAGCCCTTCCCCTCATTGTGGGCAGCTGGTAGAGAGAGAGAGAGAGAGCGAGAGAGAGAGAGAGAGAGAGAGAGAGAGAGAGAGAGAGAGAGAGAGAGAGAGAGAGAGAGAGAGAGAGAGAGAGAGAGAGAGAGAGGAGAGAGAGAGAGAGAGAGAGAGAGAGAGAGAGAGAGAGACGAGATGAGAAGAGAGAGAGAGAGTGAGAGAGGAGAGGAGAGAGAGAGAGAGAGAGAGAGAGAGAGAGAGAGAGAGAGAGAGAGTGAGTTGGGGGGTCATCAGATTCGGAACACTCCGGTGTTGGATTGGACGAGTTGTAGCAGACACTTCCTGTTTGTCTTGTGTAGCCACACACTGGGTTGCTTAATGACTCAGAATTAATCTGGTGTTTGGTCTGTGTGTGTGTGTGTGTGTGTGTGTGTGTGTGTGTGTGTGTGTGTGTTGTGTGTGTGTGTGTTGTGGTGTGTGTGTGTGTGTGTGTGTGTGTGTGTGTGTGTGTGTGTGTGTGTGTGTGTGAGTGTAGTGACTGACAGATGGGGGATAGTTAGTCACTGACAGATGGATAGACAGAGAGACAGATGGATAGACAGACACAGACTAACAGATGGATAGATGGATGGATTGATGGATGGATGGTGTCGTGGCAATTTCTTTACGAGATATATTGCATCTAGAACAGATGAGTCTTCTAAATGCAAAAAAGCACACCATAGTTGTAGACAATAGCATACACTAGTCTCCTCGTCTCTAGCAGAGTGAGCCCAGAATACAGCTGCTCCACTGTGACGAGTTTACCCCAAAGGTTAACGTTAGATGACAGTAGAAACAGGTAAGGTGGCTCGACAACACAAGGAATAGAAAACAATTAAAAGTTAACAACGTATGGATTTTCCCATCACAGTAAATAGATAAACAGATAGATATGGATCGAGAGATGTCTGAATAGGTAGACATACGAGGTAACATGCTTATATACATATATACATATATATATATATGAATACAATATATTTACTGTTATAAAGAGTTTATAATATGGTATATATTAAACAGATAGATATGGATCGATAGATGTCTGAATAGGTAGACATACGAGGTAACATGCTTATATACATATATACATATATATATATATGAATACAATATATTTACTGTTATAAAGAGTTTATAATTGGTTGAATTTTTTGTTCAAGTATTTTCTCTGGTCTTGTGTTGTTGTTTTTTCTAGGCTCGTTGACCATATCAGGACTGATCAGCTTAAGAGTTAACTCTGCATTTACCATGCAGGAGGAAAGACCCATTCAATTATCTTTCCCCTTGTCATCCTTTCTCCCTCTCTGTCTGTCACTGGCTGACTCTCTCCCTCGCTGTCTCTCTCTCTCTCTCTCTCTCTCTCTCTCTCTCTCTCTCTCTCTCTCTCTCTCTCTCTCTCTCTCTCTCTCTCTCTCTCTCTCTCTCTCTCTCTCTCTCTCTTCTCTCTCTCTCTCTCTCTCTCTCTCTCCTCTCTCTCTCTCTCTCTCTCTCTCCTCTCTCTCTATACTCCCTCTCCACTCTCTCTCTCTCTCTCTCTCTCTCTCTCTCTTCTCTCTCTCTGCTCTCTCTCTCTCTCTCTCTCTCTCCTCCCAGTTAATAGTTAATCTGTTAGGAGCCAGACCGTAGCTCCCCACCTGCTCACAATGACCTCAACAGGAAGTGACCTCAACAGGAAGTGACCTCAGCAGAACGACCTGACACTTAGCTCGCCAGGGTACTAGCCTGAGTCAGCAGAAAACCCCTGACTAACATATAGGGTGTTTTGGAAATGAAGGACTCTTTAGAACATTACTTGTTGTTGAATAATGGTCCTACCTCATCTAGTGGACATTTTGGTTCCAATATAACCTCACTTGAGAATGTTACTGGTTGAATGGAACAACAGTAAAGAATTTAACTGGTTTAATATAACCTAACTAAAGAACCTTACTGATTGAATAGAACCATACTTTAGGAATGTAGGGTTTAATATAACCTCCGTCTAGAACATTACCTAAACATAGTCTGTGGGGCGTGAATCGCTATAGTGGGCCACACGGACAGTAGGGCTACTGGCTTTAATCTGTGTGGTGCACCCTCACATCTCCGAGTCGTACACTGCTGACACACAGCTGTATGGAGACTCATGTTGACGGACAGGCCTGCTGCATCTCCCACACACGTTCAGACTTGGGTTCAACGACTAGCCAACCCTCCATCCCTCTGTGCTGGACGGTGATGGTGAGGGGAGCCTGAGGGGTGACATCACAGAATAGCAGGGAGAAGTGTGTGACCATATTAGGAGTGACGGCAGCTGAGGCGCCGGCCTGTGTTTACAACTGGTAAATATCCTCAGAACACACACACACAGACACACACATGCATACGCATATACACACACACGCACGCATACACACACACACACACACACACGCATACACAAACACACCAACACACACACACACACACACACACACACACACACACACACACACACACACACACACACACACACATACACACACACACACACACACACAAACATACTAAAACATCATACTGGCTTTACAGGTGACACACTCATACCGACACATCTACACTATACTGTTATTACAGGACATACACAAATACAGATATACCCACACACAAACACACACACACACACACACCAACAAACCAACAAGCAACGCATCCATGTTATATTATATGATATTATGTAGATGATCAAGGGATAAACAGGCCAAGAGTGGGCTGGATTTGTGTATTGGGACAAAATAAACATGGATAATGATGATATAGATAAAGATACATAGTCAAGATAAATAAAGATCTCATAATAAAGATAAATTGGGAGCAAGCTCTAACCGGTGGTTGAGGTGCCAGTATGTTCGCTAGCATGCGTGGGATAGCATGTGAGGGCGACGACTGTCAGGGGATTTGTTTCGTCACATGGAGGAGGAGGAGAAGGAGCAAGGAGACGAGTGAAAAGAGGAGAAGCGAGGGCAATGAGGAGAAGGAGGAGGAGGGGTTCTATCTTCATTGTTGAATGCACTTAGTCTAAGTTACCCTGGACCTAAGTGTCTGCTAAAGATATGTAGGGTAAGGTAAAAAAAAAAAAGAGGAGGAGATGGATGGATGTGGACATGATGAGGCTAGTTGTCTGCCAGATTCGCTGAATCATGCTGTCCAATGCTGGCAGTGTCCAGCCCAGAGACAGCGGCTGCAGAGAGACAGTTTACCTGCTGGTTTAGAAACTCACTTTGCAGGGCTTTTATTTTGAAACTTACTGTATGTGATGGCTAACCAACATTTAATATTTAAGATGTTTGGTCTTCACAGTGGAGAGTTTGATTCACTCTGACACCCAGAGAGCAACAGATTAACTCTCTCGCTCTTCCTATCTTCTTCTTTCTAAATCTCTCTCTCTCTCTCTCTCTCTCTCTCTCTCTCTCTCTCTCTCTCTCTCTCTCTCTCTCTCTCTCTCTCTCTCTCTCTCTCTCTCCTCTCTCTCTCTCTCTCTCTCTCTCTCCTCTCTCTCTCTCTCTCTCTCTCTCTCTCTCTCTCTCTCTTCTCTCTCTCCTCTCTCTTCTCTCTCTCTCTCTCTCTCTCTCTCTCTCTCTCTCTCTCTCTCTCTCTCTCTCTCTCTCTCTCTCTCTCTCTCTCTCTCTCTCTCTCTCCACACACCGTGTGTGCATGTGTGTTTCCTGGTCCAAAACTGTCATGGGCAGGTAGGTGTAGTTGGCATGGTGATTGTTGTTGTTTGTGTCAGCGGCAGGTGGAGACGGCCTCTTCACATAGACACCAGAGAGGCCTGCTAGTGACACACACACCCACGCATTCACACCCTCACACATTCACATGCAAACACACTAACATTCACATGAAAACACACCCACACATGCACACACGCACGCACGCCCACACAGGTCACAAAACCTGCTGGCCAGTTAAGTGTTAGCCCTTTCCTAGTGGACATGTTGTGACGTTATTGGTCCACCAATTTCTGAATAAGTAAATAAGTTATACAACGTGCTCCACCGTCAAGGGGAGCTTGTCATGCATTTAAACTTAATAATGGTCCTGGTTTCCTTTGGTAGTCGTTTTATAGTCCGAGTAGCATTGAGCATTCCCGTTACAGCAGGCTTTGGTCACACGCATGTTAGCGCTCCGTGTGGAGAGCGATGATCTCTGAACCAATCGCTTATCGTCTGATTTGTACCCCAGTCCGAAGTTGCGATTGGGACTGTACACAGTAGCCCGGATACATGAAAAAATAATTGATCGGTTATCCGTTACCTGGCTATACCAAAACCGATACAGAAATACCGCCGGTGGTCCCCGGAGGTAAATCGTTGTTAGAAGATAGCTGATGGTTTCCGAGCTTGGGTCAGACTTAACAAGACGGGTTGAGTTGTCTGCGTTTTGGTTAAATGATGTTATGATGTGTGATGATGTCGTTCATGTGTTTGCAGGTTGCACCACAGCCTGAACCGGTACCAGAACCAGAGATCGCCTCCCTCCCGGAACCAGTGGTGGAGTCCGTACCTGAGCCAGAACCAGCTGTAGAAGCAGTAAAAGAACTGTTGGTAGAATCGCTCCCAGTGCCAGAACTTCAGTCACTCCCAGAACCTCAGGAGGAAGAGCCGGTCGTTGTAGCAGAACCTGTAGTGGTAGAAGAACCGGTTGTTGTGAAGAAACCCGAGACCACCACAGAACCTGAAGCCACCAAACCTCAGGAGGAAGAGCCGGTCGTTGTAGCAGAACCTGTAGTCGTAGAAGAACCGGTTGTTGTGAAGGAACCCGAGACCACCACAGAACCTGAAGCCACCAAACCTCAGGAGGAAGAGCCGGTCGTTGTAGCAGAACCTGTAGTCATAGAAGAACCGGTTGTTGTGAAGGAACCCGAGACCACCACAGAACCTGAAGCCAAGCCGGAACCAGAAGCAGAACCAGAGTCTGTGTCAGAGTCGACCATTCCAACAGAACCCTCTCAGCCAACTGCTGATGAGACTCCCATCTCAGAACCAACCGTCCTACCTGAGGAGACCTCTCCAGAAGGAGTCCCTCAGACCAGTGAGTTCTCCACAGGTCCATCCTGACTAGGTCTCCCCGGGCCTCCTCGGCGACTTACATTTAAACACATACATGTCATTAAAGAGCAGCTAAGGGTTAGGCAGTAGAGTGACAGATCACTTAGGAGCCGGTTGGGGTTGGCCAGTACAGAGACAGGTAATGAAGGAGATGGTATTGGTTAGGGGACATAGCAGCTCATGGCTAGAAAGGGTCCTCTTGTCTGAGAGGTTCTCTCTTAGCTTCTCGTTTCCTAGAGGTTCTCTCCTAGCTTCTCGTTTCCTAGAGGTTCTCTCCTAGCTTCTCGTTTCCTAGAGGTTCTCTCCTAGCTTCTCGTTTCCTAGAGGTTCTCTCCTAGCTTTCTCGTTTCCTAGAGGTTCTCTCCTAGCTTCTCGTTTCCTAGAGGTTCTCTCCTAGCTTCTCGTTTCCTAGAGGTTCTCTCCTAGCTTCTCGTTTCCTAGAGGTTCTCTCCTAGCTTCTCGTTTCCTAGAGGTTCTCTCCCAGCTTCTCGTTTCCTAGAGGTTCTCTCCTAGCTTCTCCTAGTGTCGGAGAGGTTCTCTCCTAGCTTCTCGTTTCCTAGAGGTTCTCTCCTAGCTTCTCGTAGTGTCGGAGAGGTTCTCTCCTAGCTTCTCGTTTCCTAGAGGTTCTCTCCTAGCTTCTCGTTTCCTAGAGGTTCTCTCCTAGCTTCTCGTTTCCTAGAGGTTCTCTCCTAGCTTCTCGTTTCCTAGAGGTTCTCTCCTAGCTTCTCGTTTCCTAGAGGTTCTCTCCTAGCTTCTCGTTTCCTAGAGGTTCTCTCCCAGCTTCTCGTTTCCTAGAGGTTCTCTCCTAGCTTCTCGTTTCCTAGAGGTTCTCTCCTAGCTTCTCGTTTCCTAGAGGTTCTCTCCCAGCTTCTCCTAGTGTCGGAGAGGTTCTCTCCTAGCTGGCCCTGTTTCAGGCGATGGTCTCGTTCTCTCACATGCAAGCAGCAGCTGCCAGAGCCAGATAACCAGCCCCCCCCCCCCACCCACCCAGAGGTGCTCCCTGAATAGACACATGATGGGAGGTGTGGATGGGGGGGTGTAGGTTTACATTCAACATAAAACCGCAGAGTTGTGTTAAGTGATAAGGATATGCAATATATATATATATATATATATATATATATATATATATTATATATATTATATATATATATATATATATATCATATATACTAAGTGGAAGGGAATATCCAGGTGTCTTGTTCAGTACATATGAACTTGACGACCGTTTAGATTGAACAGCACCCAGACCACAGCGTTGTCCTGGTGACACTGACACACGTGGCAGGAGGCGGAAGATCTGTCTGAGAACTCTTTAATCTGTACAGACACTCAGGATAAGAGGCTTTCTGACCCCACACGCGTGTGTGTGTGTGTGTGTGTGCTCAGCCGTTGTGTAACCAAATCCTAAAATCATCATCCTACAGGGATTGGGCGAACTGGTGAAACGACCGTTGTTGGAATGAGCATTATTTTGTGTGTGTGTGTGTGTGTGTGTGTGTGTGTGTGTGTGTGTGTGTGTGTGTGTGTGTGTGTGTGTGTGTGTGTGTGTGTGTGTGTGTGTGTGTGTGTGTGTGTGTGTGTGTGTGTGTGTGTCATATCCGTTGTCAAGACCTTGGGGGAACTGGTTGTATATGGTTTGAACTTGTTTGATCTGATCTGATGATTTCAAGTAATTTTAACTGGTTTGGTGTGTTCTGCTTTGAACTGGTTTGATCTGGTTTGATCTGGTTTGTTTCAGACACGGCCGCTGAAGACGAGGAGAGGGTGACCTTCGCGGCTGGGAAGAAACAGAGCAGGTTTGAGACGTTGATGACCAAGGAGGAGATGGAGGAGGAGCAGAGGTAACCCGCTTATCATGCCTTCCATGCACACACGCACTCACTTACACATGCACGCACGCACATACGCAGGCACGCACGCACGTACACATGCATTCAAAGCCACAGTCATGCATGCAGGCACACCCACCTGAACTTTTCTTGCAGATATATTCTTGCATACTTTCTCTGTTATATTGTGTTAAATTTGGCGACTGAGCCTAGCATAGCGAGACCGTCTGAAGGTAGCACGCAGCTAAAGTGAAGTCAGTGCACTGATGTTAGCATGTTATTATTGGCTGCTATCTTATACCTCCGCGCCTAGCCAAATCCCCCCCACCCCCACCCTCCCTCTCTCCCTCTCCCAGCTAATGTTGAGAACCAGTCGGACAGAACAGACAGACAGACAGACAGACAGACAGACAGACAGACAGACAGACAGACAGACAGACAGACAGACAGACAGACAGACAGACAGACAGACAGACAGACAGACAGTGTGGGTGGGATGAGGCAGCAAGTGCTGCATTTGAACAAGAGGTAGCTGGTGTTTGATGTAGAGGAGTACATGTTAATAAAAATACTCAACATTTTTATAGTATGACTCAGTAGACCAGCAGCCAATCAAAACATATGGGTCTAATCTTCGTGCTGTGCCACAGGGAGAGTGTAAGTGTTTCCGATTGGTCGATGTGCTTATAACATCACTGAGTCTTGAAATACCTCTGGAGAGAGGAGGGGGGGGGGGGGAGATAAAGATTTGGGATGGGGAGAGAGAGAGAGACAGGAATGTATGACTACTTTAGGAAACTTTTCTTTGCCTTTTGTCGAATTTCTTTCTATTTTTACAGTGTTGACCGTGACTCAGCACTGATGAGTCACAAACTGATAATATATTAGACACACACGCACACACACACACACACACACACACACACACACACACACACACACACACACACACACACACACACACGTATGTACTAACAGGCAAACACACACACACAGAGGCATGCAGGCACACACACATTGTGTACAAAGGCACACGCGCGCACATCCTTCTGTGACAATTCATTTTCATATCAAATCAAGCAACATTTTTTTTATTTTAAAGCAACACTTACTTTTACACCCTGCATCTGAAAGCACACCTCCCTCCCTCTTCCTCCCCCAACGCCCTGTCCAACACCAGCACAGTGATCACCACCCAGCACCCCGAAAGCACCATGCCCTAACCCCACCCTACCCACCACCCCCCTGCTAGCACCCTGACAGCAACCAGCCCCCCCCCCCGAACCTCAGCGGCGCCCCCCACCCCTAAAGCCAAGCCAGGCGTGTGTTTGAATGCCCAGATCTTTATTTACAAGCTGTGTTGCGATGTTTTACAGGATAGAGCTCACAGCTGATCTGACTTGTCTGTGAGCTGAGGACACAAAACTTACTGTTAGACTCACAGGGTAAGAAATACATAAACTTTGTTTTAATATATTATTATATAGTATACTATACTATACTAAAACGTTACTGTAATGTAAATAGGGGAAGATACCCTACCTACTGTGTTGTTATTAAATATTTATATAATGTACAATATATAAATATTATATAATATATATATTATATAATATATATATAATATACATCAATACTTTATTACACTATAAAGCAATGCACTATACTAAAGCTATACTATACTTAACTACACTACTACTAGGCCTACCACCACGATAGACTATCTTATTAAGCCCCCCCCCCCCCGCCCTCCCCAAACAACATTAAAACTTGCTAAGCGTTTCTTGGTTTGCAGGCTAGCAGTCTGTTGTTAACGTCGCTGTTTGTAGCTCTTTAAAGGTTGGTCATTAGCGCCCTCTTTTGGAATTATCTGGAAACTCCTCTTCGATCTCTTTCTTGGGAATACGTACATTTTATTAACTAAATTAATATTCGGTCTTTCCAATAAATACTAGTCGTTTTTTTGTATTGATCTACTATATTATCCTCTGGACAATTTAAAGAAGTATCTAGTTCTAAATGAAATACAGATGCTATCGACCGCCACTAGAGGGCAGATTTTCACCAGGTTGTCGAAGCTTTGAGAACCGCTGAAAAATGACGAATCTTCAATGTGAAGTTGTCACCCTAAATTGTTTATAGTTTAATCTGAAATCAATGTCCAGGATGAATTATCGTCTATGTTAAAAAAAAATCCCTGCGTGGAGTGTGCTGCTATGCCGTGTTGCTAACTGCTAACTGCTATCTGCATGCTACATGCTACCAGCTACCAACACATTCACTGGTGAGTCACTTAATAACCCTAACATTTATATAATAGTCATACAGTATATTCAGTGAAATAATTTATGTTTTTATATTTAACTGAAATATAATTGAATGTCCCTTTTTCTTTTTTTACAGTGCAATGGAGTAACCACATTTGTTTGGGTGTATGTTTGTGAGTGTACCAACCAGTGTGTGTGTGTGTGTGTGTGTGTGTGTGTGTGTGTGTGTGTGTGTGTGTGTGTGTGTGTGTGTGTGTGTGTGTGTGTGTGTGTGTGTGTGTGTGTGTGTGTGTGTGTGAAAGGGTGTACATATATGGTTGTGTGTGAGCGTGAGTGAGAGAGTTTACATACACATGTGTGTGTTTAAGATGTCAGACAAGAAGAAATAAGAAAAAACACTGTTCCTTTATGTACCTGTGTGTTTGTGTGTGTGTGTGTGTGTGTGTGTGTGTGTGTGTGTGTGTGTGTGTGTGTGTGTGTGTGTGTGTGTGTGTGTGTGTGTGTGTGTGTGTGTGTGTTTGCGTGCATATGTGTGTGTCCAAAGTGGGAAAAGTGAAAGTAAATGAATTTGTGTTTTTTGCATGTTAGAGGTTGTTGTGCTGGACAATGCTGTCGTGTAGCTTTCTTTAGCGATTAGCTTAGCATGAATTTAGCCCCTTTCACACATCCAGTCTATTAAACCATGACTGTGGATCTTAATGCGCCATTGCTTCTCGGGTGATCGATTCAAATATAGATACAGCTTATTTTGTTTGCAAACATGCTCCTTTTTTCAAGAATGGCCGGAAACTGGAGAGTGACGTGAGGGAGCTCCTTTCAGTCTGCAAGTTTAATGGCGGAGGGCATGAAACGTCCCTATGCCTTGGCCCATCCATTCCGGCATTGCTAGGCCATGTATGTAAGGGCGCAAGACGGAATGATCCAGAACGTAGGTGCATGTGTGAATAGGGAAAAACACCAACGTTGCATGAAAGGTCCTCTCAGTAATTGACAGAGAATTATGTGTGACAGGGGCTCATTAAGAATGTTCAAAACAGTTTGTTGAAAAGGACTGAACAAAGACTTTCCAACTTCATTAAAGATATTTGTGGAAAAAAAAACATGTTCAATTCTTTCTTTCTCTCTCAAATAGTTATATCAATAGATTACAGTAAATATATAAGAGTTCTTAAGTTTTCATCAACATACTATTTTCAGACTTGTTTAAGCTGTTTTCTATATAAATGTGTTTAGCATAGTTGCCCTTGAAAATCTAAATTAAAAACAGATATAACATTTACAATATAGACATTTTATTTCCTTTATTCATATTTTTTTGTTACACATTTTTTGTGTTTGTATTAGTTCTGTGGGTTTCTGAGAACAGAAGGTTCTGAGACCCATGTGGTAAGGGAACCCCCATGGACACCCGACAACTTTCAGCAAGGTTGCGTCAAAATTGGTCAAACTTTCGGCAGACTTTTTACGTTGCTTATATCCTGCCAACAGCAACACGAACTACAGCTACACATGTCAGCGTCAACTCATCTCATTGTGTGTTCTGTTGTGCTGATGTGAGACACAAAAGGGAAGTTACTTCCCCTAAGATTCTATGTTTTGTCTACAAAGTCTGTGTGTGTTCATTCCTGTGTGCGTGATTTGTGGGTTTTAAATGGAAAGTTTTAATGCATTCTTTTATTTTCATTGTCAGTGTATTGTCAATGTCTCATTGTATTTTGATAATCTTTCTATAGTTTTCACGGGGCCTACGATGTTTAAAAAAGTAAGGAGCACCTAAACCTACCCCTCACTATGTCTTGCATATCCAATCCAATCCAAGGGCTGTTACAATATGTGTGCATGTGTGGGTGCAGCTGCGTCACATTTGTGTTTGTGTGTACACTTGCTTAACATGTGTGTTTGTGTGTGCACATGTGTTACTAACGTGTGTGTTTATGTGCATGTGCGTAACGTGTCTGTGTGTGCACATGTGTAACGTGTTTGGATGTGTGTAACGTGTGTGCTTGTGTGCACGTGCCTGCAGGGTGCAGCAGGAGCAGTTGGCGGCCATCTTTCTCCTGCTGAGGGACAACCAGGAGGTGCTAGGGGACGTAACGGAGGGAGACATGGAGGAGCAGTTCAAACTGTACTCACTCTGACCCCGGACACCAAGGGGAGCCGGGGAGCCAATCACCAACCAGAGAAACAATCACAAACAAAGAACCAACCAGAGAACCAATCAGCAGTCTCAGAACTGAAGAACCAGTCGGGGGGGGGGGGGGGGGGGGACTTCTGTTTTATTCAATTAGTAGGTGCTTTTATCCAGATAGCTTACTTACCTCTAATTATTCACTAAGGAGCAAGTAGGGGCTAGGGGGCTTCTTGCTCCTTAGTGACTTACTTTGGACACTAAGAAGCAGGTAGTGGCTAGGGGGCATCTTGCTCTAGGAAGCCACAGCAGACATTGGGGATCAAACCTAGAACCGTTCAGCTGGGAGCCAAACACCCCAACCACTTGACACGTCAACCACAACAATACATTTTAACAAAAGTAAGAGCGAAAAAGCAAGTGTGAAAGAAGCCAGACCAAAGTAAATTAAGTGATTTATTGTTTAAGATACAAAGGGAACTACATCCTTTGGAGTTTATATGTACAATCAATATCATTAATTGAATAGTGACACTAAGCCATGTCTCGTGCATCATGTGAAATAAGGCCAGCTAAGTCTGTGTAGCGGTTGATCGCTTTGTTCATCAAGATCAATACGTTCAAGATCAATAAGTTATACTGATAAGTTATTGGTTGATCTTTGATAGTGGGAGAAATATGTTGGGAGGTTTGTTGCTCAAACCTCTCTTCGATGTCATCTAAACTGGTTAATTAAGAGTTAATATCAAAACGTGCCTTCAGATGCTGGCTTTACGGTTTGTAGGCCCTGATAAAAATATATTAAAAGTATTGAATACCAGTCACCAAAGTAAGAAGAGAAGTAAAAGTATTTTTACCTTAAAAAAAAGATACCAAATGTCATATTGTTGAATTAATGAATGTCATCGTATTCGTTTTATTGTAGATACACATGTAATCTTTTTCCATGACAATAAATATATTTGATCAAAAGAAAGCCGTAGTTGCAGTTTTCCGCTTTTAGGGCCACTGATGTTGTGGTCTCTTTCTGTAGCATGAGCTTTATGTAGGCCTATATGTTCAATTCAATCATATAGTTTTGTTTTTGTCTGCCTTCAGGTAAACACAATAGCCTGATTCAGAGTCCTGACCATTTCCTTTCTGTATTAATTCAGTCATATAAGGTATGTGGAGTTACATTAAACTGGGTGCCATCTTATGAGGCAGAAGAAACATAAATAGGATGACTTCAAGCTACTTCGCTCACTTTCTTCCAGGGACGCGGGAAGTCAGTCCAAGTCGGGGGTGCTGAGAAAGTGTATATAATGACGTCATAATAAATGCTGCGCAACATTCATGGTTTTCGTATTAATATGGCCAGCAACATTTTACACCAGTTTTAGAATGTTTTAACACTACAACAGACAAGTTTAACACCAATATGCTTAATGTCAAAGCAGCATAGTAAAAAGTGTATATTATCACTGCTCCTCAATCCCCAGGGGGTGCTGCAGCACCCTTAGCACCACTAGGAGGGTATGACCTGAACACACGACTCTGCCCACCCCCCTCCCACCACCACCAACCGTCTCGTTGCTTGTGTCAGGTTTGTTATTCAGTAACTTATTGGACAGTGGAAGTAGAAGGGTTTTTTGTGCCGGACCGCGGGGACGGACACCAACACATAGTTGGAGACATGGTGTGTTTCCTCCAAATGATCCAAAAGTCGCGTTCCTGGACGAGGTGTGTGCTTCTGCTGGCAGCCCTTTCCCTGGGCATGGTCGTTGTTTACGGTTGGAAGCCCACCCTCTGCGCCTTTTTCAGGTAGGCCTATGTTTGGTTTGTTCATGTTGCGTTTTTTTTCTGTTTTAGAGAAAGTCATACAACATGTTTGCTATATTCCGTTGCAAATCATTAAGGATCGATCCAATCCTGAACATAAGTTCGAGTGGGTGGGTGAGACGGTTAGGCCTACGTCAACAGCTGAATGACTGTCGGTTAGCAAGCCAACAGTTGACTTGACACTACCCTCTATTTATTCACCACTATGAAAGATAATAATCGTGTCTGGGACAGGCCTTGCCGTTAACAATTGATAACTGATACAATAGGTCGATGTGCATGGATTCGTGAAGAGCTGACTGTTCTGCTTTATTGTGTCTCTCAGGAGGTCGTAATATGATTCAGTTTTTCCCACAGGAACACATCTGGGATTAAGTTACCTGTGGGGTGATTATAGAAGTAGACCTCACACACACACACACACACACACACACACACACACACACACACACACACACACACACACACACACACACACACACACACACACACACACACACACACACACACACACACGCGCGCGCGCACGCGCGCACGACGCACACGCACACACACGTTATGTGTATGTGCGACCGATTAATTAACAAATGTCCTTATATGTCCTAATATCTTTTGCGGAAGAACAAGCACAAGCACACGCCCGCCTATGCTCAGTGAGCGTGTGCTGTGCGTGTGTGCGTGTTCTCCTTCCGCAAAAAATGAGCATCGCTCACACACTCACACACACGTCACACACACACACACACACACACACACACACACACACACACACACACACACACACACACACACACACACACACACGCGCGGGCGCGCGCGCACACACACACACACACACACACACACACACACACACACACACACACACACACACACACACACACACACACACACACACACACACACACACCCCCCGTGGCCCAAAACCACGTCCTATGGTTCTTATTGCATTGTAATGAATCAACTTATTATTTAATGATTAGCAATTTTATGAAAATGTCAGTCGAGGGTGTGTAGCATAACACCAATAATATGAAAGTAATCATAAGTAATCGTCACAATATTTATAATAATTCTTTATTAATGTTATTACATACAGTTTATTATGAAAATGTATCATTAATTGTAATATATGTTCCTTTGTGATAAATCATTTCAAACTTGGTTGTGATGCTGTTTCTGTGTGTCAGCCGTCAGAGAGTCATCCCGACCGGCCAGGTACAGCTCCTGTATGAAGATGATACAAGCATCATACCAGCTAACAAACAGTCGGTTAGTCCATGGCAGTTTGTGATACCACCTTGATCATGTTCACCAAGGTCAAATGTATCAAACCTAAACTACACCATGAAACTCGATGTAAACAATCACTGTATAGTTGTACCAAGCAGGTCCCAGATCTGCAATGATCAGAGTGTTTGAGAGCTAAGATGGTGATTCCGTTTACAGGGTGAATCTGCGTGTTCTCTTCGGAACACCGTGAGGAAGCAGCGCGGGTTCCCCCAGATACGCTTTAACTTCTCCACGCCCGTCTTCCAGTGGGCTGGGAGTTTCACAGAGAGAGCCTATCAGAGACTGAAGCTCCTTGCACCACCATATGGATGGAATGGGATACCCCCGGCCTGTATGAGCTATAGGGATGCCCTACTATTGTTCCACTTCCTCCATCCCTGATCTCCTTTTATTCATTGTCTTATTTCCTCTCTCTGCTTTTCTTCTTCCTCTGATTTAATCTTCATCATGCTATCCCAAATTTCTCCTCTGATATCCTCTCCATCCTCTTCCTCCTAAACTCTGATGTTTTCATTGTATCTCTTCCTCTTCCGCCTCTGCTCGTATCTTGGGGAAGGCGTCTCTTTGCTTAAAGACAACAAACATACTCATGTCTTGTCCGGATGGTCTAGTGGTCAGGGTGTTTGCTCCCAGTCATAGGTCACTGGGTTTAAGCCCCTCTTCTGCAGTCTACCTGTAGACCTAGAGCAAGGTTCCCAAACCACTTCCTGCTCTTTACTGATTCCTGAAACTAATACTACTTCTACTACTAAATAACTAAATTACTAAGTAGTAAATAAGCTCCTAACCAGGTAGCCATGATCAAACCAGGGGCCAGGAAAAGGGGGTCATTGCTACTGATGCTTTCTGATTAACAGTTAAACCTCAGGCTACTTTTTCTTCTTCAGTGGTTCGCTCTACCCTGGGGCTCCTCAGCAGCCCCACCAGCCGCCATCTTGTGGAGCGGCGGTCACACGACCAGTGCTTGAGATGTGCAGTGGTCGGTAACGGAGGGATCCTGCGCGGTTCGGGTCAGGGGCGGGACATCGATGACCACGACCTAGTCTTGAGGTGAGACCACGACCTAGTCTCCAGGTGAGACCGCGACCTAGTCTCCAGGTGAGACCACGACCTAGTCTCCAGGTGAGACCGCGACCTAGTCTCCAGGTGAGACCGCGACCTAGTCTCCAGGTGAGACCGCGACCTAGTCTCCAGGTGAGACCGCGACCTAGTCTCCAGGTGAGACCGCGACCTAGTCTCCAGGTGAGACCGCGACCTAGTCTCCAGGTGAGACCGCGACCTAGTCTCCTAGCGTGAGCACCAGGTGGACGACCTAGTCTCCAGGTGAGACGCGACCTAGTCTCCAGGTGAGACCATGACCTAGTCTCCAGGTGAGACCATGACCTAGTCTCCAGGTGAGACCATGACCTAGTCTCCAGGTGAGACCGCGACCTAGTCTCCAGTCGAGACCGCGACCTAGTCTCCAGGTGAGACCGCGACCTAGTCTCCAGGGGAGACCACGACCTAGTCTCCAGGGGAGACCGCGACCTAGTCTCCAGTCGAAACCGCGACCTAGTCTCCAGGTGAGACCGCGACCTAGTCTCCAGGGGAGACGCGACCTAGTCTCCAGTCGAAACCGTGACCTAGTCTCCAGGGGAGTGATCCTGAGACCAGTGGGGCTTTCCCACTGACGCCTCCGAGGTGAAGCGGAAACTACCTTCCATAACGGTAATAACAGGATGGTTTAGTTAATTGGGGATGTAGCTTGCTTTACGTATCTAACTGAAAATGAAGCCTTTCAGAAAGATGAGATATGGAGATGCTGGGAAATGGGCCCCTGGCAGCTATAATTGAATGGCTGCCAAATACCAGCTAAATAATCTTCAATCTAGTGGCAAACAGGTATTATGAGTCTGGATGATTACAAAAGTGGTTTGGTAATATGAGATTTCAGAACAATTGAGACTCGTCAGCCCTGCTTATTTTGTAAACACCACGAAAACTAAAAAGCAAGGTCAATTCCATCAGAATTCTCCCCTTGTCTTCAAGATAGGTTGAAAAATAACAGCTTTCCATCTCCTCATTCCTTTCTTTATTACCCAAAAACCGAGATTCCACCATGAGCTCGTTCAGAAAGGTGGCTTCTAAAGTCTGCGGGGAACTGGTTGCTAAGGGCCAAGCTTTAGGACAGGTCAAAAGTGTTGACACTGTTGCTTTGCCCCTCTTCCACAAATCAGCCATAATGTTGGTGCATATCCCTATAGATCTGATCAGGACCAGGATCAATTGCTTCGGTCTCAATCTTGTAAGCCAGCCTCTAGGATCAGTCCAAGGCCCTTGAGGTGGAGAGAAACGGCGACTCTCGGCTAAAGGCGAGGGAGGCTAACGTTCTTTGTTCAACCTGATTTGTTTGACCAGCTGTTGCCATGTCTGGTTTAGCCTTAGTGTAGAGAGCGGTAGCGCGGAGGTGGATTAATAGGCAAATATCCTAAGCTCTCCTCCATCCTCACTGCTGGGTCTTCATCCAGGAGAGTTGATGATTCTCTGCTTGGCATAGGAAGGGATGGGGGGGGGGGGGGGGGGGAGTCCTTCCTTCCTTCAGGGGTCCTGAAACCCACGTCGCTTAAAAAAGCCAAACAGAGTCAAACTATAAATTAGGCATCATCACAACCTCTACATCTACAAATAAATGTTAAAAAAAAGGCTAGCAGGGACATGTTTGGCTTGTTACAGGATCTCCATGCGTCGAACGCAGAGCTAGCATTGCATGTTGTGGCAGAACAGTGTGAACTACTTGGCATGCACAGCCCACAGGCTAGCTTTGGAACTCATTCACCAAGTATGCCTATGCCACGGATAACATCAGAGAAGAGTACCTTTACCCCCGTGGGGGATTTCCTTCTCTTATGCCCCTGGATACTTAAAACGAAATGTATGTTGCCCTGTTCACATAGGCTGTCCAACTGTTGTTGAACCATCCATTCCTTTAATAGATTGTACAACAGGGACGACAAGTTCTGCCAAAAGGGAGGACTTGCCACTCGGAACTTGGGTTTAGTGTCAGTTTCAGTTTGTACCAAATTAAACTTAGGAGGGCATTGTCTGATGCCAACAGGTGTACCTGGTGGAACATTACCTGTATATCACCACTGATGGCTTAAGTGTGTTTGAAGGCAAAGGACATCAATTTGGCACTCGCGTAACCTTGCCTCTTCTTGTTGTAATTACTTTTACTCTCAGTTTAAAAATTAATCTTTTTTTTTAATAAGCAGGGCTTAATAGTCTCTGTTGTTCCGACATCTCCTCTTGCTTGCCTTTTGTAATCATCAAGAGTCATTTGACCTGTTGACCACTACATTGAAGATTATTTAGCGGGTATTTGTCAACAGTTTATATAAATAGCTATGATGGTCCAGAAGCAATAACTCACAGCCCCTCCATATCTTCATCCTTCATAATACCCAAGCCTACATCCATGCCAAGATCTGATGCTTCTATTTTCAGCTTAGCTTATATATTAAATGATATTAAATGCCATTTAGTAACCACAACTCAGTAATTGTAGGTCAAAGAGAAAGGCAAATGGGGGGAAGAGGTGAATATTTGTTTTGCATAGTAGTACTGGAATAAAAGTATCAACGTCTCCAGTCTCAGGTACAAATACCTTAGAAATTGTGTAAAGTCTCAAGTTGAAGGGAACCACCAGCGTACGTCTCGCTCTACGTGTGTGTTCAGGGTGAACGGGGCCGTGATCCAGGGGTTTGAGCGCGATGTGGGGACCAAGACGTCCTTCTATGGCTTCACCGTCAACACCCTGAAACACTCCCTGGTGCTGTACCACAATGACGGCTTCACCAGTGTCCCTCAAGGCCCGGTAAACCATTCCACCCCCTTTGACATGTCCCCCTAGAAGACTGAACTCCCGGAGATCTCAAGTTATGCTCATCATATGTTGTGTTTGTCACCCTGCTGTCTTTTTGGGGCCTCAGGACACGCGTTACATCTTCATCCCTTCGAATATCCGGGACTACGTGATGATGGCGTCGGCCATTCGGCGAGAGAATGTCCCAACAGGTGTAGACATCAGGGACAGGTGAGTTTTAACACGTACCGTTTGATTAAAGAACTAACATTTTCTGGTTTATAGTATGCCATCATTTCATTAAAGGACCAGAAATTCCTGGTTTATAATGGTTCCAGTTTAATTAAAGAATGTCATCTTACATTTACATTTACATTTAGGGCATTTAGCAGACGCTTTTATCCAAAGCGACTTACAATAAGTACATTTGTCATAAGAAGTGCAACAATATATCGCTGTTGGTACAGTAAGGATGTTCATAGAACCAAGTGCAAGTACAACAATCACTAGGCTAACCAATTCCCTGTGTTACAGCAATGATAGCAGCTACTGCAGTTGCTACACAGTTAAGTACTATAATACAATACAATACAATACAATACAACACAATACAATACAATGCACAATGGTGGCCAGAGGGGGGAGGGTGGCTATGCAGAGTCAAGGTGGACTTTGAACAGGTGAGTCTTGAGTCTTTTTCGGAAGATGGTGAGCGACTCTGCGGTCCTGAGAACGGCAGGGAGCTAGTTCCACCACTGAGGTCCCAAAACCGAGAAAAGATGTGACTTTGCTGATCGACATTTGCTAGCTCTTAGCGATGGCGGTACCAGACGTCCAGTTGAGGTAGTTGAGGGATCGAGCTGGGGTGTGTGGCTTTACCAATGCTTGGAGGTAGGCAGGGGCAGTTCCATCGACTGCCTTGTATGCCAGTACCATCTTCCTGGTTTGTAGTTGGCCTAAGGTTTTATGAAAGAACCACAACTTCCTGGTTTATATTTAGCCATACCACATTTTCTTTAAATAACTACCACTGCCGGGTTTATAATGGGCCTACAATTCAAACCCACATGTTGAGCAATGAGCATACGCAAAGGTTATTTATTGCGACTTTCCGTCTTGCAGTTCTGATAACGGACACTAGGTAGCGACATATCTTCCCTTCAGTTCAGAGTAGCAGCTGTTGCGTTTGTGGCTGTAGAGAAATGCCACGAAATGTCATTTGTTTTACATTGATCAACGTTTTGATCAGGAAACAAGTGATTTTTTTTCTTAATGAATGTTTTATGTCTGCTCTGTGTCTATATACTGTGTATGTCATGGTCGTGTCCTTGGGCTCTGGAAGACCCAAGACATATTTCGGCAACAGTTCCCGAGAACACTTCAGGATGCTGCACCCTGATTTTATATCCTACCTAACTGAGCAGTGAGCATAATGTACATTTATCTCTAGACCGATAATGTTAGCTGGTATACTGTAATAGTGTGTGTGTGTGTGTGTGTGTGTGTGTGTGTGTGTGTGTGTGTGTGTGTGTGTGTGTGTGTGTGTGTGTGTGTGTGTGTGTGTGTGTGTGTGTGCGTGTGTAAATACATACATACATATCAAGGTTTGTGTGTGTGTGTGTGTGTGTTGCAGAACACATTTTATGTAAGATAGTGAAACATGACATAGATTGGCAGTTCATTGGTCAGGTCAAATGACTCGGGTCACATGACTTTGTGTGTTTTGTAGCTTCCTGAATTCTCATCAGCTGACCAATAGCAAGATCCGACACCTGTACATGCCCAGCACTGGAGCTCTTATGCTATTTGCTGCCCTGCACACCTGTGACCAGGTGAACAAACACACACACACACACACACACACACACACACACACACACACACACACACACACACACACACACACACACACACTGATGTTCCCACTGGTGTCTCGGCAGGTGTCTGCGTATGGCTTCATCACGACGAACTACGCAGCGTTCTCCGACCACTACTACGACAGCGTCATGACCCCGCTGCGTTTCTATGCCAACCACGACCTCCATATGGAGGGCCGGCTGTGGGAGTCGCTACACCATCTGAAGATCATGCACCTCTACACCAGGGAACACTGACACACAGACACAGTGCGCTAAACTGCAGCCTCAACCATCAACCATCCAAAGGAAGTGTGTGTGCTGTGAGTGTGTGAGTGAGTGAGTGAGAGACAGAAGAAAGTACAACACTGTGAAACGAGTCAAACTGATTCTCCTTTTAAGAAAGCAGAAGTTCCAAAATTCGGGATAAAACAAAGACTATCTTGTTGTCATTATTTCACTGATTAATGATTCTTTTTTAATTATGTGATAGTTTTTTACCTTTTATATATGTTGTTGATTAAATGTGTGTCATCGAGTTGGTTTTAAGTCTCTTATCTGAGTGCTGGGTCAAAACCGCGACAAGCATGCAATGAAGAGCCGTGGTCGAGAGCGAACTGCGGAATTGTGTGTGGAGCCTTGAGAAGTCTCTTTGATGAAGGCGACCCGTTCCCTACCTGCGCAGGTGCAGAGAGGGGTCCCTTCACTTGGGACGTGAACACAATAGCGACCTCAACTTCACGTGGAAGTTTCCCTTTCATTCCCGCCGACCTTTTGTACGCTGGCTCAGACTTTTATGTATTTTGTCCACGGCTATCAGAAATGACACACACAACAACGCGAGACGGCTTCTTTGATCCAGCGTTGTACCGTATTCGCGTATTCGCGTATACGCACCGACGCACGCACGCGCACGCGCTCCTTTCAGAAACTCGATTTGCCTTCAACATATCGAGGAGGTGAAAGTGTTTCAGATGCGCCACGGATCTGTGTGCGTTTGGATGAAATAAAATACTTATTATGATAAAGAAACGAACATGCCAACTCAACATACCCCCCCATGTTTGGGTCGAGGAGTGAGCCGGCGGGGCGGTGCAGTGGAGGGAGGAGGTGCAGCAGTAGTGGGAGGGACGATCAGACCTTGTGTGGAGTGTGTGGGATCTGGTAGCTGACGGCGAGGTGGAATATCGTCCCGAATGTTAACGGGAATGCTAATAACCAACGCAACGCGGTATGCAGTCTAACCTCACCGCCTGCTAGACCTTCCAGCACACACGAAGTTAAGGACGTTGTTTTTTTTTTATGCCAGGAGGAAAACGAGGAAAACTCCTCGTCGAGTTGTTGACTATCATCCCAGCAGAACTTAACCAGAGTTCCCGGACGGGAACAGGAAAATGCCAATCACACTGTTTTGGGCCAGTTGAGACTAGGCCGACCCAAGAAAGTAAGTTTGATCTAAATTACAGTTTCTTAAATGTGTATAAGACGCTGCTTCTTCTCACTTGTTGTGAGCAAGTTTAGTGCAAAGGTCGTCCCGGGAAAGGAAAGTCGTCTCGTGGCTTCCAGGCGACACCGTCACCTTATGGTTGATCATGAACCTTCACTAGTTCACTCTCCACCTCTCCTCCACCGCAAGAAACCTCCACCAGTTGGGAGTCCTTTGAGGCTTTTCCACTCAAATAAAACAGAACGGGAACTTCTTGTAGTCTTTTCCCTCGCAGGCGGTCTTTCTGTGCGTTGCGGTCTTCCCCAAACGACTACATCAACATTTAAGTAACCAACTGGCTAATTCGTTTTTATCTAATAGCCTTAAGCTTACTGCACACGCTGCGTCACTTGGTGCCCACAGGGGGGTTAAAACGTATCCTCGAAACGTCTCCGCGTTCAAAGTTGTTCTCTTGTTGTGTTGCCTAAATCAGGTCAGTCGTGTGTGTGTGTGTGTGTGTGTGTGTGTGTGTGTGTGTGTGTGTGTGTGTGTGTGTGTGTGTGTGTGTGTGTGTGTGTGTGTGTGTGTGTGTGTGTGTGTGTGTGTGTGTGGTGTGTGTGTGTGTGTGTGTGACTCTCTCACTCTCAGAGGAGTCTAACGGGAGGCCGGTGATCGGGGATGACAGCCCGCATCACACTGCTCTGTTTCCGGGTGTGTTGGTTATGTAACCCGGCGGGTTGTTTCAACATGAAAACAGCGCAGAGTAGAGAATGGGGACGCACGCCACCCGATTCCCCACTCAACCTCAAACGATGCGTGTGTGTTTTCAAGTTATCACCGTGGCCCCCGCAGTGCAACTGAATTTATATGCATCACCAACAGCGCCATACTATCCTCTCAAAAACTAGGCTGGCTGCATCAGAAACTAAACTATGAGGTGTACAGCCACGACTAAATACAATCATGAGTGAATTAAACTGAGCCCTGACAGAAGTGACACACACGGCACATTCAGCGAGGTATCAAAGACGACATTCATTTTAGTCAGTGCTCTTGTTTTTCTGTAAAAGATGACATGTCAAGCTCGGCTGAGGTTGAGATGGCTCAGTGTTGTGGAACACTTTAACTACGCCGGTCTGGCCTGGATGTCAAAACGTGCAGAGAAGAAAAATTTGCGTCGGCCCCCCAAGGGCCCCACGGTATACAACGACAGGTCACGTGGTAGTGCAGGACCACTCCAGATCGAGATCCTCCAGCATCCTATTGGTCCAGAGATCTAAAGTAGGAACCAGGGCGAGATCTGAATGTGGCTTTAAAAACAACCCCGAGGGCTAACCCGTTACATTTCGTACTCGTACGTGGTTTGTGTGTGCGCATGTTTGAGTCACACGCACACACAAAATCATGCACTCACATTCATTGCTTTGAGTATGCATGTGATCCTGCGTGCGATTTTGTGTATGCATGTGTAAGTGTGCGTGCAGGAATTTGTGAATGCATGTATTGTTAGTGTGGGTCTTTATTTTATGTGTGTGTGTGTGTGTGTCATTTCTTCTTGTGGTCAGCAGTCTTCTATTCTCCCTCTCTATCACTCTCTCCGTTCACTCCATCCCTCTCTCTTCTGGTTCTCAGGTTTGGTTGGACCGGCTCCGAGACTTCTGCCTTCCCAGGCCCCCCCCCCCCCCCCCCCGACCACAGAACACCCCCACACCTCCCTCGACGGCCCCTCTACAGTAGCTCTTCTTGCTTCCCTGACACCACCCACCCACCACCCCCCCCCCCCCTCTTCCCCCGTCTCTGGAAATAACATCTCCGTCAAGCAGGGAGGAGAAGGGAAGAAAGTGCGACAGGAAACTAAGCTATCGAAACACGTTACCATTTCCCTGGCTGGCGTCGGGGATCGAACCAGGACCTACCCAGCAGCCCGACGTGTTCTCTCCCTGGAGGGCGAAGAGGAAGGTGGGACGCAGGGCAGTGGGCGTCGGGGTCCCCATGGGCACCAGGATGTGGCTCTGAGAGGTGTACCCCCTGTAGCCTCTATTTGGGGTGTGTCTGGATGAGAAGCTTGCTCCAGAGCGCTGCAGCATCATGGGAAAGGAGCAGGACCTTCTCCAGGCAGTGAAGAGCGGAGACCTGACCTCCACGCAGAAGTTGCTAGCCAAGCTCAAAGCTAACCGTAACAGTAAGTACCCTGCTATAGCGCTAGGGCTAATGCTAGGGCTTGTGTGCTGACTACTCCACGGTCTGCTTGTCAATACGTTAAGAGTTGAGCCGCTCAGCTCCTGGCTAACGCAGATCTCACTGCACCGCCTTACGATATAGTATGATGGCAGATCAGGACGTTAACCAGATTCTGGTTCTGGTGGGGTGCTGAAATGTGTTTGTTAATGTCCCGTGCTGTTGGTTCTACCAGCCCCACAGCCCTGAACAGACAAGAAAATCTTCGTTCTGTATCTAACTGCCGCTGGGTAAGGCAGCAACACAGGTCAACGATTAGGAAAGTGAGCATTTTCCATTTGCCTGCCTGTGTGAGTGTGCGTGCTTGCGTTTGAAATTCCCAACTAAGGGACTTTTTAAAATTTTCTTCAAAGATATACAGCTCAAATGGGAGGTTGTATTCATTTGTATGTATATTAGTGGGCTGGTAGTTGTGAATGTTCTCTTTTTCAACATACTCACTCCCTTCCTCTCTCCCTATTCAAATCAAAGGGCCTTTATTGGCATGGGAAAGATACCCTCTCATATATATTCCGGTTTTGTTAATTATTTGCTGTGGTTAAGGTAAGGGTATCGCAGGGAAAGCAATGCATCATGGGAGGTGCAGATAAGGGTGCGGTTGACCAGATTTCAATCATGCAGCATTGGTATGATTGACATCTGGTCAACCCCACCCTCACCCACAAGTCCTCAAGTATCTTGACCCCCATCTCCTACCAACAAACGGCCCCCCAACACAGATAGGATGGCCCCCTGCTCTCAAAGAGTTCCTTAGAGCCAATGTGACGGGCCACAGCTGTTGTTTACGCTGGCTAAACCAACCTGTGTGTGACCATTGTAACAGTAGAGATGGTGACAGCGGGATGTTAGGGTCAATAGCCAGAGGGCTGACCTTTGACTTGACAGATCTGTGGAGGATCCAAGGTTCTTCCATCCATCCAGCGTCATTTGTAGAGTTTCCCCCTGTGATGATGGAAGATCTACGTGATAGGGTATAGACCTAGGGTATGGCTTTAACATTAAAGGATAAGGACGCTGCCACCACTCTCCTCCTTGATTTTTTTATTTTATTTCTACTTTGCCGCAGTGTGTCTTTGACGCACCTCGCTAGCGGTCCGGTTTATTTTAGAGAGCAGCAAGTGCTTGGTGGAGGAGATCCATTAGCTACGTCACTCGTGGTTCTAATTGAATCGGCCACATTTTCTCGGTAGAGACTTTACGGCGGGATTTTGGCAGGTTGCAGATGTAAAGTTTCCGCCATCTGTAATATTCCTTAAGTATATCGTTATACGTTCAAGGGAAAGGATGATTTTAAGTTTTCCAACTGGTAAAACCTTCACTCTTTCACCTTTTTAGCGTTGGCAGAATCAGCCCATATGATCACTTCTCACTTTCTGTTAGGATTTCAGCTCAACTTGTGCCTATGAATGTGCTTTCCATTTCAAACCCTTTCAAACCTCAGCAGTTTGGTTCTGCAAGATTTCAGTGGGCTGTATGTAGAACACATTACACCTAATACCACAAAACATACCACAATATATAACACACAATATTTTCCGCAGCATATTTGATCCACAATATCCCACAATATATAACGCAACAATATACAATAATAAATACATACCATATTTAACACATAATACACCACAATATATTAACAGTAACACCAAGCTGCATATACCACAAAGATAAAACTCACAATTTATCCCACAGCACATTAAACCCACCACATATACCACCACACAACATGTTAATACTCCATTATCACACCACATAAAACCACAGCACGCCTAACGGACCATAAACATGACATAATATATTATGCCGTGACTATATACAACACCATATAACAGGTAATATAGGACCATCTTTAGTGCGTCAACACTCGTCCTACAGGCTGTTGTGATGTTGGTTGATGAGTTAAGGGCCCATTCTCGGGGCCTCATCAAGCTGTCATCCCCTGGATGATGGGTAGGGGCCCTCTCTGCACACACACAGAATCAGACCTCTCCTGGCTTCCACATTTTGTCCAGGAACTGCCCACTTTTTTAGCGCCGCCCATATGTTTGTCAAAGCCACCTTCTACTCACAGTTGGAGGTTCTAACTCCTCCCTAGACTAGAGTTCCTCCTAGCATCCTCTGTTGCTTTCTCTGCATTGTGTTGGTGAAGTCAAGTCAACTTTATTAGCATAGCCCTAAATCACACTTACAGTCCCAAAGGGCTTCACATGCACGCATTATACGACCCAACCCCCTCACCCTAAAGCCCTCTGAAGGACGCGAAGGAAGAACACTCTCAAACATAGAGGAAGGCAACCCTTAGGAGGAACACAGAAGAGGGACCCCCCTTCCAGGAACATTAGGAAGGGGATAAGATGCCGAACGAGCAGATTTATTATGGTTAAAAAAACGACTTTACTTCAGACAAAACCACAACATATTGCTAACAATACATGGCACATGTAGGTATTGTTTAAATCACCTTGCGGTCATATGAATACACTGTGGCGCACTAAAACACTAGCTAGCAGTTAGCGGGCTAGCACTAAACTTTCTCCCACGGGCTGATGCAAGTAACCCAGTCATCTGGAAGGGACTTGACACACCGAGGCATGGAACCGGAACACGCTATGATCTTTACACCCTCTCCCTCCCAGTGAACACACTGAAGGGTTCCTGGAAACGGTGTGTGAAGTACGCCGCAGCCAGTGCAACGGTGGGGTGAATAAACTGTATGAAGCAGACTAACGCACTCTGTTAAGTCCCGCGTTAAAGAGCAACTCGCTCGTCAGCCTCTCCCGCTAACGACTGTGTCTGTAGCGAGAGGCTGAAAAAAAAACTTGACTTGGAATTACAGCTGGCCTCTTCTTATAATGCAGCATGCACACCCCAGAGCCACAGACTAACCCGTGACACAACCCCTTGCGCATTGGGAATTCACCCACTGCCTTTCACTGCCGCGAGAGCGACGCCGCCGTTGCTATAAGTTACGTCACGTACAAGACAGTTCTAATCCATTTTAAAACCGATTTGCTGCATAATGTCCCAACCCATGAATGAGCTGGAGATGTCAACCAGTCGTCCCCTCTCCCCTCTCTCTCTCTTCCCTTTCTCCTCCCCCCCCCCCCCCCCCTCCGGTTCCCAGGGTGGTGCGAAAAGTTTTAGCCGGGTCGCTACATTCTGGCCTGGCTGCTGTGTACCTGCCAGTCAGTCCTGCTGTTTGACTGCTAAATGTTTAATTAGTTCACTAAACGGGAGGGTCACTTAGCCTAAGCGGGGGTCAGTCATATGTTGACGGAGAAGGAGGGAGGAAGTGGAAGAGGAAGAACAGTAGTCCTTCTGTGTGAAGGGGCCCCGGGACTGATGGTGGTTTGGGAGGTTTCTGGTGTTTTCTTTCCAAGGCTGAAGTTGACGTCGGAGGGAAGGAAGTTGAAGATGGTTATCCTGGCCCCGTAGCGTTTGGAGAAGAACCCTCTCTGTCGTGACCTTTGACCTCCACTCTCCATGTTGAGTTAGAGCTTTGGGTGGGCTGACCCTAACTCGGCTGAAGGACTTTTAACTTGATCCAGGGCAAGGCATTAAAACTGCCAGATTTAGAGTTTAATTCCCTGTCAAGCGCAAACGATACGAGGCCTTAACACTGCCGGGTTACGGGTTACGATTCCCTGTCTAGCCCAACTGCTAGAGCAAAGCTTTAACACTGCCTGGGTTAGGTTTAATTTCCACTGGTTGTACAAGGGATTAACACTGCCAGAGTAAGGGGTTTGATTCCCACTGTTCAAGCAAGGGATGAACACTGCCAGGGTTAGGGGTTTGATTCCCACTGTTCAAGCAAGGGATGAACACTGCCAGGGTTAGGGGTTTGATTCCCCAGCATCTTAATTACATGCACTCACACTATCGTAAGAGTTGGATTAAATGCATCGTCAAAATGTCAGATATTTCATATTCATAATGAAGCCAGAGATGCAGCGGTTAATTAGGGCATGAAAACAGGCATATGGTTTCTGTTAATGAAGTCTCACGTCTGTTGTTTTGAAGTTTGGAAGAATTACAATAATCTTCTGAAACAGGCAGACCTCCAACACTGCTTGTTATAGAAGAATATTCAAATGTATCCAGACTGCTGAGCTGCATTCCCTCTGGACGCCTTGAAAGAGGTGTGTGTGTGTGTGTGTGTGTGTGTGTGTGTGTGTGTGTGTGTGTGTGTGTGTGTGTGTGTGTGTGTGTGTGTGTGTGTGTGTGTGTGTGTGTGTGTGTGTGTGTGTGTGTGTGTGTGTGTGTGTGTGTGTGTGTGTGTGCGCGCGCACGCGAGCGAGCGAGCGAGCGATATATGTGTCTTATATAACAGTACAGGTCTCTCTGCATGACTGGTCAACCACTATGAGCGACTTGATTTGCTGTCCACCCTGAAGACATGACTTCCATCCGATGACCACACACACACACACACACACACACACACACACACACACACTCACACACCCCTACACCCCCCTTGGGTCTAATAAAAACTGTCTTTAAATAAATAGCTGCCATTGCTGCTTACATTTGTCATTCTTTGCCTGAAGACATTTAAAATGATAGAATATATACAGTGAATGCAATCTGATTGTTTTAATTTGTCATACTATGGAGATATGAAGAGAGAGAGTTGGAGACGTCATTACGGCTGCTTCGGCTTGTTCCAGAGAAAGAGAGCGAGACATAAAGGGAGAGCGAGAATGAAAGATGAAGGGAGAGAGAGCGAGAGACTGGACATTTCAGAATGAACAGCAGCTTAAGGTTGTGCAGAACTGTCACATGACAAACCTGACATATGACTCACAGCTGCCGACCGCCGACTGTGTGGACATGGTCCCCCCCCCCACCCTCCCCATCTCCCCGCACCCCCCGCCCCCCTCCTGGCCGGGAGCCAGCCATTGTCCCGGGACTGAATGGCGAGTGTCGGCGGGGGGGGGGGGGTGATGATGTCATTGCTGTGGAATGACTGAGCCTACAATGATACCTTGGATCCCCCCCCCCCCCCCCGGACAGGAATCTGACACCCCCCTCCCTCACCCCATCACCCCACCCTCCATCTGGGATCAGAGCGTGTCTAACTACACTGTTCCTCTGCTGGGCTTCTGGCCGTGGTGGTGAACTCGGCGGGTCTTGGGCATGGAGCCAGCCCCCTCTCCCCCCCCCCCCCCCCCCCCCGCCCCCCATGCTCTTCTAACGACTTCAAACTGAATTTTGAAAGAAGGCCTAAATAAAGTTACTGTTTGGTCCTTGTGCTTGGATGAGAGCGGGAGAGTGGCCTGCAGATATGGTGTTCAAAGAGACTGTCTGCCCCTCTGCCTGTCTGTATGTCAAATGGAAATATCGCAGAGCGACACCACTCTGTGATTCTCAGTGATGTGTAGAGGACTTAAAAGTTCTGGTACAGGAAAAACAGGAAGTGAGAGAGTAATGAGTTTGTAAGGAAATGTCCATTAAAGCCTATGGATGGGAGGGTGGTGGTGGTGGGGGGGGGGGGAGATAGCATTGGTGTTTGTATGAACAATAAGTGTAGAGTGCCAACCTCCCTCAACGCTCTTAAAAAGCTAAACAATGTCGGCGCTTGTTGCATTTTTTTTATTTATATATTTTTCGGTTTGGTTCAGCCAGAATGCATGCTGGGAAAACAAGGGCATCATTAGCATCCTGCAGTCACAGACACGGGCCAGCTCTTCAGGACCCCCGCCGCCAGCCGGTCCTTATTGGTCAGTTTGGTGGGGAAACCTTCTACAATCTTTAGGGGAACCATGACGACAACTCTATGGAGATGCATACTAAACACAACCTGAGTGGGGAGATGGAATGCAGAACTTAGAATTATGCATTGAGTTGTCGTAGTTCCCCCAAAGATTCTAGAAGGTTTACCCAAGCGACTTTCCAGTATGGCCGCTCGGGGAACCCTGTCTATATGCTCTTTGTCTGTCTGTCTGACTGACTGACTGACTGACTGACTGACTGACTGACTGACTGACTGACTGACTGACTGACTGACTGACTGACTGACTGACTGACTGACTGACTGACTGACTGACTGACTGACTGACTGACTGACTGACTGACTGACTGACTGACTGACTGACTGACTGACTGACTGACTGACTGATAGGTTAGTGTGACTCAAAACCTTCAGCTCAGTCAACAGAGTTCTTGCTCTCTCTGTTTCTGTGTGTGTGTGTGTGCGCGCGCGTGTGTTTTGACTCCCACTTCCTCTGGTAAATTGCAACACCAACAATCACTACCAAAACACACCACCAAACTTACTACCAAACTTACCAGCTAACGCACCTTCAAACACACTCATCACGCCATTAGACAAACACACTAAAGACTTAAAGATTACGGAGGAGAATTATTGAGTGTAGTCATGCAGTTGTGGTGAATCATAACATGTTCTGCATAACTCACTTAAAACTGAAGACCCCCACTCCCTTCAGTACACGGTCCAACTAGAGAGAGCATTCTCTAGTTGCTCTCTCTTGTATGCTGGAGTCTGTTTCGTAGTGCTAGGTTTGCTGGTGTTGGTGGTGTATGGTGGGTTGTGTTGATAGCTGTCATGCTTGGCAGCAGTCCAACCAGGCCCTCCACCAGACGTCATTTACATACCTGGCACAGTGTGGTGTCAGCTGTGTCTCGAGGCGGCTGGGAGGGGGGGGGGTAAGCTGTAACCATATCTCTCTTACATCTGCCAACTACCACAGTGCCCCCCTCGGTCTCTCCATCCATCTCTCCCACCCTCTGCCCTGCCTCCCTCCCCCCTTCCCCCATCCCTGCCTTCCTCCATCCCTCCATCATCCCCCTGTAACACGTCCGCCACCTCTTTCTTCTCCCCCCCCCCCACACTCCTCTTCCTCCTTCCGCCGCACCCTCTTGGTGAGGTGGAGGTCGGACCTCCGCCCCTCCATGCTTCCACCCCAGGAAGCGTCTGGTCTGGGGGGATGAAAGGCTACGTCGAGCCTCTCTGTCAGGTCCATTAGTCTCTGGAAGTCCCCCGTACTTCCCCCTCTGCGGGGACCTCTTCCAGGGCCCATTGTCGGCCTGTAGGGGACATGGGTTGTTAAGTAGATGGCGTTGATGACAAGACTGTACTGTGTTTCCAGAGCGGGGTTTTTTGTGTGTGTACTCATGATGTTGATGATCTGCGTGCTGATAATTTGTGTTCTGCCTGTGTGATCGTAACTGTGTCCGCTCAGTTTTTGCATTGTTTCATTTTGCTGTCTTTATTTGGGTTGTAGGCGGGGTAACCGCTCACGATGAATCAGTATTTTGTGTAAAGCTGGGTTTGTAGCTGGTGTGGCATTAACACGGGCAGGGTAAAGGGGATTCCATTCCCACTGAGGCTGCCCATGCTAAGAATGTATGCACTCATACACACAATATTCTATAAGACTCTGTATTTCCCATTAAATATGTTGTGTTCATATACATTGGTTTTCATATACAATTCCACTTTTGTGACTGAGATCAACTCCCACTGAGGAGGTAATGGAGAGGACAGTTCTCGGTGAACCTCAACTTTTTGCTCCGTGGCGAATCCTTGGATTCCGGCTGTGTTCTCGTGAGTCACAAGCCGGTCCGGCAGACCTGGAAGTGTTGTTTCCTTATCAACACTTCTTCGATTTCCCTCTGGGGTTCAGAGTGTTTTGGCTGATTTGAATATCCTAGTTTTATGAGATGCAATGAAATCTTATTTTTAAATGCACGCCTGCGATGGCTTCGAGACTTAACCATGACAAACAGTACCTTGAATAAAACTGAGGTCATGGGACTGAAACGGGCTTGACACTTATAGCTCTCACTCCTAGGGTTTCACCCCAGCGATGGGCTAGCCAAAGCACCCGAACCTGGAGTGTCCCAGTATCCCCCCTCTAGGGCATCTGGCCTGGGAGATAACAGAGATACTCAGGCCCTCCCCGGCGGGGGGCCAAGGACTGTGGGGGGGCGGGGGACGGGTGAAGGGATTATCCCCAGATACGGAGCAGAGGGCCCGGGGCCACCACCTTAGCATAGGCGTTGGCAGCATCTCTGTCTGTTGTCTTGGGCTAAACATGGATTTAACTAGCTCGGGCCATGTCTTGAAAAGAGAAAGCACGGTGCCACACAGCCACCAGATGAATGGGTACATGAAGCACCGTACAAATTCCATCTGGCTTTTGGCCAGGCTTTGTTTGAGAAATTGTCTTTCTGTCGCTTTTTCTTTGTGTTAAATATTTAATGTGAGGAAGTAAAAGAAATAAACACACAAATGTAATGTGTTGCACTTGGGAGTGGATAGCGGACATCTTGTGGATGCAGATGTTTGGGGGTTATTTATTTTTTTTGGGGCTTGCGGTTCAAGACAAAAATAAGATGTGGTTGAGGAAATTACGGCCGTTTCAGTTTTTTTTAAGTTTTAGGCTCGGCTGTGTGCTCGTTGTTCCCTCTTGTTTTCATTTCATTGAGCACAAAAGAGCGGGTCGCGGATAATTCCTGAATCAACTGTTCTTCTTCTGAGGAGGTCTGCGTCCTCGTCATCCTCAGACAAACAGACTCCTGCTTGGAGAGACAACAACGCCACCTCCGCCTCTCTCTAACCTGTGTCCCGGATATGACCTGTGTTCTCCTGCTCTTCCTCTTGTCTTGCCCTCTCCCACTAATCAGGCAGCTATGGCAACGCCGCTCTCTTCCTGGCGGCGCGTCATTTAAACATGAAACAGCTGGAATTGGGTCGTGTCCCCCTGGCTGCCAAACACACGCTGGGCTACAGATCCTGAGAACGGGTTCCTCTCCCCGGTTCTTCTGCCTCTCGTTAGTTTCCTAACATCCGCATTTTGAGAATTTATCTCTCTTCTTAAGTTGTTTTTAAGAAGTTGTTTTCTGGTAGTAAAATGATAAGGAGTGTATATATTAGATTAAGCCCATGATGTTTGGGATTAGATTAGAGAGATGGCTAATTCGGGTATTTGATTAGAGATGGTTATGTTGAGTTATTAGATAAGAAAGGGTCAAAGTTCAGGGGTAGGATGATTTCAGGAAGGTTTGGGATAAGGATCTTTTGGAAAGCCATTTATCATGGGACATGATAGCCGACAATGGGTATTTCATTCACTAGGATGTGTAGCACTCTGGGTACAGTATTGTTTCATATACATTTCAGAAGCGACTCATGTCAAGGTTCTGCCCCCCATTAATATCAGAAGTGATCCCTATACTACTAGTCCTAGTAGTTGTGAACTACCGCTAATCAATTTGCGGGCGATGCAGCATCTGGGATATTTATATTGTGGGTAGATTTTTATCGGGTTAAACCATCTGTGTGTACATTGTACACACATTGTGGATTTGTTAAAGAATTTGGCGTCGCAAGAATTTTCAGAATCCAAAAAAAGGGGCCAATAAAAGGTTGTGAGCCACGGTTGGCGCATCTCTTGGCCCGTGAGAACGTCCGTTTGTATGAGTGTGGCTGTTCGTCCCGAGCAGACCTGGGAAACGATACGACACGCCCCGCTGTCTCAGCAGGGGTCTTCCGTGTCCGCCGGGAGAGAAGATCTTCACGGCCTTTGAAGGCTTTTTATGTGAATGAAAGAACCCTGAGAGAATGCATTTAGTTCAGGCTTGTCGAGCTCCACTGAACTCCCATTTCAAGGCTCATAAATTTGCATTAAGCGCTAAGACAGGTTGTGTCCGCATCCCGGGCTTCAGAGCTGTTAACTGGACCCCTTTAGCCTCCGTGATGTGACAGCTCTGACAGGCGTCTAAGGGAAAGCCCAGTCCAGGGAGCGTTAGCCTGTTAGCCAGAGGGCTAGTGGCCGTGTCATGCGCGGGTGAGCGTGTTATGCCCTGCCTCGTGCGCGACAAACGCTGGACAACAGCACAGAGTGCTGCACCTCAGGCGTCCTGATTCCTACTGCTAAGAGGCTAGGCTAGGCTACACTATGCTAGGCCAAGCTGCTTCCATCACAATACCTTGGTCTATTTTAGATGGTTCTAAATTAATAGATGTTGCAATACATTGTAGTCTTTTATAACTTTTACTTTGAACAAGAGTTTTAATCTCTTGGTCTTAGTCAGTCTTCACTTTAATCTGAAAGCAGTTAGTACAGTTAAAATAATCCACTTTTGTGCTTTTGTTGAATAATAATGCAGTATTGTAATATTGACTGCACTATCCTTAAGCTCTCACATGAGTGTGGGAAAAGCCATGTTGGAAAGAGAATCTAATTTGGGACATTATGGTACATATGATGCGTCACACACAGTCACCGTTTAGTTAATAAAGAAACAAATAGACAACTGATAAGCTTGAGGTATCTCCTCCAAATCCATCTAGAAATGTGTTCCAGGTGACCCCGATACTGAGAAGATACAAAGAACATGGCACTTTCTAAACCCTCCGGAACTCCTTCATTCCGCCTATTGGAGGCGTTCTTTAAGAATCGTTGTTTGGCCAACTTCCGGTCGGGTTTTGCAGTTGGCACTCCCCTCCCCCCTCTCCCCGTCTCCACATGTTTTTCCACCGATCGAAGGCCACACTGATATAAGTGCAGGTCTCGCTTGTCTCCTGTCTTTTTCCTGGCAGTTTTCTTTTCTTTCTTTTCTTCAGGCGTTTTTCTTGGGCTTGCCGCATTTGGTTTCGTAGGCCGTTCTTGGGGGGCCCTTGAATCTGTAGCTCTGCCTGTTCCGCCGTTGCCTTGCCAGTCAACGCTGAAATCCTGCCGCCTGCCTGTGAACATTTTTAACGTGAGCCCCACCAAAGATGGTTTTCTGTCCCGTATTCTGATTCAGCAACTTTATTGTCAGACAATACAGTTTTCCTACTAAATCTTGTTGGTAGCAACTTGAAGCGTAACATACCAACTCTAGCCAACAGCCTATAAATGTTTCAGAAACCAAACCTGACCAGAAACATCCACCCGACACAGTTGACCATCCACACCAACCAGATACATGTTTACCATGACTAACCAGATCTCTCGTCACAATAACCCTCACTAGTAATTCTCTCCTGGTTCAACAGAGCTTAAATCGACTAAACTACAAAAAAAACTAAACAAATGAACAAGTAACCTAATATTGATGAAACTACTGTGGTTTGTGCTTGGGCCTACAAGGGTGTCCTATATTTATATGTTTTCGTTCGTAACCTCCATAAAACATCCACCAGCTTTGCGTTCTGTTTTAAACAGTCAACTGACCCCCCTGTGGTCCTGAAAACATATAATCACGAGGCAGTGGGAGGAGAGGGCGTTCATTTACTTTGGCCTGGACGCAACCTTTGGTCCTTCCTGAGAGACTACTGTTGTCCTTCCGGCGGAAACTCCCGGGTCTGTTTGACGCCAGGGCTTCTCTGGGTTTCTGAGGGCCGTTGAGGCACGGCTTGTGGATGTCTTTGTTCTCTGGGCATAACATTGAGTTCCCACCCTGTAGAAACATCGCCCTTATCGCTGCCTCAGGGTGTTCTCACCGCACAGTGTGTATGGCTGGCTTTGTTTTCGCGGTGGAATCACATTTTGTGCCGCGACTGAGGAGAGGGTTATGAACGCACACCACACAATGTCCCGACCCCTCTCCTTGATCCAAATGTTGGATAAAAGACAGCCGTTGCTTCCGGTTCATTCCAGTTTATTGCTTGAGGGCTTGTTATTGACATGTCATGGCTGACCTAGTGAGAGTAGACTCTAAAGCACGTTGTGTACGCACCGCTCTGGGCAGGCAACAGGCGCATATATTGACCTGCTGGGTCTAGTCCTGGTTTGACCTCCACGTTCTTCACACACCACCTGCTCTTGTGATTATGGTACCGAAGTCACGTTGGATGGTGGGAGGCTGGTGAGGGCCAAAAAGAGAGAGGGGTATAGTCTGAGAGTTAGAGTCTGTGTAGCCCCCAGAGGCTGTTGCTCTAAGTTCCACGCAGTTCTCAAACATATAAAATGACGTCTTGGTGACAGACGGTCCTCATCTCTTCTGTTACAATTTCCTGTTCATTTATGGGTGAGATATTCACTTGTACGACACTTCAGCCCCATGTTATAAAGGTCACCAGATGTCGCTGAATTCGTGACCTTTTGGGCCTTTTGGTGGTCTGAACTCAGAAGTACAATTTTGGCTTGAGTCAGAAAGCAGGAGTGTCAGACCTGGTCTGAGACCTGCCTGGCATCTGTCAGCTCAGTTTTTTCATGCCCGGCCGACCCTATCTCCATGAGGCCAGGTTCAGTCACAACCAATGAGGGGTTGAATGAGGACCTAAATCTGGGTTAACACAGGCAGACCAGGCTCCTGCGTGCGAACGAACATCCCTGCCACATGCATGATGCACTCAGACAACATGCATACCCGTCAATATACGCAGCATGCAAAGCCCTCCACAAACATAGCATACCCAGCACACAAAATACCCAAACACCACATACAGAGGCTTCACTTTCTCTCTATATGAGTTACTCTCTCTCTCTGAGGATAACTAAGAAATGCACATCATGAGAGAGCAAGAGGCAGAGTGAGAGACAGAGCGTGAGAGGGAGAGACACTGAGAGATGGTGAGAGACGGAGAGGGAGAGGGAGAGAATGAGAGACACTGAGAGATGGTGAGAGACAGACGGAGAGGAGAGAGAATGAGAGACACATTGAGATGATGAGAGACAGAGACGGAGAGGGAGGAGTGAGAGACACATCGAGAGAGTGAGGGACATAGAGCAGGAGAGGTGAGAGACACAAAATGAGAGAGGGACAGTGAGAGACCTCAGTGGGCATCGGGTTTCTCCTCCATCTCCCTGCCCCCCCGCAAAACAGCATGCGAGACGTTGTTGACATTCCTCAAACGCCATCGCAGCGTCAGGTTGCCTAGCGCCTTGACGGCGTGAGGGGGAGGGGTTATCTGTCCTCATACGTGTCTCGCGGCGGTCTTATCAAGACGCTCCCATCCGCTGAAAAACACATCGACATGAGGGGTGCGGTGATGTGGGGGTGTTGGGTATGTGGAGGTGGATGGTGGATGGCGGTGATGGTGTGTGGGTGTTGGCAGGGGAGGGAAACCAGCTGTTTGGGGAGAACATCTCTCGAACATTCCTACAGAGAGCGGGAACTGTGGAGCAGCCCTGTGATTGGTCGGTCTTCCCTGGAGGTCCTACAGCCTGGCACCGACGGAGATAACCCAATTTAAAACATATTAAAATATAATTGAATGTTGAAATCTCTCAATCTCACGCTGATTTCTAACAGCCACGTGAAAGCAAGCAAGCTTCAAATATTGTTGATCGCCTTAAACACAACTTAAAGTGTCTATCAGAGTGTAAGTGTCTTGGCCTACTATGACATCCTTTAAAAGCCTGACTGAGAGATTAAGTAATTTAGGACAGTGTGATCCTAGTGAACAAGTCACATGTACCAAACCACGTAGGCCATCAGCGTACGTGTGTTTCAGCCTGCTGACAGATCCTGTTGTATCTTGTCCCTGTTCTGTCCTCATTTTATAAGCGTCGTGTCGGTTTACTATCCTCTGTTCACGGTGAGCAGGCTGGTGCAGTGGCATTGTGTTTGACCCCAAGATTACAGGTTCTGGGTTCGATACCCGGCCCACGCCCTATCTGTTTTCTTCCAAGAGCACGATGTCCCCAACCCCTACCTGCCTCTACCTCTTCCATGAAGTGCATCAGGATTCCCTGCATATACTGTCGGATTAAAGCATCAAGTTGAATACATTAGTGGGAGGCCCCCCACTGGGATCATCTCCCTCTCTCTGGAGAACAGAGAAAGAAGGCCCCCCTTCCTCTCTGAGAGATAACACACACACACACACACACACACACACACACACACACACACACACACACACACACACACACACACACACACACACACACACACACACACACACACACACACACACTCCTGAAGGTGATAGAGCGAACAGGAAGGTGGACTCACATGAGGACCCCCACCCCTTCCCTTCTTATTTCCACATCATCTGTGAAGACCACAACGTAGTACACGAGTACCTAGTAGTACCAGTACATAGTATACATGATCTTAAATATATGGCATGTGAAGCCCTTTCAGATTGCAACTGTGATGAAGGGCTTTATGGGTATAATTGACTTGGCTTGATACACAGACCTGTGTAAGTGCAGTACTACAACTCGTTCATTATCTTCTTTTACAGTTTATTTTGACGGGGTCCCTAGTGCTGGGCAATAAACCAGACCTCCAGACCCCCAGACCAACCATCTGGGTCTCCACAGGGACGCATCTCCTCCTCCTCCTCTCCTCCTCCTCCTCCTCCTCCTCCTCCTCCTCCTCCTCCCTCCTCCTCCTCCTCCTCCTCCTCTCCTCCTCCCTCCTCCTCCTCCACTCAGCAGCTAGGGAGTCGACCTCATCCAGTTCCTATCTGGAAACACACCACTTCCAGTGTTTGGTTTCAGCAATAATATAAGAGGTGGTTTAGTTGGTCTAGTTAAGGTTTTGAGGAAAGTGATGCATCCTGATCAATCACCTTGTGCACCCTTTTCCTCTACACAGTTATTGTTCATCATCCATCATCCATCTTATCCCCTCCCTCAGGCCACGCCCACCCTCATAAAATACCACAGACACTTGTAAGAGAAGATTCTGATTGGTTAAAAGGGAAGCAGGTGATCTGGACTTAACATGAACTCACTTCCTGCCCAAATCCTTTTAAGAAGATATTAAACGCTCTGTTTATTTCCCAAACCTTCTTCAAGTACCCTGCACGGGTTAGGGGTCATCTTGCTCTACGAGAGCCTACAGCTTTAGTTGATGGACATGGACATTGGAACATAGTGCCTTGTACCCTTTGGCTGGGAGTCAAACACCCTTTACAACTAAACTAAGCTGACCCTCCCCTCCTACCCCGTCTGGTCTTCAACCCGCCATCTCATCATCTAGTCTGGCCCGCGTTTCTTCTGACTCAAGTTTTTCTAGTTTCAATAGAACCCATCCTTTGTTAAACTCCCAGAACTTCCCTTTCAGAAATGTGGTTTTCAGTTTTGACGTTTTTTTTTTACATATCTGGAATAAATGTGTTGGAGTGGCGTCCAGCCAAGCCACGCGCAGGAAATGAGGACGGCGGCTCCGTGGTGAGCGTGGCGTGTTTCGTGGCCTTGTTCCAATAGTTCCTATTCCTCGCAAGACAAAACAAAAATGATTCCAAGGCGTGTCCCGGTACGGAGGCAGAAGGCGTAATCATAGATTTGATACTCGCCTGACGTCTAAATTTAGTTTGGGTTTTTACAAGCGACGACCTCGCCGGTCAGCTGGCGCTGGTGACGGCTAAAATGGCCGCCACTCGCATTCTTGTGGCTACGCCATATGACATTAAACACTCGGGTGGAAATATAGGAAGATATGGTGGCCTTACAGATGGACCGAAACCGGCTGGAACTCACCCATTGCTCTGCGTGTCCATCTCTCTCTCTGTCTGTCTGTCTGTCTGTCTCTCTTTCTCTCTTTTTTCTTTTGTCCAACTGTATCTTTCTATCTCTTTGTCTCTTTGACTTTGTGTCTCTCCCCTTCTCTCAAGTTCTCTCTGTCACACACTCGCATTCATCTCTCTTGCCTCACATCTTCCTTTTATCTGTCTCTTCATCATTCTGTGTCATTCCCCCTCTTGCTCAATTAAACTGAACTGTTTGTATCTGCCTCTCTCCCCCTCTCTCTCCCCCTCTCTCTCTCTCTCTCTCTCTCTCTCTCTCTCTCTCTCTCTCTCTCTCTCTCTCTCTCTCTCTCTCTCTCTCTCTCTCTCTCTCTCTCTCTCCACAAACAGCCTTATAAATCTGTTGACCTAATGTGAGACTTAGCCCGCACTAAGCCCCAACCCCCAACAACGGTCAGGCTTCCCGTCATGTTAACCTTTGTGACATGACGACAGATAAATATCTCTCACGTCATTAACCAATCCCATCTTCTCACTCTTGCTTCCTTGATTTCTCTCTTCCTTATAATCTCTGTCTGTCTGTCTGTCTGTCTGTCTGTCTGTCTGTCTGTCTGTCTGTCTGTCTGTCTGTCTGTCTGTCTGTCTGTCTGTCTGTCTGTCTGTCTCCTCCCTTTTCTCTCTTCTCTTCTCTCTCTTTTCACTATCTTCCTTCTCCTTTCTCTCTTCTCCTTTTTCTCGACAACCAATCTCTCCATACTCTCCCAACCGGTCTAACTTTCTTCATCTCATCCTTATCTCGCTCTGCGTGCGTGTGCGTGTGTATGTGTGCGTGTGTTTCCTGGTAATTATAGAATCCGGGTCACTATCAAAGAGATGCCACAAACCCTGGGGGAAGAGAGCGAGGAAGAGAGTGAGAGAGTATGTGGGTGTGTTTCGTAAGAGGGAGAGAGTAGTTGTGTGACAGAGTGCGAGAGAGGGAAAGAGTGTGTGTGAGAGCGAGAGTGTGGGGCTATGTGTGCTTGCATAGAGGTCACAGCCACATTGTCCTTGTCTGGGGGGGGGGCATCAGAGGGTAAGGGTCAAGCTGGGGTCAAAGGTTAATGAAGACCCCCAACCATCTCCCTACCCCCAAACACAATGCAGTTTAAAGAAAGGTAACTTAACGCATTACTATAGAAGGGTTAAAACATGTGTCATACAGGGAGTACCAGGGATGATCTATTCGAACAATAACACTATACAGAGATGTAACGGGTTAGATATTAAACTCTATTCTCTCTCTCTGCAGAGTTGCTGGGCTCCACCAAGAGGCTGAATGTGAACTACCAGGACACTGATGGGTGAGTGAATACAGAGAGGGCCAGTCCACCACTCCTACCAGCGGCTCTGGCCTGCGCCATTTTGGAGCCCTGTTAGGTCCAGTCTCCCCTCTGCCCCGGCCGTCTGTCACAGAGCCGGATGCTTGCAGGGATGGTTAAAAGCCGTTTCACACCAAGTGCGAATTTCCGTGCGGATTATTCGCACGGAAATTTATAAAAAATGATTTCATGGGTTATAATGTGAGCTTGCACACCAGGGCGGAACTTTCGTACGGCAAAAAAAAATCCGTAACCACTTTGTCGTCTGCGGAATTCCGTCTGCGAAACTACACGCTTGACCAATGAAATCGTTTGCTTTGTATGATGTCACCTCCCGCCCCATCACAAAATGAGCGAAAGACTAATCATTTTGGTGTCCCAGCACCCTATTTTATACGACAAAAGTGTGGATGACTATCTTAATTCGGAAGTGAAGGACAATATATGGCTCTCGGTTGCGCAGAAGCTTGCTGAAACATGAAGATCTACTTTATTGTCCTATTTTATATACTCAAACCTACTAAACGTTATGAGGACATTTATCTATAGCTTCTATAGCTGTACTCTGTGCTTGTTCAACATGACGGTATGCTTTGAAAAGCTTGTTTTGCATCCACAGTAGTTTATTATTCAACATTACAATCTGAAAACTGCTCATCCATAGTAAATAATGATTGGGATGTAAACACATGGAATAAGCAAACAAATAAATGATTGGTTGATGAATGGGTAGAGAACACGAATCAATAAATACACAGAGGGTCAGTTAAATGTCACAACATCTTAGTGCCCCTCTAACTGAAGACACCGCGACGGACACGGGGGTATTGCTTGGACGCTGCCAGCAGGCGATGCAAAGAACTGGCGGAGGGTATCCCGGACCCGCATGGCCTCAAGTGAACCGCGTTTTTTTTTTTCGTTTGCGAAATTAGAACACAAGAATGCGAACATTTCGCACCGGACTGTGTGCATGCTTCACATGCGGAAAATTGCCGCACGGTTATTCCGCAAATCCGTGCCGCAATTTCGTATCGCACCGGTGTGAAACGGCTTTAGGTCTGTTGTTAAACCGTCACATGTGGACAGGCTTGGACAGACTGAATCGCTGTTCGTGATTGGCTAAAATGAGTGTGACGTCACCAGATGATAGGCCGTTCATTTAATCTGTATGTCTAGTGATCTGGCAACCATATGCAGAATAATAGTTTCAAAGCATCACCTAACCCTTACCTGTAGGACTCCTAGAGCAAGATGATCTGACCCCTACCTGGAGGCCTCACAGAGGAAGATGACTTAACCACTACCTTGCCCAGAATGTCATGAGTCTGAATTCACTAGGAGTTGCTAGGAGTTGTCTGCTTCCCTAAAATATTCCCTTTTCAGGGCCATCAGATGTTACATGAAATATGAATGCAATCCCTTTGCAATATCCATAATTCCTTCATGGGAATGTGCTGGTTTCCTGTCTCCAGTTCCCCCCACTGTGGTTCAGCATGAGATGGGTGTTGCATTTTAACTTGACACACCAAGATTGTTATGGAAAGACAGTTTGAGTGGAGACGATGGTGACTGAGGACACGCTGGTTATAACTTCTCACTCCTACTGAGTCGGGGCGTGGGAGTTTGTCTACGTACCCCTTGTTACCCAGACAGCCTCGGAAATGCTGACTATTTAAACCTCTCCAGTCCCCCCCACTCTCTCCCTCCCCTCCCTTCGCTGTGTATTGGCATAGAGGAAGTTTTTCTTCTCATTAATATTAATATCAATATTAATATTCTCTTTGGGAGAAGAGAAGCTGTTTCATCCCAAGAGTTGAGGGTTTGTTAGTTTCTGCTCTTTTTCTCTCGCTCTCACCCTCTCGCTCACCTTCTCTCTCTCTCTCTCTCTCTCGCTGTCTCTCTATCTATCTCTCTCTCTCTCTCTCTCTCTCTCTCTCTCTCTCTCTCTCTCTCTCTCTCTCTCTCTCTCTCTCTCTCTCTCTCTCTCTCTCTCTCTCTCTCTCTCTCTCTCTCTCTCTCTCTCTCTCTCTCTCTCTCTCTCTCTCTCTCTCTCTCTCTCTCTCTCTCTCTCTCTCTCTCTCTCTGTTTATTTCTCTCTGTCGTTCCCTGCGGGCTGCAGCATCCGAAACGTTTGAGTTAGTCCAGAATTCAGTAGAATTCTCGTTGGTTTCAAATTCTGCCGCAGTGAACACACTTTTGTCTTATTGACGTTAATCAGAATATGTCTGTGATTGATACAATTCACATGAAGGAGGACTCAATACCTGAAGGCGCTGGTCGATGAGCGGAGCTCGTAAAACCCTCCAGGGCCTCTTCAGGGTGTCTGCGATGAGGGTCTTGCGCACACACGCACGCACACACAAAGGAGATATTTCAGCTCAGCCCGAGTCAACACAACCCACCCTAAACGATGGGCGAGGGAGCAATCAAACAACCGGAGAGAGGGTGGGAGAGAGAGAGAGATGTTGAGCAGCCGTATATCACTAGCTCCACTCAAGTGTTTGTTTCTACAACTCCTCCTCAATCTCCCCCCTCCTCCTCCTCTCCCTACTCTACTCCTCTCCCCCCTCTACTCCTCCTCCTCCTCCCCTCCTCCTACTTCTCCCTCTCCCCCCCCTCCTCCTCCTCTCCTCCTAGTCTACTCCTCCCTCCTCCTTCTCCTCCTCCTCCTCCTCCTCCTCCTCTCCTCCTACTTCTCCCTCCTCCTCCTCTTCCTCCCCTCCCACTCTACTCCTCCCTCCTCCTTCTCCTTCTCCTCCTCTCCTACTCCTCCCTCCTTCTCTCCTCCTACTTCTCCCTCCTCCTCCTCCTCTCCTCCCACTCTACTCCTCCCTCCTCCTCCTCCTACTCCTCCATCTCCACCACTCCCCTACTCCCACCCCTACCCCTCACTTTATCTTCCTCCTCTGAGGGAAGCAGGGAGTAGAGTGTCTGGCAGTGTCAGAGGTCATCGGGGGTCGAAGGGTTAAAGCGTGTGTTGGGCTGGGGTGGGGTTGAACTAGGCTCTTTAGATAAGATAGTAATCCTGTCTGCCTGCAGGGCTCCAACGCACTGCTATTGGGGCAGCTCACCCGCCAGAGAGAGAGAGAGAGAGAGAGAGAGAGAGAGAGAGAGAGAGAGAGAGAGAGAGAGAGAGAGAGAGAGAGAGAGAGAGAGAGAAAGAGAGAGAGAGAGAGAGAGAGAGAGAGAGAGAGAGAGAGAGAGAGAGAGAGAGAGAGAGAGAGAGAGAGAGAGAGAGAGAGAGAGAGAGAGAGAGAGAAGCTAGGCGTTGGTTAATGACTGTGATGAAATGTTGAGTTAGCAGAGTAAGCGTCTCAGAGCTAATTAGCTCTTTACTCCCTGGGTGGGGTGGTGTGATTTACTGTATTTATTTATACGTGTGTGTGTGTATGTGTGTACATGTGTGGGCGTGCGTGCCTGTGTTTGTATCCTCCGTAGGGAGCGTGTTTCTCAAAGCAGAATATTCTTCAGATCTTGAATCGGGCCGTTGGCGCCGTGCTACGCTACGTAGCATCCACCTCAGACCTGGCCAACCCATCCTCAGTTGCCATGGAGACAAACTTCACAGAGTCTAGCCACGCTAACCTCTGTTACCGTAGAGACATAGCCCAGATTCCAGCCGGGCCAACTTCAGTTACCGCGGAAACACCCATATTCTGAAACACTCATATCAACTTCCTTGTTCCCAGCAGCTTCCCACCACTGCAGCCAGTATTCATTGGTTGTTGAGACGATGAATCAAGTATGCTCATTTGCATGTCATGTATGCATTTAATATTCAGTGGTTCAGCAGACGCTTTCAGCCCGAGAGACTCACAATGGAGTAGCTAGATATTTCTTGTGCTGCTGCATGACCAAGTTCAAACAACATCAACTCGTCGAGTCAGAGATGCATTCTGTTTAGCACCAGCAATCTTTGACAGACTGCAGCTGTGTGTGTGTGTGTGTGTGTGTGTGTGTGTGTGTGTGTGTGTGTGTGTGTGTGTGTGTGTGTGTGTGTGTGTGTGTGTGTGTGTGTGTGTGTGTGTGTGTGTGTGTGTCTGGCATGCATAGGTGTCTGTTGAACGTGTGTTTCTGTGTCGATGTCTGGCGTGTTTGTGTGTGGTTATTTGACCCTCGTGTCTGGTGTGTGTGTGTGTGTGTGTGTGTATTTGACGCATGTGTGTTTGTGTGCTTCAAATCTCCTCTGTGAAGACTTCGCATTGTGTCCCTTTTTCCTGATGAGGTCATGGTTGTCACTGGTTACCGGCTTGGTCAACAAACGGAGAGGGCAACGATGGCCAGCGTCAGAGTCGTCTTGTACAATCGCAGCGCCGCTCAGCCAATCACATTCAAACCTGTACCGTCCTCCTTTTCTCATTGGACGATGGACGGCTCCAAGTGTTTGAGTTCTGTGCTGTAGATGTAGGGGTTGAAGCATTGCAGACTTACAATATATGCTCAAATAAGAGAGAACTGCTTCATACCCGCATTGTTAAAAGAAATCCATGTCCCGAACATCAACTCTGTTTTTGTGAAAAGAATACCGGACCAATGATGTCAATAGTCCAACTAGATTTTTTTTCACGGAAACCAAGATGATCTTTTCCCAACGTGCGTATGAAACAGTTCTCACTTACATTAGATTCCCCTTTAAATTCACCAAACCCTCAAATGTACTTAACCGTCTCTCACCTTGACACCTCAACAAATGAATCATATCGATCGAATCCCCCCCAAAAATGATTGACACCCCTATCAATTTACACGTGAGGCCGACAGCAATCCTAGCATCCAATCAGAATGGGACTTGGACTGTGGAATGTGGTCATGTGTGTACTGGTCCAGAGAGGACGTGTGCGTGTGTGCGTGTGTGCGTGTGTGTTTGTGTGTGTGTGTTCAAGGTAGTATGCTGAGGCCTGCTCAGGTGACGACTTGTTAGAAGACAGGCTGACTGCTTGAGATCCAGGACCTCACGCAGCACACACGTTAGCACCATCTGCCGGGATGCGCGTTGGCACTCAGGCGGAGTCAAGGCAAATGGCATTGGCGTGTTTTTTATTTATTGCCAAAACAGCTTTTAGTGACAGTACACTTCCTTACGCCTACCGATGACATAGCAAAGAGATGCAATTGATCTGTAGGCCGCCTTGTGAAATGCATCTGATTATATTGGAGAGTTGCTCGAAATTCTTCAAAATGCTCTTTCCCAGTACCCCCATGGGAGCCCCAGTGCGTTAACCTGGTGCAGTGCCTCTTGGTGCAGACAGTTGTAACACAGTAGGTCCAAAACACTGTCAACAACAACCAGACCGGGAACAAGGTAGTGAAATACTAGAATGGAATAGAATATTATGAAGAATCGTGTAAAACCTCTGAGCACTTTGGTAGTACGGCTAATTTAAATCATGTGTCAGGGTTACAGTATGCGGGTTTCACATGGTGTGTCTGTGTGTGTGTGTGTGTGTGTGTGTGTGTGTGTGTGTGTGTGTGTGTGTGTGTGTGTGTGTGTGTGTGTGTGTGTGTGTGTGTGTGTGTGTGTGTGTGTGTGTGTGTGTGTGTGTGTCTGTGTGTGTGTGTGTGTTTGAGTCCAAAGTGTGTGTGGTTTGCTCTGCTTGTGCCAGCTTGTCTGGATCTGTACTCATAAAGAACTTCTCGTAAACGTTGTGATTCAAGTTCTCCTGTGGACACCCCCTCCTCTTACATGGAAAAGTCCAGGAAACTCACTTCCTGTCACCTCTTGGCACTTCCTGTCATTGGGTTAAGGGACAAAGAGTTCAGTGTCCCAGTGTTTGTGCTTCTGTGGGCGATCTAGTCAGTCAGGTGATTATGGTCGAAAGACTAACTGTAGACGTGCTGTTCAGCATTGTATAGACTTTCTGTACTCACTGATGAATGATGAATACATTATTATATAGACTTACTGTACTCACTGTTGACGAATACATTATTATATAGACTTACTGTAGTCACCGTTGAAGTACACAATATTATTATATAGACATACTGTACTCACTGTTGTTGAACACATTGTATAGACTCAATGTACTAATCGTTGATAACCACATTATTATATAGACTTACTATAGTAACTTTTGAATACATGCATTATTATATAGACTCAGAGTCAATGAACACATTAATATCATGTGGACTTACTGAAGTGGTACTGTTGAACACATTATTATATTAGTGTTGAAGATCGTATTAACTTATAGTTCAAATAGTCTGATTGGGTGTGTGTGTGTGTGTGTGTGTGTGTGTGTGTGTGTGTGTGTGTGTGTGTGTGTGTGTGTGTGTGTGTGTGTGTGTGTGTGTGTGTGTGTGTGTGTGTGTGTGTGTGTGATATATTAACCCCCAGTACATTTCACTCTAAAGGGGATGACAACCCCCCCCCCTATATACCCCCATAAATATATCTTCTGTCTCCACACACCACACTCTCTCACACTCACACACACTCACTCATTCACTGTCTCTCTCTCTCTGTCTGTCTTGCTCTCTCTCTCTGTCTGTATGTTTACTTTACTATATGTGTTCAATTCTCTCTCTTGTGTGTGTGTGTGTGTGTGTGTGTGTGTGTGTGTGTGTGTGTGTGTGTGTGTGTGTGTGTGTGTGTGTGTGTGTGTGTGTGTGTGTGTGTGTGTGTGTGTGTGTGTGTGTGTGTGTGTGTGTGTTTCGTTCTTTATCTGTATGTCTCTTGTTCTGGGGCTCCTTCTCCTATAAGAGGGGACGTCACGGAGGAGGAAAGGGGGAGAAGAGAGGGTGGCAGGAGGAAGAAGAGTGGTCAAAGAGTAGAGATCTGTCTCTTGATCTGTCTCCCGGTCTGTCTGTCTGTCTGTCTGCCAGCCTGTCGGTCTCAGGGTAGTTACAGAACATGTTTAATGAGCGTGTTAACATCCTGTCCTGCTGTGTGTTGTGTAAGAGAAGTGATTTATACAAGCCATGCCCTGACTTGTCTGGGAATTAGAGCTCTGTCTCACAGACTGGCACCCCACAAATACCTCCACCTTCACCCTGTCCCCTCTACCCACAGCCTTTCACCTCCACCCTAACCCTCTCACCTCCACCCTAACCCTCTTACCTCCACCGTAACCCTCTCACCTCCACCCTCTCATCTCCACTCACACCCTCTCACCTCCACCCACACCCTCTCACCTCAACCCTAACCCCCTCACCTCCACCCTAACCCTCTCACCTCCACCTTCTCATCTCCACTCACACCCTCTCACCTCCACCCACACCCTCTCACCTCAACCCTAACCCTCTCACCTCCACCCTAACCCTCTCACCTCCACCCTAACCCTCTCACCTCCACCCTAACCCTCTCACCTCCACCCTCTCATCTCCACATACACCCTCTCACCTCCACCCACACCCTCTCACCTCAACCCTAACCCTCTCACCTCCACCCTAACCCTCTCACCTCCACCGTAACCCTCACCTCCACCCTCATCGCCACTCACACCCTCTCACCTCCACCCACACCCTCTCACCTCCACCCTAACCCTCTCACCTCCACCGTTACCCTCTCACCTCCACCCTCTCATCTCCACTCACACCCTCTCACCTCCACCCTCCCAGCTCTACCCTCACCCTGTCCCCTCCACCCACACCCTCTCACCTCTAGCCACACCCTGTTACCTCCACCGTAACCCTCTCACCTCCACCTTCTCATCTCCACTCACACCCTCTCACCTCCACCCACACCCTCTCACCTCCACCCTAACCCTCTCACCTCCACCCTCTCACCTCCACCCTAACCCTCTCACCTCCATCCTAAACCTCTCACCTCCACCTTCTTATCTCCACTCACACCCTCTCACCTCCCCCACACATTCTCACATCCACCCTAACCCTCTCACCTCCACCCTAACCCTCTCACCTCCACCTTCCTCTCATCTCCACCCACACCCTCTCACCTCCACCCTAACCCTCTCACCTCCACCCACACTCTCTCATCTCCACCTTCCTCTCACCTCCACCCAAACCCTCTCACCTCCACCCTAACCCTCTCACCTCTACCCACACCCTCTCAACTCCACCCTAACCCTCTCACCTCCCTCCAAACCCTCACCTCCACCCTAACCCTCTCACCTTCTCATCTCCACTCACCCTCTCATCTCCACTCACACCCTCTCACCTCCACCCTCTCATCTCCACCCACACCCTCTCACCTCCACCTTAACCCTCTCACCTCGTCATCTCCACTCACACCCTCTCACCTCCCCCCACACCCTCTCACCTCCCCCCACACCCTCCACCTCCCACACCCTTGCACCTCCCCCCACACCCTCTCACCTCCCCACACACCCTCTCACCTCCACCCTTACTCCCCCCTTACCTCCAACCCTGAAGATGGACTGCAGCACTACCGTCCTTCCTGTTGTGATGTCTACAAGACACACACACACATTGACAGGCATGGTCACAACCACAAACAAAAACACGCATACATGCCAACGCAAACAAATACAAACTCTCAAACATACACACAATCACACAATCACTCACTAACTCACTCCCCCAGGCCAGCAGACACAAGCACACAAACTTGCACACACACACACACACACACACACACACACACACACACACACACACACACACACACACACACACACACACACACACACACACACACACACACACACACACACACACACACACACACACTCACACACATTCACACTCAGACACACACAAAAAGACACACACAGATGCACACACTAAGACATAAGCATGCATACACAGAACTAAACCACTCAAGTACACACTTTCAGATGCACAAACACAATAACGATAGCTTTAAGAGCATTATTTTATAGCAACCCTTATACCGACTTCTAATTAAACCCTAATAAACCATTGTGAGTGTGTGTGTGTGTGTGTGTGTGTGTGTGTGTGTGCGTGTGTGTGTGTGTGTGTGTGTGTGTGTGTGTGGTGTGTCGGAGGGGGGGGGGGGTAGTTGTGGTTCTCTGGATAGTTTCAAATTTTGAGTTTTAAACAACAAACCTACTGGCTGATTTCTGTTTTCCTGCCGGCTAGTCCCTGCCGCTCGGCATGCTGGGTAGCATGTTACAACTGGGCGTCTGTAGGAGTTTGACTCCCTTCAGCTGGCCTCGGCTGAGGGGAGGCTCAAACCGAAATGCCTGCGGGTCACGCAACTGGATAGACCTACAGCCAATCAGATTAGTGAAGACCCATCTTGTTTGTTGATGAAAATCCCTGAACGGTGCTGCCATAGAGCGCTCCCCGGCACAGTCATCATATCAAACCCGCCCCGTATAAAATAAATGTTTGTGATTCACCCGGCCCGGGACAGATCTGCTGAACGTCAGTCTGAACGGGAGGGGGGCCAGACACCAAGGTCAGAGCAAATAGACTTGAGCTCGCCAGGTTACCAGGCTAGGCCTTGGGGTCCCCATCTAGACTTGATTCTTCTTCAGGGAGATGTTTTTGGTTTGGATGGTTACCAGGAGCTGGCAGCAGGCTAGTAACAGGGAGCTAGCAGCGACTAGTAACAGGAAGCTAGCAGCAGGCTAGTAACAGGGAGCTAGCAGCAGGCTAATAACAGGGAGCTAGCGGCAGGCTAATAACAGGGAGCTGGCAGGAGGCTAGTAACAGGGAGCTAGCAGCAGGCTAGTAACAGGGAGCTAGCAGCAGGCTAATAACAGGGAGCTTGCAGCAGGCTAGTAACAGGGAGCTAGCGGCAGGCTAGTAACAGGGAGCTAGCGGCAGGCTAGTAACAGGGAGCTAGCGGCAGGCTAGTAACCAGGCTGTCTGTGGTGTGTTTACAGGTTCTCTGCGTTGCACCACGCTGCCCTGACAGGAACCTCTGAGCTGCTGTCGGCCCTGTTGGACGCCCAGGCTACTGTTGACATCAAGGACAGCAATGGTAACACACACACAAGTACACGCGCGCGCACACACACACACACACACACACACACACACACACACACACACACACACACACACACAGCACACACATACGTACACACACACACACACACACACACACACACACGTACACACACACGTACAGATACACATACGTACAGACACACACGTACAGATATACGTGTACACACACACACGTACAGATACACATACGTACAGACACACACGTACAGATATAAGTGTACACACACGCGCGCACACACACACACACACACACACGTACAGTCACACACAGACACACACCCACGTACAGTCACACACTCCCACGTGCAGTCACACACGTCCATGGGTGTGTGTGTGTCTATCTAAGTGTGTGTGTGTGTGTGTCAGGCATGCGGCCCCTGCACTACGCGGCGTGGCAGGGCAAGGCGGAGGCGGTGCTGCTGCTGCTGCGCTGCGGAGCCTCCGTCAACACGTCCTCCCAGGACGGACAGATCCCGCTGCACCTCGCCGCCCAGTACGGACACTACGATGTGGTGGGTGGCCTCTACTATGTACTCTAACTCTATAGAACTGTCTACATTAAGGACACTATGATGTGGTGGGTGGACTCTTCTATATAATATAACTCTATAGAACTCTATTGAACGTAATGCAGTAAAAACATTACGATGTGCTGGTTGGGCTCTCTATGTTACTCTATTTATCTTTGTAACTCTTGATAACCATATATAACAATATATATATGTATATCAATGTAACTCTATGCAGTACTGTATTTATAACTCTGTATATTCTACAGTCTGAGATGTTACTCCAGCATCAGTCGAACCCTTGTCTGGTGAACAAGTCTAAAAAGACTCCTCTGGACCTGGCCTGTGAGTTTGGTAGAGTCAAGGTGAGACAACCTGTCTGTCTATGTAATTGTCTGTCTGTCTTTGTATGTGCATGTGTGTCTGTGTGTGTGCGATTTGTGTGTGTGTCAGTATGTCTGTAATATTGCAGACAGAATGTGTTTGTGCATGTCCCACATCGCTGGATCATGGAGTCATGCTGGATAATTCTCTCTCTCGAGGTCTTTCCCTCTCCCTCCATCCCTCCCTCTCCCAGAGGAGTGATCAGCATATCTTTCTAGCATTTCTTCTGATGCATCTGTCCGGTGTGTTGAGAAATATAAAACCATGGACAACATGGGAGCGGTAATAACCAAGAGAGTTGAGGTTGTGTCATAAGCCCTTTCCATTGGTCCTAATATTTTAAAAGAAAGTCATGTGATGTTCAATTACAGATAAACCTGCCCTCTCTCCCGTGACCTCACCTCACACTCACTGCTTCAAAGCGACCAACAAATAGAGCGTAACACTACCAGTGGATAGCTCCTTCATTTGTAACTGAAGGCTCGCTAGCTTAATGTGTTCCCCTAGCTTTGTCTAGTTATTGTCCAAATATCGTCCCCTGTCTTGTTGAGGATAGAATGTTCTCTATATTCTTATATTCTGTACTGTTCTCGGCTGTCTGTAATGTTCTCTATATTCTGTACTGTTCTCGGCTGTCTGGAAGGATCCTACCCTCTGTTTTCGGGGAAGTTTGGGCTTTAAGTCCTTTTAAGGGCAGTGAGGTAGGGGTTGCGTGTTATATGTGGGCATGTGAAGTGCTTTCGACATTTGTAAAGGTGATTGAGAGTGATACTAATAAAGCCGACTTGACTGCTTTGACTCCCTGGCGTCCTTAGGGTCTCTCAGTCTGAACCTGGTCCTCCATCTTGTGCGCAGGTGTCCCAGCTGTTGCTGAGCAGCAACATGGTGGTGGCTCTGCTGGAGGGGGAGAGGAAGGAGCAGTCTGACTCCGCCTTCACCACCCCCCTCCACCTTGCCTCACGCAACGGACACCAGGACATCATCCGGTGAGACGCCGTTTTGGGGGGTTGCGCTTTTGAACTGTAATCTGCACTCCGACGATATGTTGATACGTCCGTGCCACACACCGTGCGTCACATACGTTTGGATGTTGATGCAGCCAGCAGGTGTTGCTTGGGTTTGATGTGTGGGGAGGTAGATGCAGAGACGTAGAGGAAGGAAAGAGGAAGAAGAAGGAGAATATGTTCAGACATACTGTATATATGTGTTCAGAGGCCGGATATAGGCACCTGTTGCTTACCTGTTGGGTGGACCAATCACAGCTCAGTCTGAGGTGTCATGTGAGTATGTTGACGGGGGAACGGGGATACTTGGCTCCGATACAGTTCTTCAGGGAAAGGGAATATTTCATCAGGGATGGGGATTATTCCATCAGGGAAAGGAAATATTTCATCAGGGAAGGGATATTTCGTCATGTTCGATGCGAAAGAATCCCTAATGTTCAACGCTGTATCGCAACAGATTCACAACTCATGTACGGTGTGCTCCATTTAATATTGATGAAAACCAAGGAATAAAAGCGCTTGACACAATTCTCTGTTACACACACAATGATCTGTTGCACATTTTTAACACACAATGATCTCTCGCACACTTTACCGGAATATACACAATGATCTGTTACACACTTCATAACACGATAGTATGTTGCACAACTTATATACACAATGATCTGTTACACACTTCATATCATGATGATATGTTACACAACTTAAATACACGATGATGTGTTACACACTTTATATACACAATGATCTGTTACACTTTATATACACAATGATCTGTTACACTTTATATACACAATGATATGTTACACACTTTAAACACAATGATATGTTACTCTCTCTCTCTCTCTCTCTCTCTCTCTCTCTCTCTCTCTCTCTCTCTCTCTCTCTCTCTCTCTCTCTCTCTCTCTCTCTCTCTCTCTCTCTCTCTCTCTCTCTCTCTCTCTCTCTCTCTCTCTCTCTCTCTCTCTCTCTCTCTCTCTCTCTCTCTCTCTCTCTCTCTCTCTCTCTCTCTCTCTCTCTCTCTCTCTCTCTCTCTCTCTTCTCTCTTGCCCAGGCTGCTCCTGAAGGCAGGTATTGACATCAACAGGACGACCAAGGCGGGCACGGCGCTGCACGAGGCGTCGCTGTACGGCAAGACGGAGGTGGTCAAACTTCTGCTCGACGTGAGTCCGCCATTCTTCACACCTAGTCAAAGGTGGCGATAGGCCTAGCTAGCATCGTTGCGCGTTAGCTCTGGTAGAACCATACCATTTGGTGGTGTATGGCTTCCGTAACGGTAACATCCAGTACACATCATGAAATATATAATCCAACTCGGACCCCGGTGTATTGGAAGAGATCATTCCTTTGCAAGAACCCCAGTATGTAAGCGAAGAGCACAGTACATTGGGTATGACTGCTGTACGCTAGATAGATATCCAATTTGCTACCATGCTAACATACATTAGGCATGTGCTAATATACATTAGCCGCGTTGTTGCTAACATATTGAACCTGTACAACAAATTAGGGTTGTGTGCACCTTATGTACTAGCGGGTGC
>OLKM01000548.1:20000-21179 GCA_900291075.1 Melanogrammus aeglefinus | reverse complement strand
GCACTGGACATCGTCAACCAGTTCACCACCTCGCACGCCAGCAAGGACATTAAACAGCTGCTCCGAGGTGAACAGGGTCACATGACCCACCGATACTCACCTGGGACCATCGTCCCGCATTTCTGTTTTCAGTCCTTGGGCCTTACGATCCGATCAAAGGGAAAATGTGTTATATTTTTTCCTTCACGAATTCTGTCATATTTTTCCTGTTGAAGTAGAATGGTATGGGTCTTTTTTTACATCCAACCGCCATGAACCACCTAAACGCTATTAGATGAGCTACATGCTAGTGTCTACCCTGAACCACCTAAAGGCTATTAGAGGAGCTACATGCTAGTCCCTACCATGAACCAAATACGATTTGGTTCGTACTTTAATTGGTGTGATGTCAAAAAGTGTGATTACAAAACACAGTATTTTCTTTACATCACACTTGGTTGAAATACAGATTAAGGGCTTGAACTAACCAATCAGGGAGTCGGACGACGCGTCAATTCCCTCTTTCAACTGACGAGGTAGAGAGAGAGAGAAAGACATAAGAATAGAGTGAGAAACAATGGTTAGTATTATGCTACCAGGAAACGATCTGTTATGCCAATGGAGCCCTGCACAACAGCGAGAGAGAGAGAAAGCTGTAATCACAGCATAACAGCTGTGTGACCTCAGGAGCCGCAGACTCCCATCTAGAACGCATTGTGTGTGTGTGTGCGTAAAGTTTCTTGTGAAGTTTGTCTCCTCTGTTTGTGTTATCTACTCTGTAATCCAGCCGGCTTGAGGCTTTCATGTCCCCGTATGCCTGGGAACCCGGACAGTGTGTGAGAGAGTGTGTTTGTGTGTAATGAGTACTTGTGGGTACCGGCGGGTACCAACACCTAAACACAGGGTCTCAGGAGGACCGCCTGCTGTTTATCGGCTCACGGAGCGATGATGAGTCTGTTTGTAAACAGCTTGACGCGGTGCCTGGTGCCCGCTGGTTTCTGCTGTGATGTGGCGTGTACGGTAGCCTAGAGAGATTTCACGCGGCTAGCATGACATAAGCCAGGCCTCCAGCCGTCCACCTCATCAGCAGTGTACTAACGTAGCGGTGAGCGTAGCCTCAGCACAGTCCTGATCCTCGCCCTCTGTTGGCTTTAGAGGTTAGTTGTCTGTGTTCAGTCCGTCTTCCTAACTGTATGTTTG
>OLKM01000548.1:0-15000 GCA_900291075.1 Melanogrammus aeglefinus | reverse complement strand
ACTAGTGTTGTGATGAATCGCTCTCTCTCTCTCTCTCTGTCTCTGTCTCTGTCTCTCTCTCTCTCTCTTCTCTGTCTCTCTCTCTCTCTCTCTCTCTCTCTCTCTCTCTCTCTCTGTCTCTCTCCTGTGTGTCTCCCTACCTCTCTTTCCCAGCGGGGGACCGTAACAGTGTAGGGAGCACCGGCAGCGTCGGCAGCATCCGCAGCGCTGGCAGCGGGCAGAGCACCGAGAGCACCACCGCCTCCGCGCCCCCCAACGGCCTGCACCACCCCCCCGCGACCCACTACGCCCCCGGGTCCCACCACACCCCCGGGACGCCTGGGACTCCCGACCGCCACACCACCAAGGTACACACCCCTCCCCCCCACCTAGAGGTCTTCACAGGTCAATAATGACGGACCCCAACCCTATTGGACCAGGGAAATTCGATCCCAGGCGTTAATTGTCCCGGGTAAGGACATCCGCCGGGTAGCGGCAAGCTCATGTATGCATGTCTGAGCAGAGAGACCCGGGCTCCGGGACAGGGTAGGGTATTTTAAAGACCCGACATACCCGGTGATTCCTTTGCTACAAAAAATGCAGTTCTACTTCTCAAAACGTCAATCGTGTCCGTTACAACACATGGTAGCCTCACAAATTAGATGGGAAGAACAGAAGTGAACGTGAATAGGCTATGGTTTCGCTGACTCAACTTGCGCTACGCCACCTTATTTGCTGCTCTTTTAATCTGATCCTAATGGTCAGCCTTGCCATCACACAAGTTAAACGGCACTTTCATGTGTTTCTCTCGTGCCAAGCGCTGATCACCGGTATTACACAAAATAATAAACAGACCCGGGACTCGCGTTGATAGAAAGGGACACGACCTGGACCCCAATGCATTATAAATAGTCAACCATAACCTTGACTAGAGTTTCACTCAACTGTGTTTTAAACGTCTTTCTGCCCAGTCGGCGCCCCATCCTGGCGATTCTGGACCCCTTGAGCCTAACCAACAGCCGGACAGACAAACTGGTATACCTCCGTTCATATCCTTAATCTGTATATTTCAATGACATGGTTATTTGTTACATATTTCACACTTGAGGATGCCACAACAGACTTCTGCTCCGGTTCTCTAATGTGTGTGTGACTAATAAAAAAAAAATTGTGTGCTGTGTTGCAGCAGGAACGCCACGCAGGCAGCCTGTGAACCACCAGAGGGCGCCAGAACAGGGCTTCACCCAGCAGTTTGTCCACCCACAGCAGCTCCTGGAGGGCAAGGTGGGACCACCACTATAGTATTGGTTACCTCCTGACTAAGTACACCTAAAAGTAATGAAGTGTAAAGAATGATAGTGTCTGTATTGTGTATGAATTGAATGCGTATATATGGATCCCACTGTCTGCCTGTCTGTCTGCCTAGCAATCTGTCTGTCTGTGTCTGCCTCGCCATCTGCATGTTTGTCTTTAGCCTCTCCATTCGTCTGTCTGTCCGTCCGCCCGCCTTCCTTTCCATTTGGTCATCGGTCGATCTGTATGTCCTTCTGCCTGTCTTGCTCTCAACCTGTGTGTCTCTCCCTCTCCCCCAGGATGCGGAGGCGATCTACCTGTGGCTAAGGGAGTTCCAGTTGGAGCAGTACACAGGGAACTTCATCAACTCTGGCTACGACGTTCCCACCATCAGCAGGATGACTCCCGAGGTAGCGCTCACTCTGATCCCCAGTGTCACGTTGGAAAAGCTTAATTATGATATCACGTGGGTTTTGCTTGGTGGACGTCAGGGTCAGCGGTCCGAGTCTGACGCTGTTACAGCAGAGCTTCAATGTAGACTAAAAGTCTACACACAGGTTCCATAGTGTGAGGGTAGCTGACAAATTAAGTGGTTTGAACATTGTGCAAATTTTTGATTAAACTTTGTCCAATGTTGTTGACAGTGTTCAGATTTGGGCCACTTTGCTTTCGTTGTGAACGCATCTTGATGAGCGTGTAAGTCTGTTGTGTTTCCTCTCAACTTCTTATCACTATATTTCATTTCTAGCTATGTGGAGATCCTGTCGATGTGTGTTAACTTCCTTGTCAGGGTGTTTGGTACTTCCTGCCCAGTAGTCTTCATATCCATTCGGGGGGGGTTGATCTTCCTTTCTGGTGTGTTGAACTTCCTGTCTTGGGTGTCAAACTTCCTGTGCGGTGTTGCAGGACCTGACAGCCATCGGCGTCACCAAGCCAGGCCACCGGAAGAAGATCTCCATGGAGATCGGCAATCTCAACATCCCTGATTGGCTGCCGGAATACATCCCAGTAAGACCAGTTATTTTCCTAACTAACTCGGCATAAGGCACTGCTTCACCTCTTCTCAAACATGAATCCATCAGAGCGTGTGGTCTTCAGAAGGCTAGAGGTGCAGCTGTTGCAGATGTCATTTAGCAGTTAGCAGACCAAACAAAGTATACCTTCAACATCGTAGTTCCAGTGCCTCACATCAAACCACTGGACAGATCAAACGTTGCCCCATTTATTCAAGGCGAAGCGCTGTGGATACAGAGAAGGATAGGGAAAGAGACATACGGAGAGGGATATATTGACAGTGATAAAGAGAGGGATATATGGATAGGGAGATACAGAGAGAGAAAGAGGAATGCAAAGAGAGAGGGTACAGAGAGGGAAAGAGGGATGCATAGAGAGAGGGATACATAGAGAGGGGGATACAGATCATGTCGTTTGTCAAAGCTGACGGAGCTTTTTTTGTGGTGTAGGCGGACCTTGGGGAGTGGCTAAGTGCCATTGCTCTGCCTCAGTACCACAAGAAGCTGGCGGAAAATGGCTACGACTCCATCACCATCGTCCGGGACCTGACCTGGGAGGACCTGCAGGAGATAGGCATCACCAAGCTGGGTGAGGAACAACATGAGATCATGAAGGCATGACATCACAACCTCAGGACTAGGGCTGCAACAACAAATCGATAAAATCGCTAGAAATCGATTGCTAAAAGCGTTGGAAACGAATTTGGTCATCGATTCGTTGAGTCGCGCGATTAATACGTCACTCGTAGGCGCGGCACTGTTTATAGCCAGCCGCCGACAGGTTGGTTCATGGTTCATGCATGCCCACAGCGAGCTTTAGTGTGAGCGAGCACAGCTTGTCTTTTGGTCATATCGTGACACTGGACGGTAGGCCTGTATAAAAGTGTTGTACCTTCACTGTCTTTGGGTTAAAAAAACTCCTTCAACTCAGTATCCGTCTAGTCCAACCAAAAACTCTGTCAGCTGCTGCTGCAGCAGACGGTGTGCAGACGGGCTTGGAGTCGGCAACGCGTGCATCAACAGTCATTCAAAGCAGCGGTAGTAATCACACAACCGGACGGTGTAGAAAGTCCCGTCAGTTAAAAATAGTAATCCAGTTTTTAAATCCATGTTAAAATCGGCCGGATATAGAGCTAGTTAGCTTGAAAAAAAATAGCAAACAGGGTCAAATGTGATGTGTTCAGGTCGGCTCAGTAATATGATTGATCTGTTCAAATGCAACACAAAAAATAAGAAATTTGAGATTTTGTCGAAAACCGGTTTTCCCAGCAATATAAAATAGATAGTAAAGATGGAATTATGACCTGTTTAACGTCCTGTCTTGAGCTATGATCATCTTAAGTTGGACGTAAGATGGGTCGTTGGAGCGATAACCTGGTGTTTTTACACTTGAATTTGAAGTAATGTTCACAATTACAAATGTTTATTTTTTTTATCCAATTCATCGATTAATCGAAAAAAATAATCGACCGATTAATCGTTAATTTAAATAATCGTTAGTTGCAGCCCTACTCAGGACCCCATGACATCACTGCATCTTGCTATGCTAGCAGCGGTAAAGGGTTTGTCGTTTGACGTCTCCGTGGTAACCACTCAGGCCGTCCCCTCCCCCAGGTCACCAGAAGAAGCTGATGCTGGCGGTGAGGAAGCTGTGCGACGTCCACCGATCCAGCCTGCAGGCCCAGTCCTCCAACTCCCAGGGGACACTGCACCGCCGCAAGACCCCCGGGGCCCTCCACCTGGTGGCCATCGATCCCCCCGGGGACTGCCCCTCCCCCCACACCCCCTCCATGCTCAGCTTCCAGGACAGCGAGCTGAGCGCCGAGCTGCAGAGCGCCATGTGCAGCCGCTACGCCCCCGACGAGCGGCTGGCCCTCAGGGGCCTCTCCCAGAGCCAGGAGAGCATTGACGCTCGCTCCCGGGGGTCCGGACGCTCCCAGGAGCCCCCCTCCGCCTCCATCAGCAACCCCCACTGCCACTCCCAGGAGAGCCTCGGGGGAGAGGGGGGCTCCAGTCTGGAGGGCAGCCCCGTCAGGGAGAGGAACGTCCCGGAGGGTTGGGACCAACGACCGAAGCAGGTCCCTCTGGGCACTGCCACTGTCTTCAAGTACCCCCCCGTGCCGGCCAAGCCCAAGCCCTCCTCCCACAGCCCCTCCCCCCACGGCTCCCCGGTCCAGAGGGGCTTCAGCTACCTGCACGCCTCATGCGGGACCACCCAGTTGGGCTCTCGATCGCCCGCAAAGCCCCGGGACCCCTCGCTCTCCCTGACCCAGCCCCGGCGGCGCTACGCCCTGTCGGACGGCGAGCCCGACGACGAGGATGAGGAGGAGATGGGGGGGTCCGCGCCCCACCACTCGGGTCACCTGGGCTCTTACGCCACCCTGACCCGCCGGCCCGGACGCAGCCAGCTGGCCCGTTGCCACGGCAGCCCGGAGAAGGAGGGCAGCCCCGTGGGGCGGAGCCAGTCGTTCGCCGTGCGCGCCCGCAAGAAGGGCCCGCCCCCGCCCCCGCCCAAGAGGCTGAGCTCCGTCAGCAGCACCCACAGCATGGAGGAGGGGGGGGGAGGGGGGGTCGTGACGGACAGCCCCGGCAGCGTGAGGAGCATCACCGCCTGCATGGAGAGCACCTCGTCCTCCTCCTCCTGCTCCTCCTCCTGCTCCTCCTCCCCTGGGAAGAGGAGACCGGCCCCCCCTGTCCCCAGACTAGACCCCTTCCAGCACGAGGACCCCCCGCGGCGGCGGGTACAGAGCGAGTACCTCCCGGAGCAGACCTCCGTCGGGGGGCCGGAGCCGGAGCGCGGGGTCAAGTCCGACTCTGAAGAGGAGGAGCCGGGGGCGGGGTCATCGGGGGGGCGGGGCCAGGACGGCTCCGCCTCCCCTCAGAACAGCTCCAGCGAGTGCCTCCCCTTCGCCGAGGAGGGCAACCTGACCATCAAACAGCGGCCCAAGCTGGGGGGGGCGCCGCGGGCTGACGCGGTGCTGGAGCCCCCCGACCTCCCGGAGTTCAACCTGAAGGAGTCGGACACTGTGAAGCGCCGACACAAGCCCAAGGGAGCGGAGGGGGGAGGGGACGGGGGCGGCGAGGGGGGAGGGGAGGGAGGCTCGCCCAACAGGGAGCACCGAGGGAGCGGACCCTCCTCCCAAAGCCAGGAGCAGGAGGAGGAGGAGGTTTGGAGGATCTGCGAAACAAGGGTGGAGACCCCCGCTCTCCGACCCCCTCTGTCCCCAAAGCCCCCCGCCACCGCCCCAAAGCCCATCAGACACAGCCTGCTGGCCGCTCAGGGTATGGTGCACGCGCACGCGCGCACACACACACACACACACACACACACACACACACACACACACACACACACACACACACACACACACACACACACACACACACACACACACACACACACACACACACACACACACACGTGACACACACATGCGCAGTCTTGATATTAGGTTTCTATTGTCATACCAGGTCATTCAATTGTATGACCAGGTCATTATATCATTGTGTAGCTTCTTATCCTAGCCATCTTTTTTCTGTGCGGGAGATGGGTTAATCTAACATTTTTAATTGCTTTGCACTTGTGTCTACGACTATTTTTACTGTACCGACAGCGTTATATTGGTTTCTCTTTATTCTGACAAATGTTCTTATTGTGAGTCGCTTTGGATAAAAGCGTTGACAATAGGTCGTTATTTTGTTAGATTAGCTTTTTACATCGTGATACTATATTGTGATATATTATTATGATATTAGGTTGTTATATCAGAATATTATGTTGTTAGATTGTGATATAAGGTTGTTAGATTGTGATATAAGGTTGTTATATTGTGATATGAGGTCGTTATTTGGTGATATAGGTTGTTTGATTGTAATATTAGGTTGATAGATTGTGCTATGAGGTTAATAGATTGTGATATTATGTTGTTGTTTTGTGATATTAGGTTGTTATATTGTGATATAAGGTTGTTAGATTGTGATATGAGGTCGTTATATGGTGATATAAGGTTGTTATATTGTGATATTAGGTTGTTATATTGTGATATTAGGTCGTTATATGGTGATATAAGGTTATATTAAGTGATATTAAGTTGTTATCGTGATATGAGGCCGTTATATGGTGATATAAGGGAGTTATATCTTGATATTAGGTTGTTTAATATCGTGATATTAGGGTGTTATATCGCGATATGAGGTTGTTATATTGTGATATTAGGTTGTTATATTGTGATATAAGGTTGTTATATCGTGATTTGAGGTTGTTATATGGTGATATAAGGTTGTTATATCTTGATATTAGGTTGTTATAATGGTGATATTAGGTTGTTATAATCGTGATATGAGGTTGTATATGTGTGATATTAGGTTATATTGATGAATATAAGTTGTTATTTTGTGATATTAGTCGTTATATGGTGATAATAGGTTATATTAAGTGATATTAAGTTTGTTATCGTGATATTAGTCGTTTATATGGTGAATATAAGGTTATTATTAAGTGATATTAAGTTGTACGTGATATGAGGTCGTTAATAATGGTGATATAGGAGTGTATATCATGGTTTGCAATACTCTAACATGTGATCCACCCTCCAGCTGCAGCCAGCGCCCCGCCCCCGCTGGGCGTCACCCTCAACGCTGTCCAGAGTGTGGCGTTCACCTCTCCCCCCGACACCCATCCACGCCTCCCCAAGCACCCCTACCCCATCCACGCCTCCCCCAGCCACGCCTCCCCAAGCACCCCCTACCCCAGCCAGCCACCACCGCCAGGAAAGCTCCAGGTCTGCGTGGTAGGCCCGGGCCCCGGGCCCCTAGTGGTCCAGCAGAGATTGGACCAGACCAGCTCCTCGCTGGAGGCTGCCCTGCAGGCAGTGGAGAGGAAGCTGACCCAGGATGACGTCTCGGACGGGTAGGAGGAGAACTCACACCTCCAGAATATCTCGCTTTGATTTTGAATCGATGTTTAAATCAAAGTCTGTTTGTGTTTCTATAGCACATGTAGAACCATCATGATGATGCCATGTTCCCATGGATAAAAATAAGATGATGACATTTCCAGTATTCAAATGGCATAGGGAGAACCTAATATATCAGTCTTTAAGAAGAAACTAGCAGAGGGAAAAACTCTTCCTAAGTGAAAAGGAATGGTTTAGCCATTAGTTTAGTCACTTACTGAGTTAAGCCAGATATAGACATTCTGCAGAGTCGTTTGGATGTATTATTTGTATTGATCTGTGTTTTGTCTTTTTGTGTTTGTGTGTGTGTGTGTGTGTGTGTGTGTGTGTGTGTGTGTGTGTGTGTGTGTGTGTGTGTGTGTGTGTGTGTGTGTGTGTGTGTGTGTGTGTGTGTGTGTGTTCTCCACCAGCGGCGCCAACACAGTGAAGTCTGCAGGGACTATATCCTGGACGACATCGGCAACATGTTCGATGACCTCGCCGACCAACTCGACGCCATGTTGGACTGAGTCAGGAGCCCTCGGGACCCCCTCAGGGGCCACAAACTCTTGATGTCATCTAGACCCGGCGAACTAGAACAAACAATGTCATCAAGATCTTGACGATGTACATCAGGGCGAGTACTAGATATCCAGATGATCTCATGATGTCTTCCTGTGGCCCCGCGTGCTCTGCTGGCACTCTCCTACCACGACGCCCTCGCTGGCAGTTCTGCCTAATGAACACTAGAGGGCGCACACTAGTTTAAGTTAAATTGTATTTGTCACAGAGTTGTACTAAACACTATTTTCCTGCAGTTTGACTCCACACTAGAGGGTGGAATAGCACAATATCCCTGACAGTTGGACTCTGTCAACACTGGAAGAACTGAATAGAATAATATACCTGACATTTTCATTCTGTCAACACGTAGAAAGACAAAATAGCACAATATCCTCTGGCAGTAACACTCTGTCAACACCTAGAGGTCACAATATCTCTGGTCTATGCGTCGGAGTGCCTTGTGCTGCTCGTTTCTCGTCAACCACGAAGACGCCGATCTGGATGCCTAGACGGCGATTTATTTCGGCCACCGCCTACGTACAGTAGATGCAACATGTTGGCCTGCGGTTTAGACTATCGGTAAACAAACATGTAAAAGATGTGTAAGACCATTTTGTTGTAAGGACCGTTATCAAACCGGCTCACTGTGCCAGAGCATCCCTCTGCCGATCTTGACGACTATGTCACGGGATGTGTGCCATATTTTGATACTCTGCACATCTTAAACTTTTATAGTAGCCTATTGTCTGTTGCGAAAGAAATGAAATATCCGTTGCAAACAATGTGATGTCTGCCCTATTAAGCCATTGAATTCCATGGGATTCGATGTTGCATTATTAAAAGAGCAAATAAATTTGATAATACTCTATGTAGGCCTATGACGCTTTGTAAAACCTGTAAAAGTATGTCGTTTATACAAAGGGAAGATTAAATTAAGCTTAAGACTGCAATGTTAACTTTAAGTTGAACACCAGAGTTTTACATTCTGGTTACAGCTGTAAAACGCTGTAAAATATCAAATAATATGCATACTATTGTGGGAAACGTATTCATTTTAATGTAGTCCGACTCTATTATTTAAATTAATCTAAATATGTATTATTATACTAGAGGTGATAAACAGAGAAAATTTATATTCAACCAAAGTCTCCTATTTTCTTGTATATCTCTTAATTCCCAAAACATGTAAAACTGAAGATATTGTGTGTTTAATATGTAATAAATGTATACAATGAAATTCCTATGTGTAACCAGAAGAGGTTAATGTTGACGTTCTGACTTGTAAGGAGTAGTGCTTAACGTATTAACTGCTGTGTGTGCATAAAGTACTTCCTATGGCATGCTCCAGTGATAACTTGTATGTTTATGAAAGGCATATGCGGTGTCTTCCTGCAAGACTTGTACTAAATGACATTCACCATCTAGCCGGTTTGTCGCCTTGGATGCTTGACTATTACCGGGGATACTCCCACCTCCCTACCGCTCCAGGAAAACCCCGCAGTTTTAAAGACCAACGTGTGTGTGTGTGTGTGTGTGTGTGTGTGTGTGTGTGTGTGTGTGTGTGTGTGTGTGTGTGTGTGTGTGTGTGTGTGTGTGTGTGTGTGTGTGTGTGTGTGTGTGTGTGTGTGTGGTCCCACATGAAAAAATTCTATAGTTTACAATAGTAAAATAAACATAGTATAGTAAATATTGTAGTGTTTTTGAACCTTATATAGTAGTTTTACTACAGTAACATAGTATACTACAGAAAACTGCAAGTTTTATAACTACAGTATATACCACTACTACAGTAAATTAAAGTTATACCGGCAGAAAACTGCAGTTTTATTACTACAGTATAACCAACATTAATATACTACTACAGTTTACTACATAAATACTACAATTGCTGCAATAAAATTACAGAACTTTATTATACTTTTATTTGCTATCGAATACTACAGTTACGATGCCATACTCTGTGTGTGTGTGTGGGTGTTGTGTGCTGTGTGTGGTGTGTGTGTGTGTGTGTGTGTGTGGCGTGTGTGTGTGTTGTGGTGTGTGTGACGGCGCGGGTGTGTGCTTGTGGGTGGTCTGTGTTGTGTTTTACACAAAGCGGTTTTCCACTCATTACTGACTTTTGCCCATCATTACTTCTAATTAAATATAAATGGAATCATGTAGGCTAATTAGAAACCGTACCGTCATAAAAAAATAGTTTATTTTGTTTAAATGTAATGCTTTCATTATGGCCTCGAACTTCAGCAAATATAATGAAAATAATGGAATAAGGTTTTTTAATTAATGATTTAAATATATATATTATAAATATGCGTCATATATATAATAGTCGGGATTAAATGAATGGGACTGCTTGCTGCGAAAAAAAGGTATTGTTCTGGAAGCTTCAGGAATGCGCCAGAAGCCACTCCAAACCTGGAGAAACTTTCTCCAGAGCGAGCTACCGCATAACGTCACCAGAAGAGGACGCTGAGGTCAGAATGTACCAGAACAACGGCAAGACCAATGGTAAGCATAAATCAACGGCAGCGGGACAGTTGAAATTAGCAAGACGCGCTTTAGGAGAGAGGAGCCAACACTCTCGATTACGATACGATTACTGTTCAACGCTTACCAGTAAGTAAACCATTATTTCAATATTTACCATCAGATTTACATTACATTCACCAAATTATTTTTGTTATTTATATATATAGAGGATCTTTTTAATGCAATTGTTACGGCAAAATTTTATTCTATGTCGAAAGAGGCCTATATTAATATTTATATGTATTAAATAGATACCAAATCGATTGTCCCTAGAATTATGATACCCTTTTTTAATTTCTGTTTGTAATAGTAAGTGTTTGTTTTTTGAACACATAATTATAAGTCTAACGCTTGTCGTCGAACTGTCTACTAACTCCCTGACAGCCATCCTCAGCAATATTGCTGCTGCAAAGGGGTGTAGCGGTCGGTATTGACCTGGGCACCACACTAACCCTGCCGTGGGAGTGTGTCCAGCACGGCAAAAGGAGGATCATCGCCACGACCAGGGCAAACCGGACTACCCCAAGTACGTGGCGTTCACAGACACGGAGAGACTCATCGGAGACGCAGCCAAGAACCAGGTGGCCATGAACCCCACCCAACACTGTGTTCGACGCCAAGCGCCTGATTGGCCGAAAGTTTGACGATCCGGTGGTGCAGGCGACATGAAGCACTGGGCCATTCACGGTAATGAGCGACAGGGGAACCCAAAATCCAGGTGAGCAACAAGGGAGACACAGTCCTTCACCCTGAGGAGGTGGTCTCCCATGGTCCTGGTGAAGATGAAGGAGATCGCGAAGCCTACACCTGGGCCAGAAGGTGTCGAACGCCGTCATCACACGTTCCAGCTTATTCAACGACTCCCAGCGTCAGCCACCAGGACGCAGGGAGTGATAGCCGGCCTCAACTTGCTCTGAGGATCATCAACGAGCCCACGGCTGCCGCCATTGCTTGTACGGTCTTGGACAAAGCAAGAGCAGCGAGCGCAACGTCCTGATCTTTGACCTGGGTGGGGCACCTTCGACGTCTCCATCCTGACCATGGAAGACGGCATCTTTGAGGTGAAGTCCACGGCCGATGACACTCATCATGCTAGGGAGAGGACTTACAACCGCCTTGGTCAACCCACTTTGTGGAGGAATTCAAAGAGAAAGTATCAAGAAGGACATCACCAGAAACAAGAGGCTTTGAGAGGCTTCGCAGGCTTGTGACGAGCCAAGAGAACCCTGTCGTCCAGCTCCCAGTGCGAGCATCGAGATCGATTCTCTGCACGAGGGCACAGACTTCTACACCCTCCGTCACCAGGGCACGCTTCGAGGGAGTTGTGCTCAAGACCTCTTCAGGGGAACACTGGAACCCGTGAGAAAGCCCTGAGGACCGCAAGATGGACAAGGCCAGGTCCACGACATCGTCCTGGTGGGAGGCTCCACGCGAATCCCCATGCCAAACTCCTGCAGACTTATCAACGGCAGGGAGCTCAACAAGAGCATCAACCCAGCGAGGCTGTGCTTACCGGCGCCGCCGGCGCACGAGCCGCCATCTCTCAGTGGCACACGCGCGCGATCGTCCAAGACCCTGCTGCTCGGCGTGGCGCCACTTTCCTGGCATCGAGACGCCGGAGGATCATACTCCCCTGATCAAACGGAACCACCACCATCCCCCACCAAACAATCAGACCCTTCAGCACATACCGCAGAAACACGGGTTCCTGATCCAGGTCTTGGAAGGAGAGAACATGACCAAAGGACAACACCATGCTGGGCAAGTCGAAGCTGTACAGAATCCCGCCCGCTCCAGAGAGGACCTCAGATCGACGGCACCTCGAATTGACAGCAGACGCATTCTGCACGTTGTCTGCTGCAAGAAGCCACGGGAAAACAGAGAACAAAGATCACCTCACTAACGAACAGGCCGCCCTGAGCAAGGAAGACATCGAGGAGATGGTTCAGAACAGACCAGTACAAGGATAGAATAACGAGCAAGACAGAGGAGACCTATACGCAGGCCACAAAGAACGCCCTGGAGCACTACGCCTTACAACAATGAAGAGCACCTGCGGTGGGACAACCTGAAGACCAGAGTGAGAGGACAGAGAAGAGGAGGAGAAGTCGTGAGGCAGGATCCTCGGCTGAGAGAACAAACCAGCTTAGCGGAGAAAGAGGCAGTACCAACACTCAAGCATGAAGGAGTTTAGAAGTGATGTAACCCATCAATCTCCAGGCTTCACCAAGGGGGGAGTTGCCAGCCGAGCATCTGTTCGGAGCGCAGGCCAGACATGGCTCCAGGACCCACCGGACGAGGAGGGACCTAAAGCAGAACTGTTGACTGAATGAGTATGAGTCAATATGAACTGTATGGATTAAAAGCTATTCTTGGAGCCTCCCAGTGCTCACCGTGTACACCATAAGGACAAAATCCGGTGAAATGTCTGGGAATGTTCTAGTTGGTAACAAAATGAGTTGAATGTTCGTTGAAGTAAAAAAGCACGTACCAGCAGGCACTCTGATGGGCTGTTTTTAGTCAGAATTCTACAAAAAGCTTAACTTAAGATGGGGCATTGTTATCGTAAAAGCTAAATCAGCTATAGAAACCAATTAAGCTAGAGTACCAAACACTTCTTTGTAGAGTAATAAGGTCTACATATAAAACGAGGCATTAGGTAACTTTATAGTGTACAAATGTTTATAAAAGAGACATTTATATGATCTTAACTTGATATTGCTGGGATAAAATGTCCTTTTTATTAAGCAATCTTTACACTTAAAAAGTTATCACCTTCTACTTCTACTATCTAAAATATGTAGGTTTACCATAACACATGATTATCGTTCCAAGTGCTATAGCGTATTATAGATGGCGCTAAAAACAGCAACTGACAAGAATTGCACTCTTATAGACGTTTTTTGCTCCAAAACGAACATCTCCAAAACTCGTTATCATACCAAACATATCCCAATCCATTCTAACACCAGATTTTCCTTAGCGAGTAAAAATAAATATGTTCATGCAAGCACAAAATGACGTTATAAATTGACTGAGTGGAATATGTTATCAACAAACAGAAAACGGAAACATGAGAAATGTTCACGCTTTCCACTATAAGCGGATTTACTATTCCACATTGCAAAAAACATAAAATAGATCCTAAAATTCATTTTCTAAATTTATGTAAACAAGAAGGTAATGGTTAAAAATGTTTCAGCTCTTCAATGTAGTCTAATCGAAACGTTCTATAATGATGATTTTGATTTGCTAAAATAAATGGAAATGGACGGCACTACTGTAGCGGCCCTTTCAACCCATTGAGCCACTCAAACGCTTTTACAGATTGACCTAACATTCACACATCTATGCACACATTCACTCGCCAACGGCAGTGTCAACCATGGCAAAGCGACAGCCGCTCGTCGGAGCAGTAAGGAAGAGGCGTCTGCTCGGGACCACCTCACACTCAGCTAGGAGAGCTGCGGGATCGAACTAGCAACCTTCCGTTACCAGGCCAACCCCCTACCTCCTGACCATATCGCAAAATCAATATTTTTATAAGAATTGGAAATGATGCAAGTTTCCTTTATAATCCCTGATAGCGAATACTTTAGTTTATATCACTCACTCACTCACTCATCACTCTTCACTCAATTATCTGATTGCTATGCCCTAGCGCTGCTTGTGCCTGCTCTCCCTTTAAACCGAGCCCACTCCGTCTCAGTAACCGGAAGCAAGTCCATGAAAGTTGAGGTAGCGCCGCGGCTGCCAAATACCCCCTTCAATCACCACCCCCTCACCCCTCACCTGGTTTCCACATAATAGAAAATATGCAAATACCACAAGGTGCCGATGCATCCCCGGCCACCCTAGATCCGCCACTGCTGACGTTATAGAATGGACTCGTTCTTCTCATTCCTCTATACTATGTGGAAAAAGTCTGCATTTTTACAATCTATTCATGATTTTTAGACTGACATCTCGCTCTCCTCGGGGGCATTTGTTGTAACCTGATCTGCTGTTTCATCTTTCTCTCTGATGCTCAATACGAACAATACGAACAACAGATAACTTGGTCGTATTGTCCCCCTTTTTGATTAATATATCAAGTGAGTATGTTCGCCCAGATTGTTCCAAAGCCAAACCACTCATTATCAAATAATGCATTACTATTGCAGACTTAAAAATTATATATAACTCCAAAAATATCTCATTAGTTTCTCACATGAAGAAACTAATCACCACGGAGGACGCATAAAAAAACGCTCACTTTATGCTACTTCACCCTAATGTTTGGCGCTAACTGGATGTAATCAGCGAACGATCTAGAGCGACAAAGGATTTAGTATAAAAAAAACCAACAGTACAGTCAGCAGACCACAAGAAGCTGAAACGACTACAAGACTGAAAAAAGCTGACAAGTAACAAACCCTATTTCGAATTTCATATATCTGTAAAACACACTATTCGCATAGATATTTATCACTAGCTGACTATAGCATTTGATTTACTTCACGAACTATTTAAAGATTGACAATATGAATTCATCATCATGTAACATAAGCAGTATCAAAAGATCAAAGTTATCAGCATACCCAAAGCCATAATACAGTTTGCTTCAAGGCTTTTCAAAGCTATGACATAAACTGTTTAGTCTGTAAACAATACATTCATCTACAGCTTTACAATGGCACTGAGAGTCA
>OLKM01000547.1:266510-281182 GCA_900291075.1 Melanogrammus aeglefinus | reverse complement strand
GTATGGATGATTAATTAAAGAGCAGCATTTCAGTTGTGCCTAGTGTTCAACGTATTTAGATTTCCAGTTTGACGGGGACAGTAAGACCGACTTTATCTTAGTCTTGTCTTGGCTTATCTGCATACAAAGGAATGAATGACCTAGCCTTTTAAAAATGCTTTCTGTCTTTCTTAATCTTTCGTTCTCTGTAAAAGCCCTTTCAATAGACCACTGAGTCAACTTTAGGTTTTGCAATACATAGTTTTGAGTCCGCTAGATTTAATTGTCACTAGTTTTGTTACCACCTGTACTCTGCTACATAAAAAAGCTGTCATAATTAATGTTATAACGATGCGTATATGTTTGTCTGTAGTATGCCTCTGGAAAAAGGGTTCTATTCAGGTTCAGGTTGTGGCAGAGGTATGTTCACCTATAATGATTGGCAATCAGCGCTGGGAGTTTGCAAACCGAACCCGGAAGGATTACTGCAGAGCGTTTGTTTGGTTTTGAAATTTTGTGATGGATTATTCTCTCCAGCTATAACATCAATCTAATAACCTAATAATGATTTAGCTTCTTCAATAACATTTTGCAAGCAGGTTTTGCATTTTGCAATTTATTGTTTAGGGTATTGTGGAAAAAAAAAAGTTCAGGTCCTCATTAACACCTTTAATAAAAGAGTTTTGTGTTTCTTTTTTAAAATAAAATTGAGTGTACTATAAAATATGTATATTCTCCCTGGTGCTAATCGGCTTTAATGAGCTGGGCTTTTCTAGAGATGAATGTGTATTATCTGCTCTCTGCTCACACTTGGCTGCTTGCCTCACTTTAGAGCTAGTGAAAATAAATGTGTGAAATCAAGCATATCAGGTTTAAATGAAATCCAACTCGGTATTCTAATGGAAACTCAGCCATTGACTTGACACACAGATTCAGGATTACTGTGATTATCTCCATTAGTGAAAACAGAACTGTTGGCGGATTAATGCATTTAAATGGAGAACGGAGCAAGTGGGCAAACAAGGGTATTTGACTGTGTGCAGACGTCCCCAGATGGGGGTCGTTCACCCACTGGTGCTCATAGTGCAGCACCACTCCCTCATGATCTATTTAGTCTGATCTAAACAATTTTTTTACGTTATTGGCCCTGCTAAAGCTTACTGAAAATGTTGGGAAAAGGTACAAACGCACACTCTTAGGGCCCTATTTTAACGGTCTGAAACGCAAGTGGGAAAGCGCAAAGCGCAAGTAGCTTTGTGGGCGGTTCTACGGCGCTATCGCTATTTTACAGGCGGATAAATGACAGTTCCGCCGCGGCGCAAGCGTCAAAAGGGTTGGTCTGAAGCAGCCTAATTACCCGTAGGTGTGGTTTGGGCGTAACGTGCAATGAACCAATCAGAGCGTTTTTTCGCATCCCCTTTAAGAACGATCGGCGCATGTTCTATGGCGGATTGCTATTATGATGGCGGGTTTGCCAGGCGCACGCAATGAAAGGTTCACCACAGAAGATACCGATGTGCTTGTCAGAGCAGTCAAAGAACGCGACTTGGCTTTATATGGGGATGGGAGAAACCCACCCAAAATTGCTTCCGTGAAAGCGGCTTGGGAGGAAATCGCCGTAATTGTTTCAGCAGCTGGACAAAATTATATTATATTATTATATTTTATATTATTATTATTATATTAAATTATATACAAAATTAATTATGTAGGTTTGCAAAAATGGGAACTGCTGTCCGTGTAGATGAGAGAAGCAAAGTGTATGCGCGAGGTGCACAAGCAATCCGTATGCATCGCATGCGCATGTATGCATGCGCCCTTAAAATAGCATCTGAACAACGCGCCACTGACTTTAGACCAGGTATTTCCTGGTCAGTAGCACAATGGTTTTCAGAAACGTCTAAATACCGTTTGCGCCAGAACACGCCTCCTCCTTCCGCCGAACCGCCCCTTGGGGCGCAAGATCATTCCCTAATTTACCGGCGAGTGGCGCTGGTGGCAAAAGAACGCTCTGCGCCAGTTGTAAACTAGCAACGACACATGCGCCAGTGACTAAGTCACTTGCGCCGGATGCAAGATAGGGCCCTTAGAGTCATGGCATCTGCTTCACCCCTACACCACCAGGCGTGCAAACATGAGTGCGGTTCACCCTTCCTCGTGTTTATATTTCACCAGAGCCTAGGAAGCCTTGTCCTATTTTCCATTGTGGTTTTTCTCCATCTAAACATATGCACATACACAAATTTAGATCTGATTTGAAATCAGAGATTCTAAATAAATAAATACTAACTACTCGACCAGTGTGTTGCAGAAAAGGACAGCACTAAAACGAGATGCCGTTGCAGAAGATGGCTTTCACTCTGAGCCATCTAATGAACAGCAATGCGAGCAAGACATGGGACCTTTTCAATGAAAAAAAGGTTACCTTGACACGTGACTCAACTCAATTGACCTTGACACGTTACTCAACTCAAAAGAGTGCAGAGTGCGCTCTTCTCCTGGCGAGCGTTATGAAGGTCAAATGATTGCAGCGATTGACAGCCAGGTAAACTGAGGAGATGAGGCACATGGTGCAGGCGGCTGCAGGTTCAGGCCGCTGAGAACATTATGGAAACACTGATCTGACCACAGTCAAACAATTAGCAAGCAACATAAGGGGAGACAGCAGGGATTTGTAAAGATGCAAGCCCAATTATTCTTTAAAAACCTTCAAATGTACATCAGATGGACCCACACCAACTCCCCGCCAACACATCTAATCCATTATTATCATTGTTCCAGTTTCAATGTGCCCTGCGTGCTTCTGGTGAAGTTATTTACGATTTACGTCGGTCAGGACGAAGCGCCTGTGTTGACCCCATAAGGAGCTTATAGCAGGCTTTGTGGTGATGCAAGATCAGCGAGGCTGCGTTACTGCACCAGAGAGGTCGATGAAAGCATGTCAGAGCTCCACCAAAGTAAAAGCCCCCCATGTCACATCGGTACTGGTCACGGCCACAACCCACGGGCAGCGTCTGCAACTAACCCGAAGGCACGACGACCATGGAATGATTTCAGAGAGCCTTGGCCTACGCTGCTCATGGTAAAAAAAAAATCAGCCCTAGAAATACCATTTAAGGGAAATCTTTACGCATCGACTGAATCAACGAATAGAGCAAAAGATAGATATCTGGTTGTGAAGAATCAATATTTGAACGTTCAATAGTGAATAGCAATTCATCAGAAAAATCTTGATTTAGACCCAGCCCTATCCATCATCTTTCATTCCCAATCATGCTTAGCTCTTAAAGTGATGGTTCGGCGTAAAATTAACCTAGGGTCATTTTCACCATGACATCCAGCCAAATACCCCGTCAGAAGCATTTTTAGCACTGGTCAACACTGGTCAAGATCGGGCTAAGACCGGGCTATCAGCCGAGTGGCTTAGTACTAGCACGAACGGAACAGTGTGTTGATCTCGTAAATGAGTAAATGACCCCACTAATAATGTCTGGATTGTTACCAAACTTCTGCAGTAGTACACATAGGGTCTGTACTCACAAAACGAGGCATTGGAAAGTTTGTAAGTACACCAGGAGTATATTTAAAAGAAACACTTTGCCTGATAGCTTCAACTCTCTGCTAGTAGCGGCGCTGCTGCGTCGACGGGGGCGTGTACACAGCTGTTTCCGTCAACAACGTTCCACGCGAGAGTATGAAAAAGTTTCGCCGAATTTTTATAAATGTATAAAGTATTCAATTATTTCAGTTGTCAATACATTTATATGGAGTGTTGAATTCACTAGCTTTTTCATTACACTTGTGAGTTTTACTTTTACATTTACTAACGTTTCCTGAAAATCGGAAGTGACGTCGACGCAGCAGCGGAAACGTTAGTAGGCCTAAATGGGTGTGAGTAAATGAGTAAATGACCCCATTAGTGGGGTCATTTACTCATTTACGAGATCAACACACTGTTCCGTTCGCGCTAGTACTAAGCCACTCGGCTGATAGCCCGGTCTTAGCCCGATCTTGACCAGTGTTGACCAGCGCTAAAAATGCTTCTGACGGGGTATTTGGCTGGATGTCATGGTGAAAATGACCCTAGGTTAATTTTACGCCGAACCATCACTTTAACTCTCTACTTCTCTTCTATTTCTAAATTGGCAATGAGGGAGTTGTGGATGGGGTCATTCCACTCAGCATCCCTGATTACAAGACATTTATAGGTCATTCTCAGCATCCCTGATTACAAGACATCTTTAACCCTTACTTTTCAAAGCTCCTTGCCTCAACCTGTCCTGGTGACCCAGTTAATGAGCTTAAGTCCTTCCAACCTCTCTCTCACACGCAAACAGGTGCAGAAACACAGTAAAAACAAGCATTTTCCGATTAAGTATGACACAGCCACAGTCATTATGGATTTTTATGCAATGAATGACATAATGTATAATATAACCATTAACAAACAGACAAACAGACATACCCAAACATACACACACAACCACATGCGTACAGGAACTCTTGGTATGCATAAGAAGACACGCACATAAGCAGATTCTCTTGCTTACACGCACATACAGTATTTGCAGACGAAAGCTGCCAATAATAATTGCCTGGTTCTAAACTAAATAAGTGACACACACTCCTTGTCATCCCTTGCCTTCATCTGCTCTAATCACATGCAGGATCACACAAACACACACATGCCCCTCTGTATGTCGTCAGGTCCATGTCTAGCGTGTTTTTTCAAATCACACACACACACACACACACACAATCCCTAACACGCACGCACACACACACACACACACACACACACACACACACAACACACACACACACACACACACACACACACACACACACACACACACACACACACACACACACACACACACACACACACACACACACACACACACACATACAGACACAGATGTCTCTATGTGTCACCAATGGTTCCTCCCTACCACCACTAAATCAGGCGCTCTGGCTTTGGGATGATAGGCCAATTATTGGGTGTTAAATCCCGGATTATGGACCCCCTGGTTGGATTTGTCTGTCAATCACCTTTGGCACTAATCCAGATAAAAGTCCCATTGGACTGAAATAGACAGTGAGAGAGAGACAGAGCAGTAGAAAAGGGTCTTTGTGGTCCATTGGCTTTTGGCACAAAAGCCTCCTCCTTTCTTATCTTTAAATTTCTGTTTTTCACCTTGCACCCACTCGCTCACAGGGGTACATGGGTGTAGCATGACCCAATACTTTAGTATACCCATATGTGCACCACTAAGAGAGAAACTCGAGAGAAATGAATTGAAAATGGTGTTGAGCTTTTAGGATAAACACTCCTCCAGTCAGTCTCAAGTGTTTTCCTTTTTGTACTTCATCTTTCTTATTTTTTTCGTTAATCTCGATTTTTATTTTTATTTTAATCTCTTGCTGTGTATGTCTGGCTGTCCACCACGTCACACATACTCGATTAAAGTCCCTGATCACGCAAAACTGAAATACCTTTCATTTAAATTTTGTCTTGGTGCTGCTGGCATCCAACTTTCATAGTGAAAGGGAAACACATATTTACCAGTCAATCTGTAGATACTAACTCTTAGAACAACAAAAACACCCATAATAGAGCCCCATATCGGCGGGGCGATATAATCGGCCGATATATAGCATTTTCCAAAATATCTATTTTTAGCCTGTACCTTTCATTGATCAGAACTTTAATAAATTTTGATTTTGATTTTTCTGTTGTGACAATAAAACAATAAAATAAAGTTATTTTTAAACTGCATTACCTCATATTTTAGTGGACTTACCAATAACCATTGTTAGGGAAATCTGTTTATGTTTTGTTACGCATATCGGGAATTTATTTTTTAAATATCTCATACGATACATCGGAATATCGGATTTAGATCACAAAATATTTGTATTGTTATCGGCCTTAAAAATCCTCCATCGGTCGGGCTCTAATCCAAAACTGGATGTTGTGTAATCAAGAAATCGACAAGTGACAGCACACCTGCGTGGACATTTTCTTACTTCTGCTACTTCTACATCTATTTGTTACTTTACCTCCCAATTAAATGGCTGCCTCTGCACAGACTCATATACCACTAATAATGGGTATTTTACGTACCAGTGACCAGGGTAGTAGACCCACTGGTGCAGGCTACTACCCTCTGGTACATAAAAGGAGAAGACCCATACTAAGTGCTCCTTCCTGGTTGTACCGACATATTCAGAACCGCTTTGTCTATGCTGTTTATAGGTGACCCACATTGTGCATGTGCTGGTTAGAATGACATGATACTTAGAAATACTGTAGTTGACAATATAGACTGCTCAATATAACCACTGTGACTCACTTGCCTAGCAGCTGGAACTGGTATATGTCAATCAAACATTCAATCAAATAGTGCTGCCACACCCAATGAATTGTCGAAAAATCTCTGAGCAATTATAGCCCTTATTAACCAAATGAAAAACTTTATCAGTCTTGTATGGATGTCTTTTAACAATATCATCATAATATTATAATAACATATCAACAGTGCATTTATGAACACATTCCCTTATTTGGATTTGGGTAAGCAGAGACCAGGCCTGGGGACTTGGGAATGTTAGTAAAGATTTGCCTCATGTGAATGAGTATGTTGGAAGCAGTTGACCTGACACAACAGCATTCACTTTTTGTTATAACATGAACAAATAGTTTGCAGTCACATCCAGTCCAGTCTTTCTCTCTCAGTAGTCTAACACATGTTCTTTGCTGCTCAGGTTTTCGTTTGATGTTTGCTGTTGCTTTGCTTTCTTGTATATCTCGTAGCTCAGTTGCCTAACATGTTGGTTAATTACCAAGAGGTCGTTACTTTGGATTCCGATGAGGATGCCATCCCTCCATCTCCTGCCATCTCGTGTAGGCGTACCCGGATCCAACTTAAATCGGCTTTTTGGGCGTCTTGGCCCACTAAAAAACTATTGGAACTCCTCGAACAACAAGGCGTCCCAGTAGAAATTGGTTTGTCATTGGAGGATGCCCCGCAGCTAGCCGACACAGCGCTGAGGGAACCTCTCCACGCTCCCCTCTCTCCACTGTTCGCTCTGGTCCCTGGTATCCTCAACAACATCACCAACAAGTCCCTGACGCGGACATCCTCCAGGTCCTACAAACCCTCACCGAGTTGGTGAAAAGCCTCGGTGCCAGGATGGACGCCGTCGAAACACCGTGCGAAACTCCCGGACGGAGTCCAGGCCCCCAACCCGCTGTCGTCAGCTGCCACGGTGCCCTTCAACTTCCAGCAACCATCCGGCGCGGCTTCCTCTGTCTATACAGGCTACGCACCAGGCGCGTGCCTAGCTACCATGGCTACCGCAGCCCCCGCAGTAGCCGCATTAGCCAACTGAGCGATCGTCTTGGATGGCCTATCGTTTTGTTTAATGGGAGGCCCATCTGTAATAACTTCAATGAATCTGTCTGTTCTTATCATAACTGTAAATTCTCCCACATCTGCAGTATTTGCAGGCACCCGCACCCCAAATCCACCTGCCCCCGCCTCCATGGGCCGGCAAACCAAGGGACGGCCCATCCCTCCAAGAGATTCTAAAATCTCACCCATCTACCCCAATCAACATTGCTTCTCTGGCATCATTTCTCTCATCTCACCCCGACCCCGGTTTCGTAGGCCTTTCACAAGGGTTCCGGGTGGTAGTCCTTTCTCCGTTATCCACTAAATACGTGGCAAAATATCTCCAGTCAGCTCTGGCAGACCAGAAATAGTGTCTGCTCTTCTGGCTAAAGAGCTCCTCAAAAACGACGCTATTGGCCCATTTAGTTCTCCCCCCTTTTCTTTTTTCTGCATAAATTCTCTCGGCGTCGCTACCCAGAGATACTCGGGGAAAAAATGTCTCATTTTTGGTATGTCCTCTCTCACTCTGACTCTATCGCTAGCGTTAACGACTGTATCCCACCAGAACCATTTTCGTTGTACTATGACACCATCGACCAGGCTATTGCGTTGATAAAAACAGAACAGGGAGCCTGGCTCGCTAAAGCCGACATTACAGATGCTTTAAAAATAATGCCCATTCATTGGCCCGATTGGCCGCTGTTCGGCATGAAATGGCAGTCTAAATTCTATTTTGCATTTAGGCTAACATTCGGGTGTAGGAGCAGCCCCCACCTCTTCAATTTGTTATCCGAGGCCCTATGCTGTATCATGCTAAACATATGTCGGTTGCCATTCGTTCTACATCTGCTGGACGATTTCTTGTTCATTGACTTTCCATCCACCCAAACCAGCGTTTTGGACACTCTTAAGGGAGTGTTCAGTGAAATCAGTGTTCCCCTATCTGAAGAGAAAAGAGGGCCCAGTTACCTCAATTGAATTCTTAGGAATTCACTTAGACTCCAATACGATGCAAGCATCCCTCCCGGACGAGAAACTACAGAGGATCAGATCATTTTTCAATGCGTTCCTAACGTCTGCTGAATTACTAAACGTGAAATGCTCTTCCTCCTACGCCACCTCAATTTTGCCATGCGTATCATACCACAAGGGCGCTCGTTTATCTCTCGCCTCCTAGATCTGGCACATTTGGTCCCAAAACTGAATGACATAATACACCTCAATGAAGGCTGCAGGTCCGATCTTAAATTCTAGTCGTTCCTTATCGCTAATTGAAACGGCATATCCTTCTTCTATAATGACTTGCCGGAATCATCTCATTCTCTCGAACTATTCACCAATGCGGCTCCCTCGGTCGGGTTCAGGTTTTTTTTCCAAGGGCAATGGTTTGCCGAGAGATGGCCAGTCAAATTTCGCACATTTGCCCTCGGGTCAGAGTCATCTGCGCTGTTTGAGCTTTACCCTATTGTGGCAGCTAGCATTCTGTGGTGCCAAGCATGGCGGCGTAAACGTATAACCATGTTTTGCGATAACGAAGCAGTGGTGGCTATTATTAATAAAACTATTATCATTTCAAGAATCAACAACTCTCTCTGTCCTTAAGCTTCTATACTCCTCTATCTCAAGCTTCGGCAACGCACGTCCCCCGAATAACCTCTGTTTATTCTGCCTAACGGCCTGCCAATGACTGAAGAGTTCAGAGTCCATCTCGCTAAGGTGCAGGGGTTTAAATTAACTTTTTTTCACCACCGTCCCGGAAACGTCCCGAAAAACATTTTGAACCGTCCCGAATCGTCCCAAATTTTCCCAATAAATCTTGTTTACATTTTGTTTACATTTTGTTGTTATTTACTGAAAATATAATAAAAACGCAATACATTATGTTGATGAAATAATATATTTATTTCCATATGACAAGCAACATCCTCAGTCGCAGAACTGTGGTCTACGTGACAACAGTTTTGCGACTGTGTTCGCAGAGCAGCAGGCTCTCGCACTACTTGCCGCTCGAGCAGGCCGAGACAGCTTAATATGCCATATGCACGCCTTTTTCACGGCACGGTCCGATACCAAAGACGCCAATAGAGGCAAAAAATCCATGGTTTTCCTTGACAGCGGACAATTATACTCATGATCATACTTATCCGTCAGAAGCCCAGGCTGTTCTGCAAAAAAAAATAAAAAAATTCTAAAGAGGTCTAGATTCTGTGCGCAGCCCTGCCCTCTCCAGTAAACCAAGATTGCCCGCTCCATAACGAACGGGGAATTTTAACCCCTCTGTCTCACTGAACAACACAAACGCGAGCGCGCCAGCTAATTGAGTGAAGCTCAGTCCTTTTCCCATTAAAAAAGTAATTTTCCACCAACCGCAAACACGTTCTGATTCGCAGAAAGAAAAATAAAGTCAGTGCCCACAAAATTCTCTTCGTCCCGAGGTCGACCCGAGAGAGAATAAAAATCCTCCCGATTACAATTAATTACGTCCCCGGGACGACGTTAATTTTAATCCACGCTAAGGTGGTAGAAGGGTGCGACCTAAAATTTCCACTGATCTCGCTGATGGTATTTTAAGCTTATCATTTTCATGTGATTCATTATTGACTCTTAATATGTTGTGTATTGGGTATGCCTTTTATCTTCCAGAAGCAGTATAGATCCTTGTCCCCTTTTTCTACAGCGGGTATGTATGGTCCCACTTAGGGGTGGGAATCTCTTGGCCCCTCACGATTCGATTCGATACCGATTATGAGGTCAACGATTCGATTCTGAAGCGATTATTGAGGCATCTCGATTAGGGATGCACCGAAATGAAAATTCTTGCCCGAAACCGAAAACCGAAAATGAGGAAACCAAGGCCGAAAACCGAAACACCGAAAGATATTATGCCAATTATTAGTACCATTTAGGGTTGCTTTTTTTTGTTTTGTTTTATATTATAGTTTAGGTAGCCTATCTATTATGTGTGTGTGTGTGTGTGTGTGTGTGTGTGTGTATATATATATATATATATATTCGTTCTTCCGGACGCTGTCACCGAGTGTGAGAGGAGAGTTGACGGAGAAGATGGCGGTTGACCTAGTTTCAAAGTTGTAATACGTTTTATATGGTAATAACGTAGGTTGTATTACTCCGTTAGTGAAATTGTCCCACGCAGGGCACAACCCCTCTGAGTGGCCATTGCAATGTATGGGTATGAACTGTTGTACTAACTTCATTAAGATCAAGGCATTGCAATTTTTGCAAATCGTTATACGTGGGGCTTTCTCCGAAACATTGAAAAACGTCCACACCGTAAACATATTGGCGCTTATCCAGACAAGCGTGGGCTGGCCGTGCTTTTTGTTTGCGTCATCACATATTTTTGTTTCGGCCGTGTTGTTTCGGTGGTAAAAGTATTTTGGCCCGAAACCGAAAATGCGCTTTTGGGACATTTTCGGCCGAAAATTTTCGGTGGCCGAAAATTCGGTGCATCCCTAATCTCGATGCAACAATTTTTTTTTTATGTACATTTCCATGCGTGATTTTCAAAAATGAGCTACATATAATACATATGGGGTTTGCTACTCAGAGTTTCGTATATATCTTTGCTCTTTTTGCATGATCATTAAAGACTTCAACTGGATGATTATTACTTATCTATTATTTATATACAGAGAAAAGTATTCATCACAGATATGACTTTCTAGAGCAATGCAATGAATCAATGCAGCTTTGCATATAAACAATATGGAAGCATGGAAAAAATAGGTTTCAGTTTTATGTTAATTTCTAATCTTTCTTTTCTAATGTCATTAAAGGAAAAGCTGCTCTTGAATTAGAAGGAGTTCTTGTGTCTGGCTGTGTAGTTTGCGCACATGCTTATGCCGTATGGTCTTGAACTGCAATCGTCGTTTCAGACCAAATCAGATTGGTAATACGTAGTGCAGGCGTAAATTTAATATTTTTTAAATGACAAAACATATTAATCTCCTCTCATAGGCGACACAGAATGTTGGCAGCAAGGCAAAAATAAAAAAAGTACGTATTCTTTTTTTAAAATTTTGTTTTATTAATTTATCTGCATCGAGATAGGAATCGTTCTCTAGCGGAGATTTGCGATATGCATCGAGATAATCGAATTATATTTATTCCACCCTAGTTCTCACTACTCCATTTCGCTCTTCTATTTTTGGGGGTTGGGCTTTCGGCCCCTGCCAGTCCCGGCAGGACATGCCGAGTTATCACTTATTTCCAGCGTAGGCCTACGTCCTTATCTTTTTGGGGAAGGCTCCGCCCTGCTAGTTCCTGGGCAGATACACGCGGAAGTCTCGCATACGCGGAGTCCCATGTCATCCTGGATCAGTGACGGGGCTCATGCCAAAGATTTACCATGCAAAATATTCTCATGTCATTATTCTAATTAATCTTGTTCATACTTATCGGTGATCAAGTCTTTTTGGGAGAAATGTAAGCTTGCTATTAGTTCTACCAGGAAGACTGAAATCACACGCGGCTGGCCGCCAAGCACCAATCACCATCTACCGATCACCTGCCTACACCTGCTTTATAAAGAGCAGTCTAACACATGTTCTTTGCTGCTCAGGTTTTCGTTTGATGCTCCTCCATCCCACCCAACACCACCAGTCTGCCTCAGTCTACTTGTCCAGGGGAAGGCTCCGCCCCTGCTAGTCCTGGCAGGATACGCTGAGTTCTGGATCAGTGATGGGGCTCATGTTCTCATGTCATTATTCAAATAAATCTTGTTCATACTTATCGTTGGTCGAGACTTTATGGGAGAACTAAAGGGGTCACACCTTTTAAAGATATTACACAGCCTTTATGGTTCTGTATTTCTAATGTGTATGTGTGACATTTTTTAATAATTATATTTACTTTCTTCTGTCCTTCAGTTCCACGGATGAATAAATAAGTGACAAATATATACTGTATGTAGTTCAATCTTTTCCCTTCTTTTGAATACAAAAAACATCTTCCTCTCCCCTTCTCTTGTCCTTTTTTCCTTTTTGCCAAGCACACGGTGTGCCTTATGCTGTTCATTGTCGACTCACTCTTCGTTCTTCCAGAATTAATTTTGTTTTCCTCTGCTCTGAAGAACCAAGTACATGATGTAAAAGTTTCTAAAGACACCCCTTGCATGGCTCTATGTAAGATCCTCTTTTTTTTAACTTCCTATCTTGGTTTTATGATTAAGTAAAGTATCAAAGTGTAGCACAACGGTTCAGATTAGTCCCTAACGTTCATCTTAATTGTATTTATATATGTAGTATGTATAGTATATATTTATATATGTGTATCGATATATTTATAATATATTATATTTATTACAGCAAATTTGTTTTTAACCGGCATAATTTTACTTTATACATCAAAGCAGGTGCTATAAGTTGGGATAAAGGCCACAAACCTGGTGTAAGGAAGTCCTTTGAATATAAAGTGTCAGTACCAAAGCCCCCAGATGGGTCTGTTCGACAAGGGAAAGTTATCTCCTATTGGCACTGGTCGATGAAATTCAGTTACCACTGGAGTACATCTAGCATTCAAAACCATTTTCTAGCCAAGCTCAAAGCTGATGAGCTTACAGCTGATGAGCCGAAACATTGATATTGTGCGAGGGGAAACCCAGGAGCAGACCTACAAGCAGCATGCTTGCAATAGATATAGCTCACTGGGTTTCTGCAGCTTGAAGGCCGATTACCATTATGGAGGACAAGGGCCTCTTTCAATTTGGCACCAAACACTTTATGCAAGGTGGTACAGCGCAAATTTAAACATATAAGTCTTATATTTTTAACGGTTCGGAAAATGCAAGTAGCTTCTAGTGGGCGGGATCTCTGGGCACTTGTTTGCTATGTCTATATGAGCCGATAAGTGACTCTTGCTGCCAACGCAATCTGAATAATTTTAGTCTGAAGAGCGCCGTAGGTGTGTTTTGGCTGCACGTTGCAACGATAACTAATGAAGTCCCATCTCCTCCCCCTTAGGAGCCAGCGAATTATAGTAATCCAGATCAAAGAACAAAGCATGAACCCAAGTGAATTTTAACCTTCAAAGGCCTCAGGTTAATGGCCCAATAAAGTCATCAGACATCGCATAAAACTTATTATATATATATAGTATATAATTATATAGTGTAGTATATAATATATATAATATATATATTATATATATAGTATTTGTATATATATGTATTCGGTTCCACGGTTCCGCAACAGCAGGTCTATTTTAATGATAATGCGAAGCAATCAGGTTTAATTCCGACATTGTTTCTTACTCAGTATTCATGATCAATATCGACTTGTGTATCCATAATGAATGTTGTCCCCTGCTTAATATACATTGCATGGACTGTTATTATGCTTACTAATTGTTGCGGTGTTTTAATAAACAGCATGGGCTGCCCAATAACAGTGAGTGCCATGCATCAAACCGCATTTCATTCATTCTTTTAAACACTCTCTTCGCGATTAAAACTATAAATTCTCACATAAAATACTCATTCTATTCCTAAACAGTTATCCAACTTGTTCGACATATGTCTTTTCAAGAAAATATTTGTGTTTGTGCTTAGAACACAAGTTTTTTTAGATGCATTGTTAAACGTACACAACGCTGTCTCAGCTGTTCTTTTCCAAATAATTTAACCAGACGTTAAAATTTACCTTAAAACAAGATTTTGTTTTGGAAGGCTGTTGTGTGTGTGTGTGTGTCAGTTAGTTATTGTTATTATTTAACAAATGACATCTCTCAGTGGTCATAAGCAGCCCTATGGATATTTCTTTTCACAATTCCATTATCATCATGCTGGGCGATATGACGAATAGTCTATCATTTGCACGTTAGCAACACAACTGTGCTAGCCGCTTAGTGCACTTAGGTGATAGGTATTTTTCGGTCAGTGGCGCCAAGTTGCTAAATCGCACAGTAAAATAGCACCATGTATAATTTCTACTAGAACAACCGCCTCTGGCTTCCCCTACACCACGTTACCTAAATACAGAAAGATTGGACGTTTCACACAGCCTGAACCCAAGCACTCAGAGGTGAGAGGCTACAACGTGGGCAGAGAAAACCCTCACAAAATAATAGTTGCCAGCGCCTACATACAACCAACCCGTCTTCTGTTTTTGTGAGTAGAGTGAGAGAGAGATTGAGAGTGAGTGAGAGAGAAAGATGATAGTAGGAGAGAGAAGGAGTGTGTGTGTGTGGTGTGTGTGTGGGTGTGTGTGTGTGTGGGTGTGTGTGATTGTGATGTGTGTGTGTGTGTGTGTGCGTTGGCTGTGTCTGGGAGACGAAGAG
>OLKM01000547.1:237967-261267 GCA_900291075.1 Melanogrammus aeglefinus | reverse complement strand
CCCACCTTAACACCACCGAGTCTGCTCAGTCTATTGTCCTATGGTGGGAAGGGCCGCCGTCGCTAGTCCGGTGGCAGATACGCTTGCGTCTGGATCAGTGAGGGGCTCCAGGTTCTGATGTCAATTATTCAAGATAACTTGTTCATAACTACGTTGGTCGAGACTTTATGGAGAATAACAGGGTCACAACTTTTAAAGAATAACAAGCTTTATGGTTCTGTAATTTCTAATGTTGTATGTGTTTGACATGTTTTAATAATTATAGTTTACGTTCTTCGTCCTTCAGTTCCCATCCGGTGAATAAATAAGTGACATTATAAGTCTGTATGTCTTCATCTTTCTCTTCTTTGAATAAAAAAACATCTTCCTCTCCCCTTCTCTTGTCCTTTTTTCCTTTTTGCCAAGCACACGGTGTGCCTTATGCTGTTCATTGTCGACTCACTCTTCGTTCTTCCAGAATTAATTTTGTTTTCCTCTGCTCTGAAGAACCAAGTACATGATGTAAAAGTTTCTAAAGACACCCCTTGCATGGCTCTATGAAGTCCCTTTTTTTTACTTCCTATCTTGGTTTTATGATTAAGTAAAGTATCAAAGTGTAGCACAACGGTTCAGATTAGTCCCTAACGTTCATCTTAATTGTATTTATATATGTAGTATGTATAGTATATATTTATATATGTGTATCGATATATTTATAATATATTAAATTTATTACAGCAAATTTGTTTTTAACCGGCATAATTTTACTTTATACATCAAAGCAGGTGCTATAAGTTGGATGAAAGGCATCAAGCAGTGGATAAAGGTAAGTCCTTTTGAATATAAAGTTCAGCTACAAAGCCCCACCAGATGGGTCTGTCGACAAGAAAAGTTATCTCAGTTACTGTCGATGAAAATTCAGTTACCACTGGAGTACATCTAGCATTCAAAACCATTTTCTAGCCAAGCTCAAAGCTGATGAGCTTACAGCTGATGAGCCGAAACATTGATATTGTGCGAGGGGAAACCCAGGAGCAGACCTACAAGCAGCATGCTTGCAATAGATATAGCTCACTGGGTTTCTGCAGCTTGAAGGCCGATTACCATTATGGAGGACAAGGGCCTCTTTCAATTTGGCACCAAACACTTTATGCAAGTAGTAAAACAGCGCAATTTTAAACATAAAGTGCCCTATATTTTTAACGGTCGGAAATGCAAGTAGCTTTGTGGGCGGATCTCTGGCACTGTTGCTATTATACTGGCCGATAAATGACTCTTGTGCCCAACGCAAATCTGAAATGAGTTAGTCTGAAACCCGTAGGTGTGTTTTGGGTGCACCGTGCAACAAACTGAAATGAGTTAGTCTGAAACCCGTAGGTGTGTTTTGGGTGCACCGTGCAACAAACTAATGAGAGTCCCATCTCCCATCCCCCTTAGGAGCCAGCGAATTAGACATTGACGAGTTAATATTTTGCATGATGCATGATCACAGGAATTTTAACCTTCAAATGGCTCAGTTAATGGCCCAATAATAGTCATCATGTACATTTCGGCAAAGAGAACTTATATATATATATATATAATATATATCATAATTATATTATAATATTATATATATAATATATATATATATAGTGTATTATATATATAATATGTATATTCGGTCCAGGTTCCGCAACAGTCGGTCTATTTAATGATATGCAGCAATCAGTAACCGACATTGTTTCTTACCAGTATTCATTATCAATATCGACTTGTGTTCATAATATGAATGTGTCCCCCTGTTAATATACATTGCCATGGACTGTATTATGCTTTACATGTTTAGTTTGCGTGTGTTTAAACAGATGGGTGCCCATACGAGTGCCAAGCATCAACCGCATTCATTCATTCTTTTAAACACTCTCTCGCGATAAAACATATTCTCACAATAAAATACTCATCTATCCTAACAGTTATCAACTTGTTCACAATGTCTTTTTCAAGAAAATATGTGTTTGCTGCACAGTTTTTTTAGATGCATTGTTTTAAAAGTACAACAACGCTGTATCAGCTGTTCTTTCCCAAATAATTTAACCAACGTTAAAATTTACCTTAAAACAAGATTTTGTTTTGGAAGGCTGTGATATCGCCTTCTTTGCTCAAGTTATTATTGTTATTATTTAACAAATGACATGGCCTACCACAGTGTTCATTTAAGCAGCCCCTATGGATATTTTCTTTTCCACAATCCATATCATCATCATCATAATATTTCAATTAGGCTATTCATTTGCACGTTAGCAACACCAACTGTGCTAGCCGCTAGTGCACTTAGTGTAGGTATTTTTCGGTCAGTGGCGCAATTGCTAAATCGCACAGTAAAATAGCACCATGTATAATTTCTACTAGAACACGCCTCTGCTTCCCCTACACCACGTTACCTAAATACAGGAAAGATTGGAGCGTTTCACACAGCCCACCAAGCACTGCAGACCTTGAGAGGCTACAACGTGGGCAGAGAAACCACCAGCCACTAAGAGCTGCGCTAGCCCTACATACAACCAACCCGTCTCTGTGTTTGTGTGAGTAAGGAGTGAGAGAGAGAGAGAGAGAGTGAGTGAGAGAGAAAGAGAGATAGTAGGGAGAGAGAGAGAGAGTGTGTGTGTGTGTGTGTGTGTGTGTGTGTGTGTGTGTGTGTGTGTGTGTGTGTGTGTGTGTGTGTGTGTGTGTGTGTGTGTGTGTGTGTGTGTGTGTGTGTGTGTGCGTTGTGTGTCTGGGAGACGAAAGAGAGCAAGAGAGAGCGGGTCGGGGTACAGTGTGTTTGTGTGAATGTGGCTACGATACAGAGCTAATTGTCTGCCTCTTGTGTGAGCTTCAACTGCTGTGAACTTTTTGACTCAACCGACAGAACAGATGGACCCACAATGCATTTCGAGAGCGTCCTATGCATAGTCAATGAGGTCCGTCGACAGACGGGGGTAGTTTGAACAAGGCGTAACGCCGGTAACGGCGTTATAACGATGGGAAGAGTATCAGTTAGATTACTCGTTACTGAAAAAAGTAACGCCGTTATTTGTACCGCCGTTATTCACATCACTGCATACATCAAAGGGGATGAAGAGAAACTTATTTTTAGGACACGTCGGCCAGCAAAACATTTGATTTAATATGAGAGCATGATCATAGGAAAGTAAAAGGCAGCAAAGTTACAAAGGATACATTCAGTGAGACAATGGGTGAACAAGACTCTTATAGGGAAACGTTGTTCATTGTTAAATGTGTGGAAATTGCATTAAATGGAAAAAGACAATTTCTCACGTTGAGCACACAATGTGACTCGTTTATTTCGTTAGACCAAAAACAGGAAGTCAAAACACACTGCTAGCAAAACCAGTCCCACGTGGGGCTCTACATCATGAGACGTTCCTAACATTTAAAGGGACAGCGATCCCTGAGCAACCAAGACAGAAAACAATATGCCTACAACAGTGTATAGAACAACACTTAACAGCATAGGAGAATTATGATAGGTTACACTCACTACAAATGAATTAATTAAAAATGTGCAGAGAGAGAGAGAGAGAGAGAGAGAGAGAGAGAGAGAGAGAGAGAGAGAGAGAGAGGGGTGCAGGTAAACTAAAAAAACGAATGAATAGATAGTATATAGATGAGAGAGAGAGAGAGATGGGTGCAGGTAAACTAAAAAAACGAATGAATAGATAGTATATAGATGCAGAGAGAGAGACACATGGTTCAGGTTTTTAAAATGATAGATAACCTCAAGTCAAGGATCTTTGTACGAGCAGACATGGATATGTGGAGGTCTAACTCTGAAACTAAGGATGTTTATATCCTTGAAAAGTTTATATCCTGTTGAAAATTGACCAAGTTACAATGTCTAAAGTAGTTGAAGTGTCAGAGGCTCTGCCCTCCGCGGATTGACTTATATAGTAAAAAAAAATCTGGAAAAGTCTAATAGTTTAAAGTTGAAAAACGGCAAGAGATATCATGTCATTAAAGCCCTGGACGTTTCGATTGTTGAATGGTTTCTGTAGCTGTATGTATGTAGGAGCAGTTAACTGCACAAAGAAAGGCAAACTGAAAAAAGAAAACTAATGAAGAACAGTAGATGTGCTTGCAGTAGCAACCACACTAATTATAAATGTTGATTGTTTCTTACAATTTGCTTTAGATGAAAAGTGATTTGACATCTTACATCATAATGCTGCAGAGGTTTTATGGGATTTTGGGGTAACAGCGTCTCCACCCCCTCGATCAGATTGGCGCTCAAACAAGGTTGTTTGTTTTCATTTGATAAACTATTATTCAACTCTATTCCGAAAAGTTGTTAATATTAGTACCATAATACCATTTTAATGAAATGTCACAGAACCTGTCAACCAGGACCTTTTAAAATGCGCAATATGAAGATGAACTAGCCATTGTGAATCCAACCCAACAAAGACTAAATAAACTGGCTTTGGGTTAATACCTAAATCATATTACTTCCTGTTGACATGGAATGGTGTTTAGTCATTCTGCCAGCACCAAGAAGTAGGGTGATGCGAGGGTTTGGTTGGTCTCAAAAAGCACTTTGCTGGTTTAAAGTGTGACTGAACTTTTTTCTGGGTCAGATTGACACTGCTATCAATGCCAGCCAGTTCCATTGAAGATGGTCAGAAAAGTAATGCTGGAAAATGGATTGTTGTTGTTGAATACATCTACTATCTACTTTGACATTGACTAGTAATTGCTTTCCCTCAGTGCCAGACACACAACCAACAACTTTGAATAAGTTGCAAAACCATTTTGTGTGGAGCTCCATAAACAGATTTGTGCACATGTTCTGGGGAGTGTGCTGCAGGTCACTGCTCATCAACGGAGGTTTTGTTAGTTGTTTGGATGGCAAGGTCTGCTGTCCTTTCATTTAGTGCCTATATGACTGAAAGCCATCTCGTACAATTATACACCATTTCCTCATTTGTGGAAGAAAGCATGTTTTCAATTCATTATCCCAAAAATGTTAAGCCTTTTCCAAATTGTCTTCTTTCTTTGTTACATGAATCCAAACTTCAATCCAACGCTTGATAGACCTCCGTTTTTTTCCCCCACACACACACACACACACACACACACACACACACACACACACACACACACACACACACACACACACACACACACACACACACACACACACACACACACCACACACACACACACAACCCCCCCCCACACACACACACACACACATGACATGAGATGATATATTATGATATTCATTACGATCTGCTGAACAACACCATGTAGATATTGTAACATATTGGATATGTATGAGTTAGATGATGGTTTTGAGGCTGTGTTCCACCCTGCATTCAGTTTTCCCTGCTTGCTGCAAGTACATGGAAACAGAGGCAGTGGAGGCAGACAGATGGTCAACAACCAGGCAGACAAACATGTTGAGAAAACTAAATAAGGAACAAAGTTTTAGATTGAATGGTTGGCGTAGGACAACCGCTTGACTGAAGACAGCTGGGATTAGGCGTGCTTCAGTGTGGAACTGTGAAAAATGAGTTGTCTAAATGTTTCTACAATGTGGCTCCTCAGAGAGCTGGTGTTGTTTCCGTTCTGATCTCATCTTGGTATTCAGGTTTGCAGCAATGCCGTCATTCTGTAGTAAGTTGGAACACACACAAAAACCAGACAAACGCCACACACAACACACACACACACACACACACACACACACACACACACACACACACACACACACACACACACACACACACACACACACACACACACACACACACACACACACATGATGTAGGGGTGACAGAAGGGTTTGACTTGAGTCCCTCAACGGGGCTTTTAATCAGTTTAATCAGGAGAGACTAGTATTTAAAATGAGCATCATTCATTGACATTTGGCAATTAGATACCATCAAATGATTCTTCACGGGGATGATGGAACTATTAAATATGCGTGGATATTATTCTCTATCTGGTGGTAACCGCTGGTGGGGGTGTAACTGGATGGATATCCTTGGCCCTGGAGGACGCAGTTCCTTTCTCTGTAGACAGGTGGAGCCCCGGAGGTGAAGGGGGTGGAGCTTAGTCCCGGAGGTGAAGGGGGTGAAGCTTAGTCCCGGAGGTGAAGGGGGTGGAGCTTAGTCCCGGAGGTGAAGGGGGTGGAGCTTAGTCCCGGAGGTGAAGGGGGTGGAGCTTAGTCCCGGAGGTGAAGGGGGTGGAGCTTAGTCCCGGAGGTGAAGGGGGTGGAGCTTAGTCCCGGAGGTGAAGGGGGTGGATCTTAGTCCCGGAGGTGAAGGGGGTGGAGCTTAGTCCCGGAGGTGAAGGGGGTGGAGCTTAGTCCCGGAGGTGAAGAGGGTGGAGCTTGACCCCGGAGGTGAAGAGGGTGGAGCTTGACCCCGGAGGTGAAGGGGGTGGAGCTTAGTCCCGGAGGTGAAGGGGGTGGAGCTTAGCCCCGGAGGTAAAGGGGTGGAGCTTAGTACCAGTGGTGAAGGTAGAGGAGGATGCAAAAACCGCCAAACAGCAAGCATTAATGAGAAATGTTGATATACTCTGTGCTTGGCGCACAATTGTACTTGTACAGCCTTTGAAATCCGAACCCAACATGGGATTGATGTTAAACAGAAGGAGAATGTCATTTTCCTGACACACACACACGCGCATGCACGTACACATGTACACACACACACGTACACACACACACACACACACACACGCACACACACACACACACACACACACACACACACACACACACACACACACACACACACACACACACACACACACACACACACACACACACACACACACACACACATACAAACACAGACACACATTTTGGCCTGGACGACCCACACCAGCACCCTGAACCGCGCCCTCTCCGCGGACAGGTGGTCCGAGGGGAGATACGTGCCGTTCAGCGCGGCTGCCCTAAAACGTGCATCCCACAAACCCGGGCAATCATGTACATTGGAATCACCTGGCGGAACGAGATGACAGAGGGTTTTTAAGGGCCAGGCCCCCGCCAGACGGGGGAAGAAACCGAGCTGGAGAGACGCAGTAAGGAAAGAACGCACCACACCACATTTAACACCAGAACACTTCCTTCCCGAGGACAGAGTGGGAGAAGCCGGGAGCGAGAACCACGCCGACCTCACCGAAGGACCGGACCCGGAGACGCTTCCCCCCTTTTTGCCCCATTGAGGAAGAATTTCAGTTTCTTTATGAGTTCCTCTTTTTGAGCTGCAGGCACTGAACCCATCGCACAGAGCCCTGCTTGAGGGCTCCCAACCGCCGACGACTGGGGTTGCCACAACATGCACGCACGCACACACACACACACACACACACACACACACACACACACACACACACACACACACACACACACACACACACACACACACACACACACACACACACACACAAACAGAAATAGACAAATTCATCCACGCACCAAGCTAAACAGTAATTTTACGTGCACACAGGCTCTATGCCTACACACAAAGGCATGCACACACAACTGGACTTTTGCTTTATCTATATTTTTTTCTCGGCATGCTGTGCCTGCATAAAGCGATCCTCCACCAGGTTATGGGTTATTCTTCAAAGATATATAGATCTCATAGTAATGACTCACTTTATAATCTGTCCCATGATGCATGGTTCTTATCCTCCCTTCCCAGGGAGCGTGTGTGTTTACATATTAATCACCCACAATCAGAGAGGTGTGAGTAGGATGGTGAGCAGACTCAAACCATCTCACCTGCTGCTGTTGGCGGCTGCTGTTGAAATGTTACCGTTGAGTGACAGAATCAGCCGCATGGTGTGGATGGGTGAGCAGTGTTTCTTATTCGTGTGACCGCAGTCATCCCGGGTTGAAGTGCAGATGAGGTGATAGTAGGGCATTGAATATGAGGACGCAGACAGAGCCCTAGTTGGCTTGGTGGCCCTCATGCATGTCAACAGCCTTTGCAGGATGGTCCATTTAATAGCAGAGAGAGAGAGAGAGAGAGAGAGAGAGACTTAGATAGAAAGAGAGAGAGACTCAGATAGAAAGAGAGAGAGACTTAGATAGAAAGAGATTTTTTGATTTTAACAACACACTTTATTTACCGAATACAGTTTTTACATTTCAGCGGTTCAATAAAGTGCTAAAATGCTTTAAAATCCCAGTATGTTTTTAAAAAAATATAATCATATAGCTCATCCATTAAAAACATGTGCAAACACCAACTCTTCGTCAACCACTGAGCAGAGTCTCGCTCTAATGTTTATCAGCCACACAGCCTTTGCCTCTTGTCCTTCTCTGTTCTCCACCCTGTTTTCTCTGCTAATATATATAGCCATCTTTGCCTCGCCTGAAAGAAAATTAAGGAGCTGACATTTTTCTTTTTTTCCTATTTTGTAGGCAGCTCCCATGATAAAAACCTTCTCAGTAAAAGCCACATCAAAAAAACTAAAAACCAATGTTAAAAGAGAGAAGAAACTTGTGAGTCTCTTGCACTCCGTAAAAACATGATAAATAGTCTCTTGAAGGCAACAAAATGGACAGGTGTTAATAACAGAAGGATTAAGGACAGAAATAAAAGCATTGGAGGCTACAGCACCATGAAGAATTCTCCACTGAAGGTCGGCAGCCTGTTTTTTTAGGGGAGGTTGGTATAAAATCCTCCACTGTGGGCCGGGTCCGTTTTCTCCCAGTCTGTTGGACCACACAGTGGGGGGACGGTGGCACAGTCTGGCCTTGTGAATGGTTTTCACACAATTAAAATACCAAGTCTTTTCGTCAGCCTTGTGTATCGTCAGCTTCTCTGGGTATGCTGAAGCTAGCAGGGGGCCGGCGAGTTCCCCCAGGCCTGGGCTCAGGGAGACGTCAGGGAAGGGGTCTGCAGGGTCCGGTCTGGCCTTTCTTTTTTCATAGTCCATGAGGAGGCTCCTGTCTCCCCCAGTGAGCTTCTGGCGCCACAGCTCCAGGAGCCTCCCCGCCACCCGGACAGACTGCAGGCCCAGGAGAGAGCCCAAGGCCCGGGCATCACTCAGCGCCGGCCCCACTGCATCCACCAGCTGCTGCAGGCACAGGGTCTTGGTTCTAATAAGCGCCACCGTCAGGCCGGGGGTGACGCTGCTGCTGATATCCAGTTTGGCCCTGTGAATCAACGGCTCTCTCAATAACCAGTAAAGAGAGTCAGACTTTGGGCACCTTTTACAGTTAAAAAGGCCCCAAGACTTAAAAACACTCTGGTAAAACGGAGATAGCCCACTTAATTTTAAAAATTTAGAATCAATTAAAAACAAAGCAGCATCCAGCCCCAGGTGATCTGCATGTCTGAGAATATAGCTGGCCACATCTCTCCACCCTAGGTCAGCCGGGCCTGTGAGATATTTCTGTACGAACTGTAGTCTAAAAGTGGCTGCCCGGCTGGCCAGGTGGACGAGGCCCTGTCCCCCCTCCTCTCTGGTTAAAAACAGCACCCCTTGTGGCACCCAGTGTAGACCATCCCAAAAAAAATCGACCATTCTCCTCTGTAGTTTGGCCAGTAAATTTGAAGGGGGGTCCACACAGGTTAAACGGGGCCACAGTTGGGATGCTACAAGATTGTTTAAAACCAATACCCTACCTTTAAAAGACATTTGAGGGAGCAGCCATTTCCACCTGGAAAGTCTCCCCTCAATTTTCTCTGTGACGCCCTCCCAGTTCTTCTTGACTATATGTTCTTTCCCAAGGAACACCCCCAGGTATTGAAAAAAACATCTTTTTGCCAAGTCAGGCTCTGGGGAAGAACTGGGAGAGCGCCACGCCACTCACCAACAGCGAGGGCTTCGCTTTTTTTCCAATTCACCCTCGCTGCCGATGTTACGCTAAAACTTTTTACAATGTTGGTTAAAATGTCTACCTCCCTCTGGTTTTTAATAAAAACAACAATGTCATCAGCATAAGCGCTTAAAACAATGTTACTATTAAAACCCGGTAAAACCAAGCCCTGTAAATTGTTTCGTAAATTGTTAAGGAGGGGTTCCAGGGAGAGTGTGTAGAGCATGCCGGACAGAGCACAGCCCTGCCTGACACCCCTACACACCCTGAAAGGAGCACACAGACCGCCGTTAAATTTCAGCACACTCTCAACATCACTGTACAGCACCTTGATCTTGGCTATGAAACCAGCGCTGAACCCAAATTTTTCCATAACTTTCCAAAGGAAGTTGTGTTCAATGCGGCCAAATGCCTTTTCCTGGTCTAGAGAAATCAGACCAGTGCCATAACCCAATGAATTGGAGATGTCCAAAACATCCCGAATGAGGTGGACATTGTCCACCATGGACCTGCCGGGCACACAGTAGGTCTGGTCCCGGTGGATGAGATGCTCCATAGCTACCCCCAGCCTGGAGGCAAAGAGCTTGGACAGAAGCTTGTAATCCACACACAGTAGAGACACAGGGCGCCAGTTTTTAATGTCCTGCAGGTTTCCTTTTTTGGGGAGCAGCGTAATCACAGCTCTCCTGCAGGACGTGGGCATTGAACCAGAGGCCAGACTTTCGTTAAAAACCTCTAAAAGATCTTTGGCAAAGATGTCCCAGAAAGCCTTGTAAAATTCCACGCTCAGGCCATCGATGCCGGGAGCCCGCCGCCCCTGCATGCCCTGCAGAGCGGCTACCAGCTCCTGCATTTCTAATGGCCTGCTTAGTTGTGCATTTATCTCCTCAGAGACCTGAGGCAGTCCGTTGCAGAACCCCTCCACCTGAGCTTCCTGCTCCTCATATTCACTGCTGTAAAGTGCCGAAAAAAAATGCACAGCTTGCTTTCTTATCTGGCTTGGTTCTGTTATGGTTTGCCCTGTGTCTGCTAAAAATGAGTGGATAACCCGCCTCTGCCCGCTCCTCTTCTCCAGGCCGAAAAAATAGCTAGTGGGAGCATCCATCTCCGTACTGGCTTGAAACCGGGACCTGACTAGTGCACCCTGTACTTTGACATCCAACAGGTCGGCTAACGCTAGCTTTTTGATTTTGAGGATTTCAATATATCCTCGGTCTGCTGTGGACTCACTCAATCTTTCTAGTTCCACTATATCAGTCTCCAGGTCTTTCATAGATCTGGTGATGTCTCTGGTGACATTGAGGGTGTGCTGTTGACATAAAAGTTCAATCTCAGTTTTACCATGGTCCCACCACTGCCTAATACTGCTAAAATCACCCTTTCTCTGTCTAAAAACATCCCAGAAATAAATAAGAACCTCTTTAAAATGTTTATCAGATGCTAAGACTGAATTAAAATGCCAATAAGCGCTTTTAGGTAAAATGTTCTGAATAAAAACATTACACAAAACTAAAGAATGATCACTAAAACCAGAAGGAACAATACTGCACATTTTGAAAATATTAAAATGATGCTTAAAACAATAAATACGATCCAGTCTAGCTGAGGAGATCCTACTCTCTCTGAGGTGGGACCAGGTGTACTGACGGCAGTCTGCGTGCGATCCTCCTCCACACGTCCACCAGGCCATGAGAATAGACCAGCTGTCTCAGAACATGTTGGGAAACTGGATGCGGCTCTGCATGGTTGCGATCTAGTGCAGCGTTTTCAGTGCAGTTAAAATCCCCCCCCAAGAATAAAAAATCCTCCGAGGCACAGCCATTTAAAACATCATTAACTTTTTGTAAAAACAGCTTCCTCTCTGTACCGGTTGTTGGAGCATACACATTGATAAAAACAGCGGTAAAAAGGTCAAACCGTGCTCTCATTAAAAGCAACCTCCCCTCGATAAAATGCTCGACCTCCAGTGAGACCGGAGTAAAAGACTTGGAGAGGAGGAAGCCAACTCCTCCACTCAGGGAAGTGTTGTGACTTAAAATGACTTCCCCCTCCCACTCTCTCCTCCAGTCTGCCTCATTGGTGCTGTCACTATGTGCCTCTTGCGTATAAAAATACATCAATATGTTTCATTTTGGCCATCTCATAAATACTTGCTCTTTTTCTTTGTTCTCTGGCTCCATTTACATTTAGACTTCCCACTCTAAAATTATCCATAAGTAAGAAGTTAAGAACAAAAATAAAACCCAATAAATTACTTAAAACACACATTGGAGTTCTTCCCATCCTCATCCTTGTTCATTTGTCGTTTAACTTTAGGCAAAAGTTTCCTTAATCTAAAAACCTCCTGATCAGTGAACCCAGACTCATCTTTTTTGCTCATGTGGAGTCTGACCGAGGTATAAAACAAACTTAAAACTGGGAAATGTTCTTCCATTTTAACTCCTTTAGCATTCTTGGTTTTGGCTAAAAACGACTGTATTAGTTCTACAGAGTAAAGTTTTTTTTGTTGACTGTTGCTTACTTTAAAACCAGATACGTCAATGCTGTCAGAGACACACTCATCGCTTTCACTTTCCTCTGTCTGCCCCCTTACAGTCTGTCTGTCCTCCTCCACCTTACTACTCTTTGCTTCCTGCTTTGTCATTGTAATTTTTCCCCTTCGTTTGGAAGCAGTTTTCACCTTCACTGCCTCCTCTTCCTCCTCCTCCATCTCAGCCTCCTCCACCTGTTCCCCCCAAGTGGGCTTACTGCCCCCCACACCTGTCTCCTCTGCCTGTATTTCCTCCTCCTCTGATAAACCTCCCTGCGCTTCACTAACGCCACCACTATTTATATACACTTCACTCAAACTTTTCCCAGCTGTTTCCTCCCCCGCTCCACTTTCTACCACACCGTCACCCAAAACCTCTCCCTCACCTACCCGATCATCTTCACTCACACCGTGCACATCATCCATACTCACCCCCCCGTGCTCCAGGTCGGACACAGCAGCAGCGAAAAGCGGTGCGCTCCGCGGCGCTGCAATCGGCTTCTCGGATGCCGCAGCCCGGGTTGCAGCAGATGAAATCTCCGCCGCAGCCTGGCTGCGGGGCAACGGCCTCCCCCCGCTCCGCCGCAACCGGCGGAGCGGCGGAAGGCTCCGCCACAACGCCGAGCGTCACCCCCCGGCCAGGCGGAGTCGGATCCCCTTGTCTCGGACAGGCTTTCACGGTGTGTCCCTCTTCGTTACAACGAAAACATTTCATAGCCGACGAGGTGGCGAATATCACGTAATCGTAATCATCTACTTTAACATGGAATCGGAGGTTGAGCTCCGTATCCCGATTGTTAAGTATCATAAACAGCTGTCTACGGTGAGACACTACGTGTTTCAGCAGCTGAGATCTACATCCAGACATTATCTTTTTAATGGGCGACACCACCTTCCCATGTCTGGAGAGTTCTCTGCTAAGAAATTCGTCGGTTATGAATGGAGGGACATTTGACAGTATAACCCTGGTGGATGGCTGTGCCAGCGGCGCACCACCTGCACAAAACATTTGATTCACTGTGATGCCTGTCTCGACGACGCGGTTCACCTTCTCCACCTGATCCAGGAAGATGACCACGGCACTGTTCATCCGAGCGGCCGACCTCACGCTGCCGTGCCCCACCTGCTCTCCCACCGCAAGCCCAATATCTTCACACACTGCACGGAAAGCCGGCATTAACTTTAATGCCGTGCTTCCGCGTGAGGTGGTTGAAAGTGACTCCATTTACCATGGCGTCTGAAAGACGCCGACCGGCGAGACACCGGCAGGAGGGAAAAAGAAACACACTAACACACACACTAACAATAAACTTAAAGTGAAAATATACCCAATAAACCACATCAAATTAAATCAAATACTACGGAACAAACGCTCAGCGTCTCACTCCACACTACGACTCACTCCCAGCATGCAGCAGAGAGAGAGAGAGACTTAGATAGAAAGAGAGAGAGACTTAGATAGAAAGAGAGAGAGACTTAGATAGAAAGAGAGAGAGACTAAGATAGAAAGGGAGAGAGACTTAGATAGAAAGAGAGAGAGAGAGGGAGAGAGAGAGACTTAGATAGAAAGAGAGAGAGAGAGAGAGAGAGAGAGAGAGAGAGAGAGAGAGAGAGAGAGAGAAGAGAGAGAGAGAGAGAGAGAGAGAGAGAGAGAGAGAGAGAGAGAGAGAGAGAGAGAGAGAGACTTAGATAGAAAGAGAGAGAGACTTAGATAGAAAGAGAGAGAGACTTAGATAGAAAGAGAGAGAGACTTAGACAGAAAGAGAGAGAGAGAGAGAGAGAGACCTTTGACCTTCCTTTTATTGGTCCAGTGTGTCATTCACAATAAACAATCATAAGCAAATTGAATACATACACTCATACTCCTCATCCCTCCATACAATCTTTTGTGGTTTCAGAAACTCAGGATAAGCAATTCATCAATTACACTACATAAAACATCTCCACCTCCCCAAATAGAAATAAACTCGTTCAAGTCTGCCACCATCTTGTAATATGCAAACTCTATCCTCGCTGAACATCAGGTCAACATCTACGGATCCTGTCTCCTTCATTTTGTTTCTCCTGGTCAGCCAGATGCTCATCTTTGCTTGTCCCAACAAAAAATTAACCAGACAGATATTCCTGCGTAGTGCTGCAGAGTATCTGGGACCAAAAATAAACAGTTCATCCTCAAAAAGAAGACCCAAGCCACCTACCCACTGTTTTAACAGTGAGAAGAGAGGAGCCAGTCTGGGACATCTGAGCCAGAGATGCTGTAAATTTTCCTCAGCCTGACAAAACTCACACTGACTACCTGCTCTGGGATCTATATGTGCTACATGTCTGTTCGTGGCCACGGCCCCGTGCACCACCCTCCACTGGAGATCCGCACAGCGTTTCTCTATGGGAGGTTTGTACAGGGACCTCCAGCTGCCTCTGGGAGATGAACCTGGTGCCAACACATCCAACCACCTCGACTCTCTGACCCCGGCCAACGTCCCTCTGTTGAGAACCTTCACAGACACTGCATACAGGCTCTTTTTTGATGCTTCAGACATGTTCGATATTCCAGGTGTTCTGAAGGATAACAGATGCCCTTCCGCTTCATCCTGCTCCTCCACTGCTGCTCGAATGGTCAACTCAGGAAATCCAAGTTGATTATCCTCTGTGAGCTCTACCGCTAATGCTCTCCTGAATTGACCATGAAGTCTGTTCACCACCTCCTCCACCAGTTTGTCCATGAGACGCAGAGATTTTACTCCGGTATCTTGACACAGCCTAGCAGCAGTTTTCCACTTACCTGCTAACCTCAGTCCTGCCAGCTTCGTCAGCCCAGCTGTTGTGAGGATTCTCTGAACACTGACAGAGCTGAGAATCCTGCTCTGTATGGCCGGGTTATGGAACAAAGGTTCTTCCCCAACAGTTCCATAAAACTGAGAGCAGTCTCTCCTCACTTTTAAAACTGTTCTCCAGGCACGCAGAACCGACTGGTAGAAACTGGAAGTCTGTGATACATCCATCCCATCCAACTCCAGAAGAAACAGGTGCTTGTCATAAGCCAGGTTATTAACTCCTCGCAGCAACAAACATGCTGTTTCAGTCCAGGGTTGCTGTGGTCCATAGAGAAACCGCTGCGCAGTCTGAAGCCCATACGCAGTTATACGACTCCTGAGGTCAATCAATCCCTGACCCCCTTCTGCCACCGGTAAAAACAGCACCGCCGATCTGGTCCAGTGATATCCACCCCAGAAAAAATCCACTAGTCTCTTCTGTATTTCAGTAATGAGATTGTCTGGAGGAACCACAACAGTGACCCGGTGCCAGAGCATAGACGCAACCAGATTGTTGGCAACCAAAGTCCTCCCCCTGTAGGACAACTGGGGCTGGACCCATTTCCATCTAGACAATCGAGCACTAACTTTCTCAGCTAGACCCTCCCAGTTTTTCTTCTGAAAGTTCTCATTTCCCAGATACACACCCAAGACCTTCATCCCTTCTATGCTCCACTGCAGCCCAGCCGGTAAGATTGGCTTCTCTTTGTTGCTCCACTCTCCCAGTAGAAGTCCCTCACATTTTGCCCAGTTGACCCTAGCAGAAGAGGCTTGCTGGTATTGTTTTAATTTCTGTTCAAGAATCCTAATATCGTTTTGACATTTTATAACAACGGTGATATCATCGGCATATGCTGACAAACTAAAAGTATTGTTTGTGCGGTCTGCCAAGTGTACCCCTGAGAGACTCTGCCTGAGTTTATGTAAGAGAGGTTCGATAGCTAATGCGTATAGCATCCCAGATAGGGGACATCCCTGCCTGATTCCTCTCTGAACAGGTACTGGTCTGCTAAGTCCCCCCCCCCCCACCTTTAACAGTACTGTGGCTCTTGAATACATTAATTCAATCCATGAAATTAACCTTTCCCCAAACCCAAACGCTTTAAGTGTTTTAAACAAATATTTATGATCCACTCGATCAAAGGCCTTTTCTTGATCAAGAGAAAACAAACCCATGTCTAATTCCTGTGATTTTGACAAATCAATAATGTCTCTTAGTACAAACAAATTGTCCATTATTGTCCTTTCCGGGACACAATATGTCTGGCTGGCATGTACCACTACATCCAGACATACTTTAAGTCTATTCGACAACACTTTTGCTAAGATTTTGTAATCCGTGCACAGGATTGAAACGGGTCGCCAGTTCTGTAGGAGGCCCAATTCTCCTTTCTTCGGCAGCAATGTCAGGACTGCCCTCGTACAGCTCAATGGTAAGGTCCCAGAGTCCAAACATCCTTGGTACACTTCCATTAAATCTCTTCCCAGCAAAGTCCAAAAAGTCTTGTAGAATTCTGCCGGAAGTCCATCAACACCAGGAGACCGCCCACAGCTGAGCTGTTCCACCGCTGCAGACAGTTCATCAAAGGAAATGATGGACCCCAGTGAGGCTGAAGATGCTTCCCCTAACCGAGGCAGCCCCTCCAGTATCTCATCCACACAGTCGGAGTCACAAACATCAGCACTGAACAGGCTGCTGTAGAAGTCCGTGGCCAGCTTTCTCATCACTGATGGGTCAGTGGTCACAGTTCCATTCAAATCTTTGAGATGTAACATCTCGTTTTGTTCCCTGACTTCCTTTCCAACTTAAAAAAGAAACGAGTAGGTGCATCTATGTCTTTGATAGCCAATATTCTAGATTTAATTAGAGCACCTTTAGCTTTTTCATGTAAAAAACTACTCAAAGCTGCCCTCCTTTTCTCCCAAGTTGCCTTATTATTTCCTAACCCATTAATTATGCCCTCTTCCAGTAAACTGATTTCCTTCTCCAACAGTTCAAAATTATCCCTTTCTGGTGCTCTTGTATGTGCTGTGTATTGCTGACAGAATATTCTGATTTGTGTTTTCCCTACCTCCCACCATAGACCCAAATTTTCAAAATCTGTTTTTTCTACGTCTCCATTGACCCCAGAAATCAGAGAAAGACTGACAGAAGGTCTCGTCATACATCAGTCTGATGTTAAAATGCCAATAAGGAGATCTTTGGGGATGCACCATCAACGAGAAATGAACCGTTACTAAATGATGGTCTGAAAAACCAACAGGTGATATGATGGCTGCAGTTAACCTATTGCTGCAGGTTTTGTTGACATAGAACCTGTCCAGTCTGGCTGCACTAACCCTGCCCTCTGTGACTTTCACCCATGTATACTGTCTGCTAGTTGGATGGAGTTTCCTCCAAGCATCTACAAGATCGTTTTCCAAGATTACATTGGATAAAAGAGAGGCTGATGGTGGATGAGGCTCTCCTGCATTCCTGTCCACTGAAGAATTAGTCGTGCAGTTCCAGTCTCCTCCCACCACGACGACTGAACTGCTACTGAGCTGTTTTAATGTGTTATTAAGTTTGTGAAAAAGGTCAATACGGTCGACCGCAGAAGTGTAAGCATATATGTTAATAAACACAAACGGTGTTTCTCTGATTGTTGCTTGTATTATTTGGATCCTACCCTGCTCTACCTCCGAAACTACAACATGTGATAAAACAACATGCTGTGAAAACAGGAGAGCTACACCTGCACTCAGATTAGAGCCGTGGCTCAGGAAACAAGACCCCCCCCACCCTAAGCCCCAATCTGTGTCATCTGTTTGAATTGTGTGTGTTTCCTGTAGGAATAACACATCAATCTTTTTTTGAGTTGCCACCTCAAATATTAAAGCTCTCTTATGTCTGTCCCTCCCTCCATTAATGTTTAGAGATCCTATTTTCAGGCTCTGCATAGAGATATTAGAAAGAAGACACATCTAGTCTGAAACCAGCAGAAAGCAGTAAAAAGGAGAAACCACCCTGTGATGTTGCATAATCATTCTATTTCTTGGCCCTTTTTCCAGTTTTTCCTCTCTGTGCTTTCCTCAGGACTGCCAGATGTTTGTTAAGACGGTAACGCTTCTTATCATCCAGGAGGTCATTGCTAACCAGCCTCTTTAGAATGCTGACAGTTTTAATGAATTTGCCTGTGTCCGCAAAGTAATCCTTCACTTTGACTGATTTGTTGAATGTTTCATCCAGAAACTCATTTATTTGCTCTAAAGAATAGAGATCAGTCCTCCTGTTTAAAACCTCACTAATAGATGCTGTATCCGACTCAGACTCATATTCCATGTTGTCTCCTTCACATGAAACACATGAAATCTGACTACAGGCTTCACCCTGTCCTGAAGTACTGGTAGAAGTTCTATCCTCAGCGGTTTCTACTGACTGTGGTTCACTCGGGTCCTCTATAGCTACAGAAGCCTCCAGCTGACTCGGTTCGGTTCCCTCCGCTACAACTTTACAACCCACTACCGCAGCCTCCGCACCGGGCGCAGGGCCCGCTGGGCCCGTGGCGGCGCTCGGCGGCGCGGCGCTCGAGCCCACGGCACCGGGCACAACTCCCACCGTGGACGGCGGCGGCGGCGGCGCGGACGTCGGCGGCGTCAGCGGCGCGCCAGCGCCGCGCTCAGCGGCCCGGCGCTCGAGCCCACGGCACCGGGCACAACTCCCAACGCGGACCCGGGAGCAGCAGAGCCACCAGCCTCGTCCACCGAGTGAGAGCCGTCCTGCTGTTTATGCGGAAATGCGGATCTTATGTGTCCCACATCTCCGCACTCAAAACATTTAATGCGTCCTGAGCTGGCGTACACCATATACGACCCGTCTCCGTGCTTCACTCTAAATGATACATCCAGTGTCTGTGTGGGTGATTCCAAGAACATAAACACCTGCCGCCTCAGTGACTGAACATGCCCCAGCCTTCGATCCCTACATCCCAGACTGACTGTTCTAAATCCACTTGCCAGTTTACCAAACCTGCGGAGCTCGTTCTCCAACAGACTGTTCGGTATAAACGGCGGAACCCCGGATACAGTGATCCGCGTGGACGGCACTGACAGCGGGGAGACCTGCACGAGTAAATCCCTGACCACCACTCCGGCCTCGATCAGCCGATGGACAACAAGCTCATCTTTCAAAAAGACCACCACTGCTTTATTCATACGGGAAGCGTAAGACAGTATTGTACCCTACCTGCTCGCCGACAGCCAACAACACCTCCTCCACACTTACGGAGCCATCCGGCAGGGCTATCCGCACTCCCTGCCTGATAGACGGGGGCGCCGCGGAGGACGCCATCCCTCCCGGAAAACACCCGACAAACCTGCCGATCACTCGCTAAACCTCTCCGACAGAATAAAAATGAATCTTACCTGATGAAATGCAACTAAGAACAGTTGGAGAAATACAGACCAAATAGGGAGAAAATACAGACCAGGGAAAAAAAAGTCACCAGTTCAAACCTCGCGCCACTCTCACGTCCACCACCACTCACACTCACTCACCGGAAACGGAGAGAGAGAGAGAGAGAGAGAGAGAGAGAGAGAGAGAGAGAGAGAGAGAGAGAGAGAGAGAGGAGGAGAGAGAGAGAGAGAGAGAGAGAGAGAGAGAGAGAGAGAGAGAGACTTATGGCGCATTTCCACTAGCACGGCCCGGCTCGATACGGCTCGGCACGGCTCGGCTCGGTTTGGTTGTGTTTCCATTACAACTGGTGCCTCCTCCACGTGAGCGGGGTCGTCATAACACGGCTGGGCGAAACCGCTGTGACGTCATTTACACGGCGCCGAGCAACGTACAAATCCGGAAGACCAGAACAACAACAACGCGTGGTGCCGTCGAGCTCCCTCTGAATCCGTTCTTCGGCAACCAGAGTCAGGAACGTCTGGACCTCCTCCACCGACCAAGGAGTGGATTTTTTCTGAGAAGCCATCTCGTTCCAAGTCAAAAAGCAGTAAAAAGTGGTGTCTTGTCTCGCGTCTTGTTTTTATTTACATTCTAGGCGGTCGTCGCGCGGTTATGACGCTTCCAGTGACAACACTCATCGGCCAATCAGTGGAAGGCTGACGTCACGTTTTAGTAACGCTTCGGCTCGCTTGGAACCAGGGCTGAGGTGATACCAAAAATGTACCCGGTTGCAGGTACTGCGTGCTAGTGGGAACACGCAAATAGCGCGCCGAGCCGAGCCGTACCGAGCCGAGCCGTGCTAGTGGAAATGCGCCATTAGATAGAAAGAGAGAGAGAGAGATAGAAAGAGAGAGAGAGAGAGAGAGAGAGAGAGAGAGAGAGAGAGAGAGAGAGAGAGAGAGAGAGAGAGAGAGAGAGAGAGAGAGAGAGAGAGAGAGAGAGAGAGAGAGAGAGAGAGAGAGAGAGACAGATAGAGAGAGAGAGAGAGAGAGAAGAGAGAGAGAGAGAGAGAGAGAGAGAGAGAGAGACAGATAGAAAGAGAGAGAGACAGGGAGAGAAAGACAGGGAGAGAGACACAGAGTTAGAGCGACAGAGTCAGAGAGAGAGAGAGAGAGAGACAGAGAGAGAGAGAGAGAGAGAGAGAGAGAGAGAGAGACTTAGATAGAGAGCGAGAGAGAGAGAAGAGAGAGAGAGAGAGAGAGAGAGAGAGAGAGAGAGAGAGAGAGACTTAGATAGAAAGAGAGAGAGAGAGAGAGAGAGAGAGAGAGACTTAGATAGAAAGAGAGAGAGAGAGAGAGAGAGAGAGAGAGAGAGAGAGAGAGAGAGAGAGAGAGAGACTTATATAGAAAGAGAGAGAGATAAACCGATATAAATATAGATAAATAGAGTATAGAAATCGATAGATAGATGAGATAGAAATAGGTTGATATAGATAGAAAGTTAAAGAGAGATGGATAGAAAAATCAGAAATCAGAAATCAGAAAGGATTTAATTGCCAAGAAGGGTTTTACACCAACCAGGAATTTGGGTTGGTGAATAAAGTGCATACATTAAGACAATAACAATGAACAAACAGTGATATATTTATAACACAATATTAACAAGCAGGGACATACAAGTGATCAATTAAAAATAGGAAAAAATAGAATAAAATAAAAACTAAAGTAAAAGACACTTAAAAATGTATAATAATTTACAAATTGGTGATGGGTATGAGTGCCAGAGGGAAAAAAAAGAGAAAGATAGATGGACGGATATATCGAAATAAAGAGAATTCAGCAAACAAGTCACGTGCTTTAGGTACCCTTGGCTTAGAGTTGTTATCCATTATTGATGCTTGTTTTATCCTTGCAATGTTATTGAAAGATGAGGTGGAATGGAACAATTTCATGGCCCCCTAATAGTCTCAAATTGTAACTTCATGTCCTTTGAGTATCCATGAGAGACACCTGGAAGAACGAAGAGCTTGGGAAGGCAGGGGGCACTACAGAGCGTCTTTGACACGTGCCCTCTCCTCTCCGCTCCTGACACACTAGTCACGTCCTGTGCAGTGAATCATACATGTTTTATAAGAGCTCAGGCCTTCCAGGCCTCCCATAAAATGCTGAAATTTATCAATCCACATTCTCAGCTCTGGATGGGGGGGGGTCACTGAGGAGTCTGAGCAGCCCAAGGTTGTTGGGTTCCCAGGGCCCTGCTCAGAATGCAGTAGTGGGGACGCCAGGGGGAGAGTAGAAGAGTTATGGTCCTGCGTACACGCTCCCCCAGCCCTGATGCAAACACCTTCGCACAAGACCTTACTGGAGTCCAAATTTCAAAGGCTTAAACATGGCTCAAAATGTCTCTGCATCAGGTTGCTAAATTAACACAGCTGTTGGTATGGTGGCCAGAATAATTCCCCTCACGTGTTCACCTGCGTTGGAGAGAGTTCAAAGTGTGCTTCATGTGACTCTGGACATGCCCAAAGAGCCCGGGTTCCTAGTGACCATCATGACTTGGAATGATTGCAGTTGCCAGAAGACACAATTTTGAACTGTGTCCTTTAATGACACAGTTGCTGTGTCATTAAAAGACACAGCAACTGTCATTATTCTGCATACAGACCATGGCTTTGGTGTCACGCAATCCCAGCATGCATCTCACTCGAACCAAAACAAACAATTACATAAAGATGGGAGAGAAAGCACTTGTTCTTATGCTGTGGGGATAAAAACGGTTCTCTTGCTTCTACAAGATTACCATTTTGTAGGTAAAATAGCCACAAGGGCGGGGTTCAACGGCGGGATCACGGAGGGACTCCCTCCATGTTTTTTCAGAAGGAATAAGCCGGCACGGTAAAAGTCACTTTCATTTAGTTCTTAAAGCCTTGGCCCAGACCGCGCTGCTCAGAAGGCATGATGTGAACTAAGTTTGAATTGAGTGGCCTGAGGTTTATGAGTCATTTGGACAGGAGTCATTTCAACGTCTAACTATGTTTGTCAACTTTGACAACCACAATGAATAAATGTGTCTGATACAAAAGTGTTTAGCAAATCATTCAAATTGTTTTGAGTTTGGTTGGATGCATTCTTATTACAAAATGCTAAAAACATAAAATGGGGGAAAAGGGAATCACAGTATAGCAGGAATGTTGTGTGCAAATAGTAGACCTATATTCACTCAGTGCAATGTCATGGGTCCACTGAGTACCTAATACGTCCTTTCAGTGAAGGAACAGGATAAGTAGGCAGTATTATTCAGAAAAAGTAAAGATCCCAACTAGTGTGAGACACAGCTCTGACGTTGCTGTCAAACAGAAAACACCAGAGGAATTGTTAAGTTTTCAGAGAAAAACAGTGCAGAGCAGTACTGACAACTTAGTCTGTGTATAAAAACGTCACTTGTTAAATTTGAACCCTTGAATGCCAGACTTGTACAGTGTATTTACTAATTAAAGTCTATTCATTCAATACAGTTTTCATTACAGTATCAAGAGTATTAATTCATGATAGAGCATGAATTCATTGGTGTAATTCATACTTTACAGTCAATTCAAGTCAGTGTACTAATTCAAGACTGTATACATTCATCTGTGTCTTTAGACACAGATGAATTGATGTCTTTAGAAGCATTCCTGCAAATATGCTACCCCCCTCCTCACAGTTTCAATCCTTGCTTTATCATCTCTCTCGCTCCCCTCGTTCTCTCTCCCTGTTGCGTTCATTTGCTCCCTCT
>OLKM01000547.1:190467-232967 GCA_900291075.1 Melanogrammus aeglefinus | reverse complement strand
CTAGCGCAGGTTCAACACTTTCAGGAGATGTTAATGACCAATTCGAGACATCGTAGACAAAAGTTTTGTGTGGTAGAGTAACATTTGTAAAAAAAGTAATACACATTTTCATTTTGGACTTTTTATTTTTACACAACGAAACAACACGGTACATGTTGTCTTTTTTCTGTACACACGTTTTCCGTGAGCTTGAGACGGACAAAGGTTTGTCACATACCAATGTCAGCAAAAAGCTCACACAGGTTAGTTTTTTTTCTGTATATCTTCCTTTAAAAAATATTAATTTAATACGAGGTCCAAGTAAAGAGTATTTTTTGTTACGTTTTCATCATCGCTGCTTTTTGTCACGGTGTGTGTCCATCTTCACGTCTGTAAAAGTCTATTTGCGTGGTGTCCTCATTAGTTCAGAAGGCGATGTGTGAGATATCCCGTGGACGTCGTGGTCTGGAGCGCAGTCGGCTCTCGTTCCATATTGTCCGGCAGACAGAGAAACCGACGGAACAACTGAGCCCATGGTTACGACCACAAGCACGTCAAAACAAACACACATCTTAGTATCTCTGATTCTGTTTTCCTTTTTAAGAATAATATGTTTTTTTCGTTTGTAGTTTTGACGTTGTGTAGTCCTTTATTTCCCTTTTGGTTGACGGGGGAGAGAGTGGGGGGTAGGTGGGTGGCCGTGGCCCCTGTGTAATCCTGTTGCAGACTGCATTGTCTATCATAGATTGGTTGTTTTTTTTCATTTTGTTTGTGCTATAATGTGGAAGCCACAAGACACCAAACAAGGCAAACATCCACCTGTTGGAGCCGAAACTCCCAAAACAAACAACAAACAAAAACAAGAATACGCTACAAGGTATTCGTTTAGGTGAAAACAATCTTTTGTAAACCTCTCAAAAAAAAATGAACGGGAGAGAAGTTATAATATAAACGTTTCTAACAAGATCTGGTCCACCGCCATGCACACACTCAGTAAACGTCCTCACATCTACTGACACATGGTCAAACAAGAAAGGACACATAACATGTACGCTGTGTATGCTAATCCCATTCCACACACACACACACACACACACACACACACACACACACACACACACACGCACGCACGCACGCACGCACGCACGCACGCACGCACGCACGCACGCACGCACGCACGCACGCACGCACACACGCACGCACGCACGCACACACGTGCACACGCGCACACACACACATGCACACACACACGCACACACGCACACACACACGCACACATGCACAAACGCACACACGCACACACACGCACACACACACACACACACATGCACACATGCACACACACACACATGCACACACACACACACACGCACACACGCACAAATACACGCACGCACACACACACACACACACAGCACACATGCACACACACACACGCACAAATACATGCACACACGCACGCACACACGCACACACACACGCACACACACACACACACACACACACACACGCACAAATACACGCACGCACACACACACACACGCACACATGCACACATGCAGCACACACACATGCACACACACACACACACACACACGCACACACGCACACACACAGACACACATCTTGATGGCCAGAGTAGCACCCATACATAAATCCACACAAAAGCACACAGGAAACCACGCGGTCACGCCTACAAAACGTCAAAACACAGCGACACGACAGACGGTCACACGGTGCTCTCCAGGATCCAGTCGGAGTCACAGCGCTCCCTCTCACACTCCCCTTCCTTGGGGAGCAGCATGCCACTCATCGATTGGCTCCTTTTGTTCCGCATCATGCGTCCTAGTTTGGGAGCCACGCCCCCCGGCTGTAGGGGGCGAGTACTGTCTCCCCCTCCTTCCCCGAGGGAGTACCGCCTTCGGGCCTTGCCCCGCCTCCCCACCTCCTCCGTGGGGAGAGTCTGGTACCGGGAGGGGGAGGGTGAGGGGCCCCGGGGGGCACGGCGCAGGACGGGCGTGTCCTTGAAGTGGAGGGCGGGGCTGGCGGTGGGTGGGGGGGCGGTAGGGGCGGGTGGTGGTGGTGGTGGTGGTGGGGTGGGGGTGGCAGGAGGGGTCTGGGGGCTGTTCCAGCGAGGTGGAGTTGTTGCGGTTGGTGTTGAGGTGCTCCAGCCGGCCGGAGGAGGGGGACAGGAGAGCCGTGGAGGAGGAGGTGGAGGAGGAGTTAGGGCGGGGGGCGCTCGGCGAGATCAGACCCTCTGCCGACCCCGGCCGGTCCCCGGGGGCCCTCTCCCCGGGGGCCCTCTCCCCGGGCTTCCCGGGGGCGGGCTTCCTCCTGGCCTTGGGCAGGGTGCCCCCAGAGGACTGCTTGCCTGGGGGGCGCTCGCCAACAGGCTCGGCCGCCGGGCCCTGGTGGCCCCGGGCCCCCGCGGTCGGGCCCCTCTCTGAGCCTCTCTTAGGTGGCCCCATCTCCCCCACTGCCCCATGGGAGGCCCAGGGTGGGCTGGCCACCGCCGTGCCCGGGGAGGAGTTGCTCAGCAAGGTCTCCGACGACTGGGTCATGGTGTCCTGCCTCCTGCCTCCTAAGCCCCCTCCCAGGCCCCCTCCTCTGCCTCCTCCCTCCTTCTCCCTGGCGCCGCTGGAGAGCTCTTCCAGGGCGAGGGCGCTGTGTTTGGACGGGCTGGGGGTGACGGTGCAGCCCTGGGCCTGCTGGCCATTGGTCTGGGAGTGCACATTGGTCATCCGCAGGGACACGACTTTACTGCCGTTGCCGGGGTTACAGACCTTGGAACAAACACGGCACAACAAGGTTGTGAGTGAGTGGCGGGTTCAGTTTAATAAAGCAATCGTATCGTTGTATGCTAATCTTGCTCACGCCAACAGCGTAATACAACTGAGTGTACAGTGGGGGTTGAATAGTGAAGGATATGATTGGCCAATGACTGCACTGTGATTGGCTGATTTATGAATACACACCACCTGTCCCCTGGATGAGCAAACTATGTGTTTCCTTTTCCTCTACCCGTGAAAATGCCCGGGAACGGGAGCAAACCCCCAACTCTCTACCCGTGAACTCGTACCAGACCGATGTACTCCCAGGTCCAGCTCGTAACTTACGGGCTCAAAAGTGTCCCTGGAACGCAGCATGAGGTTTAGAGGAATGTTTGTCTTTATTTGAAGCACAGTTCTATATAAAAATATGGGGAAAAAAAAGTGTCTCAAGTGCTTCACCGAGCTGTACTTGAACATTTCAAACTAAAACTTTAAGCAAAAAAAAACACATTTCCAAATAAAAGGGCTTGTGCGGGTAATTCACCCCTAAAACAACATTGTGCTCCAACACTATATTTCATCATATATTTATATTTAAGTGATTTTTACCAATACAAGAAGAAAAATGTACGACCACAGGTTGTGAAAGGGGGGGCGGGTTGTAATGAATTGGGCCGAGACTATTGACAGTACAGATGATGGCGCTCTTTGGTTGACGGCGGGAGAGGGAGAGGAGATGGAGGACAGATCCGCACTGCCCTGGACAGCGCGGATCTGTCCTCCATACATGTCTTTAAAGGTTTTAAAACATATAGGGTACAGATTAACAAAGGAGGGCACGAGACTCATGTGGTGCTAGGTAGAAACCCCATCAACCCGGTGTGCAATAATCATGTTTTAAATAAAAAATGTGGTTATTAGAGCGAGGACGGATCCGCGCCGTCCTTTAGGACAGATGGGTTGTTTAACACGCAGTGGGTGGTTTAACACGCCTGCCTTTTATTGCGTGTTTTAAGTTTGTGCGCGTCGTGGGGTCCAGACTCTCAGTAGTAAGGCTCGTTGGAGCATCAGGCTTAGTTTTCCCTCGTCTTTTGTCACGTTCATATTCTATCTCCGTAGTTTTGGTTTTCACCCGGGCAGCGTCAGGTGTTCCAGTGGGAACAAGTATTGGCCGCACCCTTAAATATTTTGATGGCACTCTGGAGCCCTGCGTGGATCAGCGGTGTGATAGCACGAGTCCATGCATCCCCGCTCTGAACAGCTGCAGGCCGTTATCTACCGGCCAGCGGGCTTACAGAAGAGACAGTGCTAACAGATTTCAGATGCAGGAGCAGGATGGCGGGACGGAGCGATGGGCGGGCTCACCTTGTAGCGTATCATCAGGATGATGATGAAAATGAGGACCGACGCCACGATGATGCCCCCGATGATGATAATCATGGTGCCGCCCAGGAACTGGGACTGCATGAAGTGGCAGCGCATGTACTCGGTCTCGGTGGTGAACTGCACGCAGCCCACCACGCGCGTGGCCGTCAGCGAGGTGATGACGTCGTCGTAGATGGCGAGAACGCACAGGTCGTACTGGCTGCCCGCCGCCAGGTTGTTCACCAGGAAGTTCTGGCTGGTCGGGGGGATCATCCTGAGGAGAGGGAGGACGGGGAGGGAGGGAAGAGTTCAAACCAGCTGCGACCAGAAGAAGATGATACAATCCTGGGCTGCAGCATAGAGTGGTCTCATGTCTTCTTATACTTTCTACAATGATTTCCTTATACTTTCTACGATGTCTTCCTCCTTGTTGCAAATGTTTTAAACAATGTTCTGTTGGTGCCTTTATCACATTTACAGTCTCAAAGGGCTTTACAGGTCCTGTGTTATGACAACCCCAGCCCTAGCCCCCAAAAGAGCATGGAGGGGCAAAGAGGAAACAATGATCCCTTATTCAATTCACAAAGTATATTCAGCCTCAACTGACATCTATGTTAAACAGCACAGTAAGGCACACAGAAGTGTACTAAGATATGCTTTATGGCTTCATGGTGTGTGATAGAAAATGTATAACCGCATCATGACTGGATCAGTGGGGATGGAAGAATGAGCCTGCATTAAAAAAACAAGCTTCCCTGAACCTCGTCGTCGTGACGGTTACAGCACAGCGAATCGACATCTGACATCTGCTTTTTTACATGATGTCATCAAAGCTAAAATGCTCCCCTAGCTTGCTATAAACATTTGAGCAATATTGTTCAGTGCTCTCCAAAAGGTGTTTTTTCCCCTCTCTGGATTCCACCAGTTCATTTTATTCCAAAGTAACCCTGTCGTAGAAAAAAAACAAAAAACTTTTGTCCTTCAGTTTTCAAAAGTGTCGCGTCAGCTTTCTGCTACACATTCTCATTAATATGCTAATTGTATTCCTCATTAAAACCGAGGTGCACTTCTGGCTAAGCGCTGAGGGTTTGTATGCTAAGGACCCAGCTGGGCCTATTCTGGCAAGATCCCGTATGGTTAGCAAAGATCTGGAGGTAGGGAGCCAAGGTGAGGTTAAGGTTGGAAGATGGGATACTAAGGAAAGAAAGACCCCAGAGTGTGTGTGTGTGTGTGTGTGTGTGTGTGTGTGTGTGTGTGTGTGTGTGTGTGTGTGTGTGTGTGCGTGTGCGTGTGCGTGTATGTGTGTGATCACTGCAATAATAATGGAATAAATAATGAAGCAGATATGAAAGTCCTCACAGGTATACCATACACACATACACACAACATGTATATGCCCGGAATTAATTTCGGTTTTAGACTTTTAGGGCACTATCTTGCACCCAGCACAATTTAGTTTGTACACCAACGTGTATCGTTGCTAGTTTGCCCCCGGCGTAAAGCTCATTACCCCCCGCAGCATATTTGCGCCACTATACTTGCACCCTGAGAGGCGTGTTGGCGAAAAGCAGAGGCATCTTCCGGCGCAAATGATACATGGTGCTATTTTACTGATATAAAAGTAATTCCGCCACTGACCGGAAAATACCTTTTTTAAAGGCACTAGCAGATAGCGAAGTTGGTTTTGCCAGGCCAGGTTGGTTTTTGCCATGCCAGGGAGGAATTGCAACATACGTTTACACACATGTAAGCTATACACAACATGCAAACGATTAGCCTAATTTAAATGTAATGATGATGATGCATACGAGCTGTCAAAGTATCAAGTTGTTAAGTTCAAATGCGCTCACGGCTCTTAAAGGGGATGGGAGAGAGAACATTGGTTCGTTGCACGTTACGCCCAAAACAGACCTACGAGTATTCAGACCAACCCACTTTTGATTTGGGGGCGCAAGAGTCATTCATTGGCCGGTATAATAGCAACAGCGCCAGAGAACCGCCCACAAAGCTACTTGCGTTTCATACTTGCGTTTCAGATCGTTAAAATAGGGGCCTTAATGTCAGATTGACAAACTATTGGTATATTATAAGTCTTAGTAATACTGTCTCAGTTCTAATGCTGTTATAAGTATTAATGTAACTGTCTATGGGATCCGACACACTGCTTCTTGGAGTGAATTATACTTCCTGGATTTATTTGGTGTTAAAGGCAAAATCTGTAACAATAATAATATTAATAATGATAATATGTATGCCATTGATTGTATATCAGTTGTAGCGTGAGGAAAACAAGATACATTTCGTCGCATTTTCAAGCTTTGAGTTGAAAATAACTCTAATGTCTCGGCTGTGTGAGGCAGTTCCCTTTGTGAACCTTCTGGAGCCAACTCATTTGTTGTGAATGATTTATTTGTGCATGTGTGTGCGTGCTTGCATGTGTGTGTGTGTTTGTGTGTGTGTCTGTGTGTGTGTGTGTGTGTGTGTGAGAGTGAAGGATCTTCCTGATAGTGTTTGAAGCCCTACAGTGGGCAGATGATTGCCTTGGCTGAGACTATTACACTAATCTATCTACTCTGCAATGCCAGACCCTGGGCCCAAGGCGCCTGTGTGTGTGTGTGTGTGTGTCTGTGTGTTTGTGTGTGTGTGTGTGTGTGTGTGTGTGTGTGTGTGTGTGTGTGTGTGTGTGTGTGTGTGTGTGTGTGTGTGTGTGTGTGTGTGTGTGTGTGTGTGTGTGTGTGTGTGTGTGTGTGTGTGTGTGTGTGTGGTCTCTCATTTCCTCAGGAGAAAGTATGAGAAATGTTTCTGATATTGGGGTGCGAGGATGCAATAGAGGACGCATATTTGTGTGTACTCGGTTTTTTATTTGGTGTATATGTCTATGTTTTGTGTGCGTCGTCTTGAGCGTATCTGTGATTGATTATTTTTATCAACAAATAACACTGATGCATAATATGTTTTGGGGTTAATTTATATTTGTGTGTGTGTGTGTGTGTGTGTGTGTGTGTGTGTGTGTGTGTGTGTGTGTGTGTGTGTGTGTGTGTGTGTGTGTGTGTGTGTGTGTGTGTGTGTGTGTGTGTGTGACCCCCCCAGTGATCCTGGCTTTTGGCCAACACTCATCACAAAGACATCAACACACACAATGAATAAATGCACCACTAAGCCATCACTCTGTGGGTTTGTGTCTGTGCCTGTGAGTGTGTATTGTGAGTGTTGAGGCCTGTATGCGTGGCAGGACTTAAATGATGGTTGGATGATATATATGCAGTGTCTTTACTTGATCCACACCGAGCAATGAACTGTGATACCAGGCAGGCCCATTTCAGGCTATTAAATTTGATTAAACATCAAATAATGCTCAGAGGCCACTACCGTTCAACGTGATTTCTAAGGTGCATACCTGCAGCCCACAGTATTGGATCTTCAATCAATACCAGTCTCATTCATTCATAGGGATAAAAGATGCATTAGGACAACAATTTACAGTTGTTGCGTAAGCCCGGGGTCTGTGAGCGGGGAGCTATGATTGGACATTTGGTCACAAGATGACAAATAAACAAGATGCGTGAATCGTGAATCAATAATACTTCATCAATCCTATTCTGTGTCCGTCAACAGAGTGGAACCGTGCTTATCGATCTTTGACACATTAAAGATGTGCGACCTGCGTGGCCAAATGTTGGCCTTTTAACCCGCAGAAAAGGAGAAGAGGTTCATCAAAGTTGTGATAGTCACTAAATAGAGATTAAGCCACTTGTCATTATTAACTGCTCTGTCAGCATTTACCCACAACAGTTTGTTTCACCCCAAAGAAAGCGCCAGTGCCTTATTGGAGAAGCATAATGGGGTTGACCAGAGCCGCGGACGCTAACAAACGGTGGCTAATAATGCCTCAGACTACAACAACAATGGCTTGAAAACAACACAATGATAGCCGGTCGAACCCTCAGCCCCGCCGCCCGGGGTGCTGTGATGTCTGGAACTTGGTGTACAGGCCATATGTCGCATGCTGAACCTTTTTGGACCTCTCTTGTACCCATAATGCCCATCTGGAATCATCTCTCTATAGAGTGACATATCAACAAAATAAAATGACCCACACTATCGTACACATGCTCTCTGTCTGATTAATAATATTTGATACATTTCAAAACAGTCACAATTCAACACATTTAACAATCCATCAGGACCTGAACTTGACTAAATGCTAAGTTCAGCGTTAGTAATGACTTATCTTTTTGCCCCCTGCTGATGTACCACTCCGAATTATCAAAAAAAGCTGGTTGTTAAGGTATCCTGTTCTCTAACTTTATCTCTCTATCTTTTTTAATAAAATAAAGCATATAACTTTGGGGAAGAGCTTTGTAAAGTATAACAGTAATGGGACACATAAATGAAGATAAGTGGATTAACAATAGTTGAAAACCGAGCATATCATCTGATATAAAGGCAGACATTATCAGGTCTGCATTTCTAATTGTCACGTAACTCTCCAACAATAGCTTAAAAAATGTGTCACCTAATAAATTCAACACAAAGCCCCTGGCGCCAGAACGACAGAGTGAAACGCAAAGACGGATATAAATGATTATGATGGGATGTAATCTAGCTGATACATTTACGTTCTCACAGCCTGAGGAAATATATACGATTGGCCGCTGACTCAAAAGCCAGCAGGCACACATGCCCTGATGACTAAAGAGCGCGCCCATGCTGCGCCTTGTTTTTGTAATGATAATGGCCAACATAATATAATATGAATGGCTCTGAAGCCGGTGCAAACACTAATGTATGCGCAAAGTAATTGGCGGAGGATATTTAAGGGACGCCATTAGCTGTCTTGCAGCCGTGGTTGGCCCAGCTCAGCACAATGCCTGCTGCTTTGCTGAATTATGTATGTTGCGCCATAACACTGTGGCTTCTCTATCCCTTTGCGTCATAATGCACCCTGACCCCTCCTTTTTGTTAATATCTTAAGCTAATTCCGACACATAGCCGAGACCAGAAAATGAGTTTCCGCACTTTTAAATGCCATAAAGAGAACTGATTAATGTTCTCCGTATGAAGCTTTCACTTTGAAAGATTTTTATACTTTGGTTTTTATTATTTTTTGTCTTTAAAATTCTCGCTCTGAGACCTATCGTTGTGTTCTCTAACGACGCACCACTACGTGTGATTCCATTATTTGTTTTATCCCTTGCTATTGTTTTTCGGCTCTTTTGTTTCAATCTTCTCGTTCTCTCCACCTCCACATTTTACACCTCCCTTCCCATCGTCCGCTGTTCTGTCTGTGTTTCCTTCCTTCCTTCCTTCCTTCCTTCCTTCCTTCCTTCCTTCCTTCCTTCCTTCCTTCCTTCCTTCCTTCCTTCCTTCCTTCCTTCCTTCCTTCCTTCCTTCCTTCACTCTTTCCTTCTAAATCTCACCTTAACCCTCCAACACGTGAAGCCCCACGGACCACTCAGAGCGATCCCCCCGTTGCGCTGCCCGATGTGTGTTTATGGAGCCATAAAGGCTGGACTGGAACATTACGACGGGACACAGGCGGATGTTCACTTATGCTGTGAGCACAGCTGAGCTAGGTGTTACACCCGGGCCCCAGGGGACCAGCGGCCTGGATGGAGCTCTCTCGCTCTCTCTATCGAGCACGAGTGACTGTGAGAGAGAGTAAGCAAGGTAGTGTGTGTGTGTGTGTGTGTGTGTGTGTGTGTGTGTGTGTGTGTGTGTGTGTGTGTGTGTGTGTGTGTGTGTGTGTGTGTGTGTGTGTGTGTGTGTGTGTGTGTGTGTGTGTGTCCGGACACTTCCTTCACTGGTGCAGCTCGTAAAAAAAATAAATAGCGTGCCAGGCAATGTGCTTGATGCATACTTGTTCTGACAAATGAAAACTGCCCCCCATAGCTTGATAGATCCAGTAGAATGGAAAACAAGCAACCACCAATAAACATAGATGGGAACTTAACAGAGGGAGAATCAGATGAAGAATGTGATGAAGAGAAAGAAAGAGGGAGGTTGAGGGAGAGGGAAGTTTGTTGGAGGGAGGGGGAGATAGATGGAGGTGGAGATATAGATTGAGGGAAAGAAAGATGGATGTAGGTAGAGAGAGATAGCTGGAGCTAAAGAGAGAGGTAGATGGAGGTAGAGAGAGATAGCTGAAGGTCAAGAGAGATGGATGGAGGTAAAGAGATATTGCTGAAGGTTAGGAGAGATATGCGGAAGTAGAGATACATAGATGGAGATAGAGAGATGGATGGAGATAGAGAGATGGATGGAGATAGAGATATAGATAGAGGGCGATATGAGGAGAGGGAGATGAGTGGTAGATAGGTGGTAGAAAGTGGTGCTTGTGTGTTTCAATGAATATTGGTAAGCATGTTTGTGGCTATAACCGTGGGGGGTTTACTTTGGAACACAATATATAAACAGTAATACAGATAATATGAACAGAGAAAGCCGGGGGTTTCTGCTGATGACTAATGAAACTGTGATGTCCGCAAGTACATATTACATTTAATTTGTGTTCTCGCCAGGTCCAAATGTCATCGCTAGTCTTGCTTCTTTTTTTTATTTGTCTTAGTCAAGTCATCAGCAATAAACCACATGAAAATATACAGTATATGTTTTTGAAGAAAAGTGTAATGTTATTTTTGAACATTTGAAATGGGTCCTACTTTCATCCATTCATCCATCTATCCATATTTTCCAGACATTATTTCCATCATGTGCTTGATTTATTCTTACATGTATCACTCCCTCACAGTGAATTCTCCACTCAGCCCTTCTCTAATCTTCTATAATCCCCTTTCTGGACTCCATCTCAGTGTTTCGATACGTGGAACATGGGACTATTCCTGTAAGTCTGTGCTGGGAACGGCAATCCCAAAAAGAATGAAGACGATAGGCTGCGGGTCAAAGGAAAGGCCCCACTTGTCGTTGTAGAGCAGCTAACTTCATCACACTTAGGCCCAATCCCTTTTCCACCCCTTACCCCTCCCCCTTGTTATGAAGTGGTAGGGGAAAGGGGAAGGGGTAAGGGGTGGAAATGGGATTGGGCCTTAATTTTCCCTGGAGTCAACCCCAAGCAATAGAGGTATAAAGCTAAATTAAACAGATGGGGGGGTGGGGGGTGTTTAATATGTATTAGGTATTAGCTTGTGTACACACAGAATGTAAAGGTTATATCGTCAGATTAATTAACTTTGAGAGTCAACCATAAAGTCTCTTCCTTTGCCTTGAAGATGAACATATCTTGGTATTTTTTAAAATGACTATAAGCAGGATAATGCTTCCCACGAGGGGAAACCTTTATTTCACGACTAGGAACTCTGCAGCCAGTATCAGACACGCACGCACACGCACGTGCACTCGCACACACGCACACACTGAATTAAGGTTCATGGTCTGGCCTTACACTTCACAAGGTTAATGCAAGAGGACAACAATTACAAAAGCAATTTGCTAGCACTTGTTCAGAAGTCAGACCTTCAAACGCAGCATAAACTAAAGCTAAAACAACAACCTGGCCCCGACGTTTGTGCTGAGCACTAGCAACACAAGGCATCCGTCACGGTAACGCCCGTAGTGCCGTGACAGTGTGTTCTTCACATGTGGGCTGCACATGTGAAGAACACATTTGTGTCTTCTTAACTCTGACAAATGTAGTCATGTAGTTATAAGCTGCCATCAAAACTGTAGGATAAAAATGTCAAGTAATTTCTAGTTTCTATAGTTATTGTTAGTTTGATGAGTAGAGTTATTATCAATATATAAATTATATTTCACATGAACTCTTTCTTTAATGTGAAACGTATAGCATGACTTAGCGACATAGGGATGTCTGGGGTGAGCTCCGTCCACCATAGAGGGTACCGCCGGACCACCTCCCATCCCCTTTAAGAGCCACGAGCGCATCTGGAGCTGACGAGTTGATATTTTGAAAGCGCGTTTGCCGTCTCCGATGAGACGGATGCATGACAACATGAATTTCAAACTTCAAATGGCTCAGTTTATGACCAAGCCTAATTCACACATGGAATAGCGTTTTCTTCCACAACTTCGGAAATACTGAGTCCTCAAATAAATTTCAGCAAAGAAAACTTCACACACATATGATATGCGGTAACTGTGGTTCTATTAAATGATGTACACAATAAATTAACAAACGTTGTTTCTTACCAGTATGTATGCATTATCACTATCGACCCGTGTTCCTAATATTATTCCTTATATTAATTTTCTTGGACTGTATTACTCATTACATGTTTAGTTTGCATGTGTTTAAACAGATGGATACACACACACGCGCCCACATTTATTAATTATTTTACCAATAAACACACTCGCGCCCGCATTCATTCATTATTTTTAACACTCACTTGCAGTAAAACAATGTTTTCTACCGATGAAATACTCATCAATCCTAAAAGTTATGGGCTTGTACACAATGTCTGTTTTAAGAAAATATTTATTTTCTGTACGGTGTTTGCCGATTTATTGATTTAAAAGTACCAATTATTACCTCTGTTTCAGCTGTTCTTTCCCAAATAATATACCAAGAATGGTTGGCTAGGCAGATGAGATAAGCAAAGTGTATGCGCGAGGTGCACAAACAACATTATGCATGCGCCATTAAAAAAGCATCTGAACAACGCGCCACTGACTTTAAACCAGGTATTTCCTGGTTTGTGGCGGAATTGTTTTCTGAAACTGCAAAATAGCGCCAGGGAAAGTTTGCACCAGATCACACCTCCTCCTTTCGCCGAGCCGCCCCTTGGGGCACAAGATCATTCCCTAATTTAGCGACGCGTGCCTGTGGAGGGAAAAGATTGCAAACTAGCAATGACACATGTGTCGGTGTAGAAAGTAAATTGCGCTGGATGCAAGATAGTGTCTTTTCTGGTCTTGTCCTGATGTTTTGTGTTGAGGAACACAATGGAAACAAGTCCTGGACCTTATTTTGTTCTTGTCCTCAATTGTATTTGATGTATTTTCATGCGTGTAAGGCATTTGTTTGATACAATTTTACAAATCAAACCCTTTTTTTTTTAATAGAAATTAAAAATTAAAATGTATGTTTTGTTTCTTTTAACCATGCTGTACCAAAAAAACATAACAAACCGTGACTTAATAACCGAGGTGGGTACATAATCGTGACTTTTATGTATCCTTACACCCCTAGTTACTAGTTACTACGGAAAGTAATTATTGCGTTACTTTCATTTTTAAATGCCTCCACCCCTCTTTAACGGAATTTAAAATACATGTGCATGTTCAATTATTCTCTTTTGGATTATTTTGGCTCGCCATTCCTGTTTGTCGTTGACTCACTTGTGTCGTTGTGTGTCCGACTAGGCCCGCTTTCGAATATGTGTAAACAACACCCGCCCAACTCAAACTCTGATTGGCTTACCACAACATTTTACTCTACCTCAGCCAATCGTTAAAATGAATGCGATTGTCTTGTGCCCACTAACCAAGGAAAAAAAATTAAGAGAGAGCGAGAGATCTAGATAGTCTAATGAAAAAACAGCTTCAATTATAGTACGCAGATTTTTTTTGGAATTAACGGTAAAGATGGGAAGAGTAATCAATTAGACTCATTACTGAAAAAAGTAACGCTGTTAGTAACGCCGTTATTTACAACGCCGTCATTTATTACACCGTTGTTCCCATCACTACTAATACGTTTATCCGAGATCATTATCCCCTTTCAAAACAAAGTCAAGTTTTGCACAGATGAGTAGATATCTAATAATCAATCCACCACTGAAGAACAAGGAAACACCCCCATCCTTTCCTGAGGCCTCGTGTCAAAACAGACTGGGGCTTAAATCAGAAAGGCCAGTAAAATCAATGGGCCCTGATTAAAGCTCTTAGAGCCCCTGCTGGTCACGTAAGAATTGACCCTCCCTATCCCCCTCTTTTTTTTCTTCATTTTCATTTTCATTTTCTCTTCCCCCCCCCATCTGTTGCTTGGTTTTCAATGCCTCTCTCTTTTCATGCTCCCTCGTTCTCTCTCCCTCTCTCTCGGTCTCTCTCTCTTTAATTCTCCTTATCTAAACTTGGGTTCTCTCCTTTTCTCTGTTCCTCTCTTTCTACCACTCGTTCCCACCCGGCCGACACTTCCTCTGTGATGGGGGCAAAGACAAGCTGGGGGGAATCAATGACGTGTGGCTTTGTGGCGCCAAATCTAATCCGGGTGGAAACTTCCAGGGAATCAGCTCGGGAAGAAAATACAACAAACAGCTGTGGCTTATGTCAGGAGCAGCTAGGTGAAGTGGAGAAAGGAATGAATAAAACGGACTGAGAGAGAGAGAGAGAGAGAGAGAGAGAGAGAGAGAGAGAGAGAGAGAGAGAGAGAGAGAGAGAGAGAGAGAGAGAGAGAGAGAGAGAGAGAGAGAGAGGTATTTAGTGGTAGTTTCCTTATCTGGAATTCTGATAGGACAACAGGATATCAGGGATTTACTGGTGGCTGCTTCAATCAAAGGTGTGCAGAGTGGAACACTTCACTATAATCTTTTCCAAAACCAAATGCAAAGATTTGACAAAGTGCAACCTGAAATACACATGCACATGTGAAGTGCACTTGTCAAATGTTCTGGACAATAGAGCTCACTGCATTGCCAATATTTTTTGAAGGACAAGCGAGAGCAGTAAGTGTGAGAGGACGGGAGATGAATCATTCTTATCCGGAGCAATAAGACCCTACTTCCCCGACCATTGGGATAAACAATGGCTTCTTTTCATCACATAAAAGATATGAGGAGGTGATCTGTCTCAGAGAGAGAGAGAGAGAGAGAGAGAGAGAGAGAGAGAGAGAGAGAGAGAGAGAGAGAGAGAGAGAGAGAGAGAGAGAGAGAGAGAGAGAGAGAGAGAGAGAGAGAGAGAGAGACAGAGAGGGAGAAAGAGGGGAGCAGAACTCTCCACATTTCATAACAATGTAACAGCCTGGACGTATCTGGGCATGATTGACTGCTGCTACTTCTGATCAGAACGGCTGCGTTGTTTAGGCGAAGTGAGGATGAATAATGCAGAGATTAGTTATGAAGTTATGATCAGGGGTGCACATAACTAGAATGCAGGTATGCATGTGTGCCCATAATCAGGGATGCGTAACATCACTTGTGTCACTACACGCTTTTGCGTAAATAATGGGAGTTATACGTTGAGCAGCTACTTTGGCATTCGCCACCTGCAAAGAAAAGGCCAACGGAGCTGGAGCAGAAGAAGAAAGCTTTTTTTTTAAAGCGGCGCCTAGATGTGCCGTGGCTCAAAACAAATGATAAGCACACCGAAATCTGCGCTCATGATGTTACTGTGTGGGGTGCGTACCAAACACCATCTCCTGGTACTCACCTGAGTAGCTCACTAAAAAAGTTATGAGCACCCCTGGTTATGATGGTTCTCTCTGAGAGAGAGAGAGCGAGAGAGCGAGAGAGCGAGAGAGAGAGAGAGAGAGAGAGAGAGAGAGAGAGAGAGAGAGAGAGAGAGAGAGAGAGAGAGAGAGAGAGAGAGAGAGAGAGAGAGAGAGAGAGAGAGAGACTTTTGCCAAGTTCCCAACCAAAGCTATTAGTCATTGGTTGGATTTCTGAGGTAGATAATACCTGAAGTTGTCCCATGAATGATTTAGGTGTTTGTCAATTCCAGTAGCCCTCTTTCATCTGGGTAAATATTTAGCTCAAATAACAATCAGGCTCAGCGAAAAAATATCTAATCTATTTAATCCTCAACAAATGTCAAAAAGTCAAGGAAGACAAGCAGAGAGCCGACGTGGCGACTCAGCGAACCGAGACGAGACATGCTCTCTGTGGACTCCCTCTCCGTCTCCCTCTTTGTTCCTCTGCTATGGTTTGGCTCTCCGCTATACACCGGGCATAAGGATGGGCACCAAGACTCATCCCTGAGAATCCCAAAGCGTGGGAAAGGAGCAAAGCTGGCTACAGCTAGCAACACTCTTGTTGAACTCCCTCTTGAATAATAACCACTCTCACCTATAGTCTTACCATGGAGAGGAGTCTCAAGCCCCCTCCACCCCACTCCCCCCCCACACACACAGCTCATGAGTTTCCTTCACATATCATAAATGTGGCCTAAAAGGTGATATGCAAAACATGAAAGTAAAGTATTCTTGTAAGCTTTTTATAACATCATTTTTTTCGATGGGAATAGCGTCAGACCTTCCAAAATCAAACCTTGGATTGTTCCTCCATGCATTGACCCCTCTCTAAAGGGCTGATTATGGTCCGTAATTCACGCAATGCAAGGGGGCCTTTACGGACCCTTCTTGCGTCCACCGCATGTGCCTGATGTGCGCCTCACAAAAAAGTTAACCGTCTGTCGAGGCGACGCAGCAGCAACGGCTGTGATTGGTCCGCTCACTAAAACCCGACGCAAAACCAAAACAGGTTCACTGACTGGGTCAAATTGTTTGCGTGGTTGTTCCATTGAGTGACGTGGGACCATGAGCAATACTTAATGGATTGATTAGGTCCATGGTGCAACCCGTGTAATATGGGACTCTTTCTACACCAGAGCCGCTTTGGCTCTGCTTACCTGTAGACCAGTGAGTCATCCTGGCTCCCGTTGTACTGGATCTGGAACATGCGTATTCCCGGGATGTTCCTCTGGAAGTTGAACTTGATGAGCGCGGTGGACGAAGTGGCCTCAGCGATCACCACCCGCTTGTCCCCACCGGGCTTCCCGTCGGCCGTGGCGTTGTTACCGTTGGCGCCAGCGCGGGCGGAGGTGGAGATGTCGGAGGAGCCGGGGTCGGGCTCCTGGATGCTGTTGGTGTTGTTGGAGATGTGGGGCAGTTTGATGATCAGCAGCTCCACTGTCTGGTGCGCCTCACCCGCCGGGTTGGACGAGATGCAGGTGAAGGAGCCTGTGTCCTTCACCGTGCTGATGAGGATGTCCAGCGTGCCGTTGGCGTACACCAGGGTCCGCGAAGTGTTGGACACCAGCTTCCCGTCTGGGGAGATCCAGTGGATGGCGGGTTCCGGATCCCCGCGAGCCTTACACCTGTTGAAGGGACGGGCGGAGATGGCAAGGTTAGAATGATGGGTAAGTAGTTCAAACCTTAACCTTTGTAAACAACACCATGCATTGCATAGGTATATTTAGAATATAACCTGTATCATATGGAAGTGTTGTTTTACCCTGAAGAACAATTGATTGTGTATTTTTCTACAGTATTTGCATCAGCAGTATAACCCACCAACTTCCCAACATTCCTCTGTGTATTTAATGCAGTGTGTTGCTAATTTCCACAAGATCCAATAAAGATGGAAGGTTACTACCTATTTGCATCATTTTACCAAAGCAGGAACCATCTTATATTATGATTACAAAGTGTGACCAATATATATGTAAATGAATAACTGTTGTGTGCTCGTCTTGTGGTCATTCTACAGTTTTTCTCTGCAAAATATTTTTTAATTCCCCTGTCTGGCATCATTAAACACGGCACACATTTGATGTATAAGCCCGCTCTTAGCAGCTTACTGAATATAATACAGAACTAGCATCATTAAAACTAATTGCACACGTTGCCCTTGCTGTTGTCGTCAATTGTTGTTGGTTGAATGGGCGTGTGTGTGTGTGTGTGTGCGTGTATGTGTGTGTGTTTGTGAGTGTGCATGTGTATGTGTGTACGTGTGGAAGAGGCAGGCAGGGAAAAAATGAAGAGCAGAAAGATTGATGTATACATAAAAATCAAAAGGTTATGTATACTAGGTACTTCTAAAAGGCCAAAGGACTCATATTGTAGCACAAGCAAACATAAAAAATAACATTTTTTGTGGTCTTCAGCCCGGATTGTGAGGATTCAGCGAGGGGACGCTTCTCGTCACGGTCACCAGTTACCTGAGCGACACATGCTGGCCCTCCAGCACCCGCATGTCATGGGAGTATCTGGTGATGAGCGGCGGCTCGCACAGGAACTCCTCCTCGGGGACGGACCAGAAGTAGCGGCCGGACAGGAGCTGGGGCGAGGCGCACGTCTCCAGGTCATCCTCGCGGCTCAGCCTCCGTAGCCACAGCAGCTCACAGTTGCAGTGCAGCGGGTTGCCGCCAAAGGACAGGGCGAAGGACGTGGATGACAGGATGCCTGACGTCGCCAGCACCTTCAGGTGGTGGGAAGAACAACGAAAAGTTGTTAAGTAAACCATATCGGAGAATGGAAGGTACTAAAGGGATTTATAGGAAACATATACGCATGCATAGTGGTTTGGGACTGCTGACACAATTCTCCCATGAAATCTAAAGTTATGTTTTTTATGTGAAAGGAATTCCCCATTGAGTAGGTTAAACTGCTAATGGTACTGGTGTGGTTAAACATACCTGGAATTATAGGAGGAAACTGAGGAAGCTAGGTTGGTAGTTCAAAGGTTTTTACTGCCTCAAACCAACAAAGTACTGTAATGGGATTTTAAGGTGCAGTTTATAGTCTCCTCAATATTATTTATAAAGCAGCTGACGTAGCTTCCTTGGGAAAACCGGGGAGTTGATACTGTTGTCCTAGATAAATGCTTAAGGACAGCAACAATGCAGTGCGTATAATGTGACAAGAATTGCTGATGTCACCGAAATCTATTTTTAATGTCAATAATTGGCATGGTTGCAGACATAAAACTTTAAATATGATTAGTTCAGGCTTGTTGTGTGTTTGATTAAAAAGGTGAAGCCCTTGTATTATAATTAGCTTCTAATTTGAGCATGTTATCGCAGTGTCTGCCTATATTTATTTGTATTGGTTACATTTAGTATGATTCATTTTACATTTAAAATGCTCAGATCAGTTATTATTTGGATACCCCAGTCACACGCTTTCAAATGGATGCTGAATTAGTAAATGTATATTTATTAGAGCTATAAAGGTCGCTTAAACTTCTCTATGGACATACCTGAGGTTGAAAATGTTGTTTTTCAATAAATGGACTTTCAATGAAGAAGTGCAAACTTTACACCAGTATTCCTCACCTGTGCTCGTTGGAACAGAGGGTCCGGGGGGAGCTTTTGCAGCTTGTTGGATGTGACGTCCAGTCGGTTTAGTTTCTGGAGCAGAGAGAATGTTCCTTCTGGTATGTAGTCCAGCATGTTGTGGTCCAAACTCAGAGTGTGGAGGCTGGTCATCCTCTGTGAACAGCGGACAAAAAACACACAGGCTCCACTGAGCCATTAAAGAAGCCCGTATTCTAAAGGAACCGTGTTGTGAAAGAACATTTAGCACAAAGAAAGATGATGAAATACTCTCGGAAAGGGGCGGATGACTTTGGGATTTGTTTCGGAGGCCGTGCTGTGTCCTGTTGGTAGTGTTGTGTTGTGTTTGGTGCCCCTGGTGGCGTCCTGGTGATTGGTAATGTTGTGTTTGTGGTTGCTGTCTTTAGCGTGGTGCTCACCTGGATGGCCTCCCAGGGGATGGAGTCCAAGTTGTTGTAGCTCAGGTCCAGCTCCTCCAGGGCCAGTAGCTCGTTGAAGGCCCCCTGGTGGATGAGCACCAGCTGGTTGTTGTTCAGGATGAGGTGGTGCAGCTTGGACATCCCGCTGAATGTGTCGTTGCCGATCCTCGTCAAGCGGTTGCTGGGGAAACACAAGATGGACGCATGGATGAGAACAGTCGTGAAAAATAAATTAAACAGAAGAGAGAAAGAATGAAAGAGAGAGGAGGAGAAGGCTTTATTTATATATTTGGTATAAATTGCGTTTGGGACCACTGAATCAAATAAGAAGGGTACAGCAAAATGCATCTTGGCAGAGTTACTACATTGATTCAGGGTGTTACAATTGATTTTATGTTTGATTTTCAATTCGAAAAAGGAAATTATGGTCTTTGAGAAAAATGTGTGCCGCAGACCCTAAAAGCTGCGGCACACAGTTATTCAAATAACACCAAAATACTGTCTTTTCAATTCTCAACACAGAGGTAGACGCACAACATTCCTTAAGCGCCATAAATGACTCAGCCAAGTGAAGGTGCAGGTGGAGCTCGTCCGGTACCTGTTGAGGTGGAGGGCCCTGAGATTCTCCAGGTCGACGAAGGCATGCGGCGTGATGAAGGAGATGGTGTTCCTGGACAGCGTCAGGTCAACCAGCCGGGTCATGTTTGCAAAGTCTTTCCTCTTCACACTACGTATACACAACATCAGGGAATAGAAAGAGATATTAATAATACACGTTTAAGTGTGTTTTTGGCAGTAGTCAAGGTCATGTGTTAAGGGGGGTGTAACAATGCTGATCGGCCAGTATTCATGTTAACAGTATATCAATATTGTATTCTATGTGTACCAACAGAATTAACTCAATTACTGGGGATTATCATGTTGATATTGAATAGTGGGACCTCAATCAATTATTTGCCAAATCAAGAGAGAGTTAAATTAAGCTTTAATGTGACGTTAGTCTTTCGACCGATAAACAAAACATTTATAATGGAGTAGCTTGGATGAACGAGGCGTCAGCCCCAAAGTCTTTATGAATAGTTGTGTGCTGAGCTTGAAAAAAGCCCTGGATCTATTAATCTGTCATTCTGGTCATGCATTCAAGCCTTCAAAAATAATGTGATACTGTTGATCAGAACCGGGTACAGGGTCATTGCACTACACTGCATGATGTGTATCATAATTGTTGTGTGTGTGTTTGAGTCTGAGTTGTTTGAGGTATCACATTGACATTTTTCAATGATTTAGACATGTCATTTGAATGCAAATAAGGTACCAGAATGCATACCTAAGCAGGAAAATAAAGCTTGTTGCAAAAAAACGATTTCCCATGCTTCCCGACCTCCCCGGATATCCTCGCCCCTGCCTTTTCATATAAAGTATACCAAACTTCAGACAAGAACTCAAAAAACAAGGTATCATTTTAATCAAAGTGCTATTATATTAAGTTAGGACCTTGAGTGGAAAATGAATAGCAGACTTACTTTTAAGTGGCCTCTAAGTGTGTCATGCCTTATGTTTGTGTTACTTTTTTCACAGCAAATTAGGTTTATTTTGTGGCAGCACTTCAGAGACCGGATAATATGATGAGATATGTCTGTAAAATTCTCTCACTATTTCCAAAAACGCCTCCATAATTTTGCCTGTAGCCTCTGGCTTTAATCTGCCAAAGCCATTAAAGATGACTCTTTTACTTTCCTGTTTGGGCCACTAAAACATTCATTTTAGTAGTCCAAGCAGTTATTAGTAGTCATAATGTAGTCCATATGAACAAAGCTGCAACTGGATAAGGGATAGCACTGTATTCACATAATTAGCTGTCGCATATATTACACTATATAGGCTAACGGTGATTTAAGGTGAGAAATGAGAAGTGATCAATAACACTGGTATATTCAGTTATTCAGCGGCTCAGTATGAGTGGATCCCAGAGGGTATGTTATGAGAGCCAAATGGGGAAATTTTCATTCAAGATGTTGTTTTAGATTTTATGTTGTAGCATACCATAACCTTAGGGAAGACGATACAACCATTTATGCTGTCAAATGTGATGTGTATGCTGTAAATAATCACAGCAATGCTTATGTCACTTTGAGAGTGACTGAATAATACACGTGGGTTGGAACAGCTGCTGGATGTACACGGCAAAGGGATCTAGTGATTTATCATAACGTGACATAGAAATGTACATAAACTGGAACCTCCTCAGTGAGTCTTTCTTGGATTTGCGTGACGTGTGTTTCATCGTCATTATAATTGAACATGAAAAATGTAAAGGAAAGACAAAGCCTGACCCGAATGTGTAGATGACAGACGTAAGCCCCGCCATCGGCCTCTGTGGGCGACACCCGCGACATAAAGGCCCGCCGCGCATTTCTGACGGCTGTTCCTTGTCAAAATTAAATCATTGTTCGGTCTTTTATCAAATCGCCGTCACTTGAGTTGAAGACTCCTTCGGTTCTTGTGTTCCTGTGTTGTCGTTATTGAAGTGAAGCCCATTCTTTCCCTTGTTTTTAACTCCTTGTGTTTGTGTAATATATATATATATTTCTCCTCCCTATGTCCATTCAGGTTACTTTGTGTTTGTAAAGTTCTGTTAACCTGCTTTGAGTCACGAGAATTATCCCTTCATCCAATGTACCCCTTGGCTCACTGTGGCGTACCATTTCAAGCTGTAGTAACAACCCAGTCTCACGGAAATACGTGACACTGTCACGTCATTTAATCTATTCATTCGTGATCTGGGGCACGTAATTAAAAAAAAATTCGTGCCAAAAGCACAAATTCTGAACAATATGACAGCTTTTGGCCACCCATTTCTACTTTCACCTTTAATTTTGAGAAATGTGACAATTCACGGATATATTCAATGCAGGTGCGCTGCTCTGTAAGAAAAACCACAACGGAAAAAAGGAAGCTGCTTCATCTCTTCTTCTTAAAATGAGTTTGAAATTTGTGTTTTTTTGGCACGAAAAAACTGAAATTACGTGTCCCAGATCACGAATGAATAGACTATATGACGTGACGTGACGTATTCTAGTGAGACTGGGTTGGTAGTAACAGCACTACTACTACAATCACAACTCCTACTACTCGGAGGTACGTCAGCGTTGGCTCCCACTATATTTCCTCACCTTGTGACAAAGTTGTCGGCCAGCCGGAGCTCCACCGTGTGTCTGTCGATGTTGGGCGGCACAAACAGCAGACCCTTTTTGGCACAGAGGGTGGCCAGGTTGGGTGACAGGATCTGGCAAACGCAGCGTTTGGGGCAGATCTGCGCCCGCACAGCCATGGCAACGACCAGCATCAAGCACAGCAACAGCCGCTCCATGGTTAGCGCCCCTCCGCACCGGGACACCTGGGGAGCCAGCGGACTGGTGTTACTTCATTAGTAGATATTATCCTAATCATATCATAGTTCACACTGGAACCAGGTAAGTCTCAAGAGACGATAATTAAAAAGCATATAAAAAGAGAGGGATGTTAGGTTTGACTCCCTGGTATAGATCCCCCCGACTATTATGCTTAATATTTAATACACCACCGCTTTTTTGAACAGAAAGGAATTGTCATTGTCTATAAAAATCAACAGACAAACATTGAATAGTGTTGATTGTAACCACAAACCTTTCAAGACGTAAAAACTGTGTTAGTAATAATAGACAAAGCTAATTAAGCAAGTAAATGCAGCAAATCATTAGCTAAAGACAAATCTAAATGACTTGTGATTTTGGCTCAGACAAACTCCAAAATATCCAAAATATAAGGTGTATTGTGACCTGCACCAATGACCAGACATGACAACAGGACAGAAACCTGGAACCCAAATCACAATCCCACGTGCTGTGATCTTCGAGACCCATTTATTTAGAGCTCATTTTTGCCGTACATGTCTTTGCCTGAAGGGAGTAGGGAGTGTTCATTAGTAAGCAGCAGATCCTTCCTTTAATTAGGTACAGGTAGAGAAAGGGAGATGAGAGAACGACGAGAGAGAGAGAGAGAGAGAGAGAGAGAGAGAGAGAGAGAGAGAGAGAGAGGGAGAAGGGAGAGGGAGAGGAGAGGGAGAGAGAGAGAGAGAGAGAGAGAGAGAGAGAGGGAGAGAGAGAGAGAGAGAGAGAGAGAGAGAGAGAGAGAGAGAGAGAGAGAGAGACTGTCAAGAGTGTTGAGAGAGAGAAAGAGAGACAGAGAAAAACAGAGTCAGTAAAGAATGTTGAGAGGGGGACACACAGAGAGTGAGAGCAAGACAGCAAGCGAGAGAGTGGGGGAGAGACAAACAGACGGACAGACAGGCTCTATTTAAATAGAGTGTGACAGAGTAAAATAAAAAAAAATGTGAGTGACAGGAATAAAGAGTGAACAAGGGACATGTTAGTGATGAGAAGACTGCTCATTTATGACAACCTCGATGGAGGTCTAGAGGATATGGGAGAGCTATACGATGACACAAATCATGGCCACAGACCTCTGCTCTCTTTGCATGCACACCACGTGCAGTAGCACACATGCACCCTACTTAAGTCTACCAAAGTCAGCCTCTGTGAATGCTTCCACACACGCACCAGCTTTGCAATTATAATTTGACAAACTCAGAGTCCTGAGTCACGGAGTGTAGTAGTAATACTGGACCTCCTTTTCTGCTGTGGCTTCACAGCAGTTCTTGTGGTTTTTCATGGAGTGTGTATGATGTGATGTAGGCTGGACCACGTTCTTCTTGGGAGGAGGATCCCTATTATGTAGTGTGAATCCATTGAGGTCAACACCAGATGTGGCGGATGGGAACATTGACTGCGTTTGTTTCCCATCTAAGCTCATATCTGTTTCCTGATTGGTAGCCTCTGCATTGGGCAGTGGGGTGGAAGCTGTCCTACATAGACCTTGCAGGTTATAGGTTATATAGTAAGAGGATTGTTTCTGTACATTAACTACACAATGGATTTAGGAATTTAAATTGGAGACCATCTGGCAGAAGGTTATGAAGGTATTAACGGTTGTATTCCCAAATCGCAGATTTACTCTACAACTTAGAGGCAAACATAAGTGTTTGCCTTTTCTTCATTCAACTATTACAAATTAAGGTTTTGGGTACTTTGGGTAGTTCTTAGTGTAACTAATTATATATTTTATTTCAAGTAGGAATTCCAATCTTCATTTAAAGAGTTAAAGGAATGTTATAGCAGTTACTATATCTACTTTAGGACTCTGTTCACCCCTCTGTCTCCCGCTCTCTCTCTGTCTCCCGCTCTCTCTCTGTCCCGCTCTCTCTCTGTCTCCCGCTCTCTCTCTGTCTCCCGCTCTCTCTCTGTCTCCCGCTCTCTCTCTGTCTCCCGCTCTCTCTCTGTCTCCCGCTCTCTCTCTGTCTCCCGCTCTCTCTCTGTCTCCCGCTCTCTCTCTGTCTCCCGCTCTCTCTCTGTCTCCCGCTCTCTCTCTCGTCTCTCCCGCTCCTCTCTCTGTCTCCCGCTCTCTCTCTGTCTCCCGCTCTCTCTCTGTCTCCCGCTCTCTCTCTCACGCTCTCTCTCTGTCTCCCGCTCTCTCTCTGTTTCCCGCTCTCTCTCTGTCTCCCGCTCTCTCTCTGTCTCCCGCTCACTCTCTGTATCCCGCTCTCTCTCTGTTTCCCGCTCTCTCTTTCGCAAGCTCTCATCACGTCTTCTCCCAATCTCTTCATTAACCCCCTTCTGCGCAGTGATATTATACACCCTGTGTGTTCTGTTTCCCAGTTTGTTACACATTCTCTCCCAGAGTGTTAACCGGCGACAAAAGAAGACATAGAGCGACCCACATTCACATATACAGAGAGAGAGAGAGAGAGAGAGAGAGAGAGAGAGAGAGAGAGAGAGAGAGAGAGAGAGAGAGAGAGAGAGAGAGAGAGAGAGAGAGAGAGAGAGAGAGAGAGAGAGAGAGAGATATCTGCTCTGTGAAATCAGGGCAGATAGATATTTATTAATGACAGATGAATGACTGGAATGAGACGGAAAGCGAGAAAGAATCAGAGGGACAGAAGAGAGAGCGAGAGAGAGAGCACGAGAGAGAGAGAGAGAGAGAGAGAGAGAGAGAGAGAGAGAGAGAGAGAGAGAAGAGAGAGAGAGAAGAGAGAGAGAGAAGAGAGAGAGAGAGAGAGAGAGAGAGAGAGAGAGAGAGAGAGAGAGAGAGAGAGAGAGAATTAGACAGTCGGGACGAGATAAACTGGGGGTGGGGGCTAATTAAGAGTGGCGAGGCGTGAAAGGGAAGAGGCAGAGTCGGAAGAATTTAGTTTAGGAAGAGGAGAGGAGAGATAAGTTGAGGAGAGGAGGAGGAGAGGCAGAGAAGAGAAAAGGAGACAGATGGATTAACCGCAGGCAGACGTGTGGAGGTGTCACATGGAAACCTTCAGAGAACCCCTGCCATGCCCAAGGGCACACATGTTGGGGATGGGGGCGTGTCAAAGGTCATGTACGCATGCATACTGATTGAGATTAGTCTGGGTGTTTGCTTTCTCTAAAGAGAAATAAATAAAATCAAAGGTGTGGGAAATCGCCCAAAGACATGTGTGACACACAAACACGCATGCACACGCATGCAGGCAGGCATGCGCACACACACACACACACGCTCGCACACACACACACACACACACACACACACACACACACACACACACACACACACACACACACACACACACACACACACACACACACACACACACACACACACACACACACACACACACACACACACACACACAATTAAGCGTTATTGTCCAATTGACCGTAGATTTGTTTTAATGAGAAAAACTGCGCTGAGACAGGATGCTCCTCCTCCCATGCGAGAGCTTTGAAGGCTGTACCATTTCAGGAAAGCGGAGGGGGGACTCTTTTTATATATTAGGTAAAACCTGTAATTTTCTCTGAATTGAGTGATAGGGTAAACATTCAGAAAAACAATGGTTGGCCTGTTCATATCTATTTTATTTATTTTTTGTAATATAATAATGTAATAATTATCATGATTTTTTTTAGCAACCTTAATTTTGGGGGCCCCGCCAGGTACTTGGGGCCCTACGCGCTCTGCGTACTCTGCGTATGGGGGAGAGGCAGCCCTGGTGGTAAGCGACACGGTGGAAACCACTGTGACATGTTAAATTACCTGAAGGATTATGGGTAAGAAAGGGTGGATGGGGGGAAAAGAGCTTGTATTGAGGTGTGTAAAATAGGCTTCCCTAAGCTTCTAAATGTGATTCTTACTGGCCTGGCCAGCTATACAGCTCAGACAGTCAGGGCTGAACGACTGGACTCAACGAGTTGCTTGTGCCAAGCAGGGGTGAGACTTCTCAGGAGTCCTGCATCACGGAGGGAGAGATTCTTGGTTTTTGTATTGCATTGTTGCACGTTTTTTGCTGAGTGTGTGTGTGGTTGATGGCTGGTTTAAGCAGCCTCACATGGCCGGATTCAGACTGATTACACGCTGGGTGAAGATGGCAGTTGTCAGAGCCCAGCATGCACTACTATGTTGATCTGTTATTTAATCCCTAATTATTAAATTATTTCTGTTATTATTTAATACATAATCCCCAGACAATTTGTATTTGTATGCAATTGTATGTCTCTCATTTTATGTTGAAGAAAATCCACTTTATATTTGGACATATTCATACCCTCAGAACCTTTCAAAACACTGATCCATGGATTAGTGACACCTAATCTTCTCCTATCTTATCTTATTAGCCTTGAAGGTACAATATGTTACATTCACATAAACCGAAAGATCAAAATGGGTGCTGCAGTCTAAATTCACAATGTGGAAGTGAGTCTTTGCCCGGCCTCTCCTTCCCACTCTCCAAAATCAGGCGGGTTGCCAGGACACTGAAAGCACGCAAGTGCAAGATGAATGCGACATTATATTTTGAGACAAGCACAAATATTTTATAACGACACTTAACAAGCAACAAAGTGTTCTACACTATAAATTGATTCGCTAATGTATAGGTTTGCAAAATATTTATTATTATATTTAATGATATGCCAGCTCGCAATGACATGGGTCTTGAGATCCCTCTGGGATCCATGCTTTCTCAATCTTTTAAAGGTAGCTCCACGACTGACCATGTTTTGCACAGCTCGGTTCATGGAGCTCTGCAATAAGAGGACAAGGCTTTTATGTTGGGTAGAAACTGGTACAATCTTTGTTGATCCAGTTTGTCCGCACACTTTCATCGCTGAAGCATGCTGTGTTTGCGTGCCAATTTATTTTATTTCTAGCGACCTGCCGTACTTGGAGAATAGCGAATCATAACACAAAGGCCAAAACAAAAACAAACATGCCGACCCGGAAAGGAAATTACAAAGGAGAACTGCCTGGCTAGAGCATTGTTGTCTTACAAGCCAGTATGTCCTTAATTTCTGATAAAAGATCATTTTAGGTTTTTGTACAGTACATGTCTTACCGATAGCTCCTTTAAGTCCCAAACAACAACAGCAACAACAACAACAACAACAACAACAACAACAACAACAACAACAAGCACAACAAGAGCTTGATCTTTAGTTCTAACATGAATCCCACTAACATTTATTTCCCATTATTTCTCTTGGAACGCAAAGCAGTGTCTCAGGGAGCCCACTGAATATGAAGTAGACGGATCACTGATCCCTGCTTCTGGAGGTGTAATGGGATGCAGAGTGGCGGCATTGGGATTATAAAGACAGATCCATTCATACAGCCCATTCTTCTCTTTTTTCTCTTTTATAGATTGGGAATTATTATCCAAAAATATTATGCAGACATGTATAACCCCACATATAATAATTCCCAATCGCCTTCCCACAAACATACATACACATACAATCCTTGCCATCACATATCTGTAGTTCAACATGACAGTGATGATATGATGCATACATGCAGTGCCATGTTTTGTTGTACATAAGTGTAATGTAGCGGAAAGCAATACCTTCACTGCTCAATGTCTCCGTGTCTCCTGGATGAGGAGGTATTGCTTAAACCAATGTGTATGTGTAAGTGCAAGTCGTAAGTTAAACTGATTATCTTCTTGGTTGCACTGGTAAGGTGCTGTTGGTTGGATTGTTTACTTGTTGTTGGTTATACTGATTACATCTTGTTGGAGACACTGTTTAAATCTTGTTTGTTACACTGTTTACGTCTTGTTGGTAGCACTGTTTACATATTGTTGGTTACACTGTTTACGTATTTTTGGTTAGACTGTTTACATCTTGTTGGTAACACTGGTAAGATGTTGTTGGCTAGACTATTTACTTGTTGGTTACATCGTTTACATCTTGTTGGTTACATTGTTTATATCTTGTTGGAGACAGTGTTTACATCTTGCGTGTGGTCATGCAGCAGTAATGGCTACTCCACTTAAGTCACCTTTCACACTCTGTCGCCTTTCATTTCTATTGATGTTTTTTTCCTAGTTGTCTCTAAGTGTCCAGTTTAGGATGCCTCTGGCTCAGCTAATGGGTTGACAACGAGGAGTCAGCCAGCTACTAAACAACGTGATGCTATGACGCTCTCACACTATGATGCTATGAGGCTATGATGCTATTGTAACCTATTGTAATGATTAACTGGAGCCAAAGGTTAATTATAAATGGTCTGTATTGGACTGTAAAAAAATGGAATAGATTTGAGTTCAGTGCACTAAAGAATATTCAGCAATTTCACATTTTAAACCATAACATGATGTCAGAAACAACTCTATTTAAATACCATTATGTGGCTCACCTGAAAATATAAATAATAATAAGTTCGGATTTTGTTTATTTAGTTTGTATGGCCCGTTCACCAAGCATTGCTAAAATGGGCCCTTATCAAACTACTTTTGATAAGGACATATGTTCCCTAGCTCGCCACCCCTTCGTCAAGGGGAATTCGCTCCAGATTCTTAAGAGGGTTTCCAAAGACTCTTTATGTTTACACAATAGTAATTCAATGAAGGAATTATCTTTTCAACTGTAAAGTTTTTAACACACATGAAATGTGTCATACTGTTACCTAAATATGAATTATTTTTAGCTATGTACCATGAATTACAATCACTTCACTTCAATTCACTTCAAATCTTTTCAGCGTGAATTATTATTAAATCAAATCTTTTTTAACCATGTGTTGTAGCTTCGCGCACTCTCGGTACAACAGTAAACATACCAGTAGTCAGGTTCAGAGACACCATTAGCTGTAAAATTACAAGCTGAGCATGGCTAGTAGTGGTGTGTTCCAGATGACTCTTATACCAGCCGCACAAGCTGCAGATGGGGAAATCTCCCAGCCTTCTTGCGGCATTTCAATGAGGAGCGCCCCCTTTTGGTCGGTCCCAATCGGGATACTGACAATATACCGAGGTTAGTGAGGCCGACCGTGCAACTCAACAAAAATAGCTGTGCCCGTAAAGAGATTTATTTTCTTCGCATTTGTTGGTCATTTTAACGTCGATTTTGAATGCACTATTGATAACATTGCTAGTTTATTCAGGTCACCAATTAATGTCCTGCTCTGCGTGCAATACAATATAAAGTCGGGTTGCTTGTTTTGGAGCTGGTTTACTGAAGAGGCTAATGTATTCAACAACAACAATGACTAGCCAATGACATGACACAATCACAAAGACAAACGGGAACGCTATAAGTGCTGCAAGCCAGGAAATGACGTCACAAGAGCAACGCGTGCGGGTGGTGTAGGAGGCATCTGGAACACACCATGATGCTCTAACATGGTTACTTATGAGCATTAGCTTTAGCTGTCTAGCTTTTTGAACTCACAAACACTCTGCCAAAAGTAATAAACTAATAAGTAATAAACACTATTTTCATTCTGCTTGTTATCGATCTGGCTGCGCATTGACGGACAGCTATACGTCAAGGGGCGGGTAAACTTCCCTCTACGAAATGTTCTACTGGGTTACACCATGTAGCTATGATGCTATGATGCTATGTAGCTATGGTGCTATGAGGCTATGGCGCTATGACACTATGACGCTATGACACTATGACACTATGACGCTATGGCGCTATGGTGCTATGACACTATGACGCTATGACGCTATGACACTATGGCGCTATGACACTATGACGCTATGAAACTATGACGCTATGGCGCTATGAGGCTATGGCGCTATGAGGCTATGACACTATGACGCTATGACACTATGAAGTTATGCTGCTATGCTGCTATGATGCTATAATGCTATGACGCTATGACGTTATGATGCTATGAAGCTATGACGCTATAATGCTATGACGCTATGACGTTATGATGCTATGAAGCTATGACGTTATGATACTATGAAGCTATGACGTTATGATGCTATGAAGCTATGGCGCTATGGCGCTCTGACACTGATGCTATGGTGCTATGATACTATGATGCTATGATGCTATGACGCTATGATGGCTGCCAAGGTCAACATGGATAGGGGCTGAAGGAGGGGGCCGGGGAAAGTTAGGGGGGCTGGGAGGGATTGGGTGGGCCGGGACTGGCATCCTGAAAGTGTGTGTGTGGGGGGGGGGGGGGGGGGAAGGGGAGATGAGACGGACTCAGAGGTCGAAATGAGGAGACTTGTGAAATATGAGAATGTGGGAGGAAATGCATTGAGTGAGAGAGAGAGAGAGAGAAAAAGAGAGAGCGTGAGAGAGAGAGAGGCAAAGAGTGTGAAAGACAATGATAAGGGATAAAGAGAGAGCGAGGGAGAGGCCAGTGTGAGAGTCAGAGAGAGTGAGAGAGAGCGAGATTGACTGAGCGAGTGAGAGAGAGAGTGACAGGGAGAGGGATAGAGACACAGAGAGATAGAGGAGTGGACGTATGCACTTGGTGAACGTGGCTGTGAGAGCTTTTCAACGGCACATTAAGTGCGTGATTCATCGCGGCGCTGTGTGCTATCTCGTTCTGCGGCGCTATTTCCGTGCCATTACATCACATTAACTGGTCTTCAAAAAACACACTTCCAGATAGTATCTAGAGCGCCAGACAATCTGCACCCATAACTGCACGACTCACCGACCCACTGCCTTCCAAACGCACAGGGGCCGCCATCCATCAGCACGCGCAGAAGACTACTTTACGATAAGACATGTGAGCGCAAACGCCCTTGTGTTAAACATTTCCATTTGTTCCTTCGCAGGGCACGCCGTATGCTGATGGCCGTTCCCTACATAAGACATTTTTGCTTGCCATAAAGCGTTGTTGAAATGTGCCATTCATTCAGGTTCATACCATCAGCAGAAAAAACAAATTGAATGTTAGGATGCCAGGATGAACGTGCTACGCTTGATCAAACACAAGTGTATTTTTTTTTACAGCAATGACATATTCTATAATCAATAGACGAGGACACAGATGGCTTGTTTAATAGATTAATGACACGGCTCAATAGAATCCGTCGTAAAACCTGTTCGTATAAGTGTCAGTATTTTTTTATTACTGTTGCTATCCTCTTATGCACGCTGTCACTTCTGGTGTTTACACGTCACGTGTGCAGACTCATGTTGGCGGCAGAAAACCTTACCTTTAGACTATTTACATTTTCATCTTTTCAATTACCAGTTGGCGTGGCTAATTCTTATTCTTCAAGCCCAATGCCTGACTTGATTTCACCACTCGGGTCAAGACAGAACACAACAGACATCAAAAACAGTGGTTCCATGCTAAATTATCTGTGGCACAACATGCTTCACAAGAGCAATTTGAGAGTTTAAGGCCTCACAAATCCATTTAGCCATTCGTCTGTCCATCCATCCACCCAGCGAACCAGTCTGACTCTGAAGCTTCAGCTGAATGATTAAAAGACAGGGTACACCATGAATCAATTAGTTTTGATTCACTGGCTCAGTCAGTTATAGCACCCATCATCATCATCATCATCATCATCATCATCATCATCATCATCATCATCATCATCATCTTCATCACCATCATCATTACATTTACATTTAGGGCATTTAGCAGACGCTTTTATCCAAAGCGACTTACAATAAGTACATTTGTCATAAGAAGTGCAACAATATATCGCTGTCGGTACAGTAAGGATGTTCATAGAACCAAGTGCAAGTACAACAATCACTAGGCTAACCAATTCCCCGTGTTACAGCAATGATAGCAGCTACTGCAGTTGCTACAAAGTTACACAGTCATCATCATCATCATCATCATCATCATCATCATCATCATCATCATCATCATCATCATCATCATCATGTATGGTATAGGAGGTGGTAAGCAGGAGTCACCCATCTGTTTGGACTTATATTTTACTGGCTGATAAGATGATTGCTTTAGTAATATCGCTGCAACATTTTACAGGCCATTAGATGATATATTTATTAATCTAAAAACTTGTTTGCAGCCTGAAATTTCAGGTTATATGTACAAATATGCACAAGTGAAGGGCACAACAGTTGCTGTCAGATCCATTGAAATTGCAGCAAACATCAAATAAACCTCCTTAAAATGTTGTAGATTTGGATTATTAACGACTTGTGTTTAGCGTGTCGGGGCATTTTCTGCTCTCAGAACTGTTGTAGACAACAGATTGAAAATCTATTGAAAGGATTGATTTTGAAGTCCTAAATGAATCGCCCAGCCACTCAATGGCAGTGGAGTGCCTCAGTGAACAGCGCAATTGTGTGTACAGTACAGGAAATTTGAAATAGTGCCTCTTTCTTTCTGTATTAATATTATTATTCGTCAAAACCACCTATTCAACCACCTATTCTTTTCCATCTGGCGATCCATGAAAAAAACAATTACCTCTGATAGCCCTCTAAGGCCGCTAAGTGACCCTTTCCTCCGGCCGTATCATATTCCATCTCCACGGAGGCATAGGTTTTACTTTGGTAAAATGAAACCATTTGTTTCACTTGTCTTATCCAAACTTCACCCATGCGCGACAACTGGCTTCCCTGCCAGAAGCGCTGGAGAGGTGGAGGAGGAGAGAATGATGCATTTGGTCGGAGCTCTCATGCTAATGATATTAATCTGTTCCACCATTAGCTTGACAGGCCGTCCTGGGAGACGCTTGCATTCCCGCCCGATGAGGTACGGTCATGAACACACGAATAATACACACAGACACAACCCACAAACACACACATTTTTAGAACTTGGTCCCTAAATGTATCATCGCCAAACAGAATACCACCACAATGTCTATTGAAATTTTTTTCACAATGGGTAGCTGTGTGTGTTTGCGTGTGCGTGTGTGCGTGTGTGTGTCTGTGTGTGTGTGTGCATATGTGTGTATGTGTGCGTGTAGATGCACCAACTGTTGATGAGCTTGTTTGAAGCTCATTTAACTGCATCAACCTAAAGTAACATCACCTAACAACACCTGAGACAAAAGCTGTACCCAACAACAGCCCTTTTACACACTCTCTCTCTCCCTTTCCCTGAGGTGTTGATATGTTTCCTGCTGCTCAGACCAGAAGACAGATGTGACTCCAGTGGGGGCTCTGCGGAGGCGTTTTGGAAAGTTTTTTGAGCTGGGTTTACTGCTCTGAAATAGGTGTAGAATGCCGGGGGAAACGCTGAGGGTCTCCAGAGTCTATCTCTGATGGCATACGCCCACATGCCACCATCCATTGAGACTCAACTCGCATGGGATCAGTTCTCCAGGCCCTATCCCCTACAGGGCCTATGCATGCATACCCAGCTGCCCCACCATGAGCTTGAAACAGTCCATTTAGATGGCCATAGAGAGGGGGCTGGTGTGGCAGGAGCCATGGGCAGCCTTCCTGCTCATCAACCGATCTATGAGGGGGAGAAGTGGGCCAGCCTGGGTGGAAGAGCTTGGTGAACTCGTCAGTGCTGTCTTTGTGCCAGGCAGCCACTCCCGGTCTCATCTGGGTCTGAGAGTCTCCTGGGGGCTGTGTGCAGCCTTGCAATCTGGTCAGACACACGCTTTAAAGGGGACATATAATACCACCAGGTCTGAGTGTGATTAGCCTTACAAGCCGTTTTGACAATCTCTTATCTATCCAGCACAGATCGAGGTGGACACGCCCACTAGTGATGACATATGGGGCCGGTTTTCGAAACGGCTTGTAAGGCTAATCACACTCACACCTGGTGGTATAATAAGTCCCCTTTGAGCTAGGAGGACCTAGGAAAACAGGTGCCGTCTTACTAAAGGCACTTTGTGAGGGTGTAGGGCAGGTGGGACGTCGTGGACTGTTGAAAGAATGCCCCCGACATGTCCCGGGCCCAACTGCAGCAGTATCCGGTGGGAGAGGGTTGGGGTGGGTGTGGTGGGCCCCTGATAAATGGGCCCCTGTAACTGGTCTGTTTTACTTGCCGGCCAGAGGCGTACACTCTGGGCAGCAGAGTCAATCCACAGCCCACCAGGTGAGAAGAACCTTTTTCTGGTACTCATGGCTCATGCACAGCTGCTCTGGTGAGCTTGTCTGGACTTACAGGCCCCAATGCAGAGGGGAAGGTGCTCAAGGCATGATGGTGAGTGGGTTTGGCCCTGCAGAGGATGGCTAGCTACCACCCCGGGGAAGGAGGGTGGCTCTCCACAGAGACATGTTTGCCTCTTATCGAGGCAATGCCACCCCTTAATTTGCACCGGAGAGACCCTGTCCCATTGAGACCCACCCAAATCCTCCCACCCTTAAAGAGGAGGAAGATTTTGATTGTGGGTGTACATCAATGGTTGTTCACAGAGAGATTATTTTCCAGGTAATTTTTTAATGTGATTTTTCAGAACAAACCTTTTTTGGTATAGGTTACGGCCAAACAGTCACCCTTGTTTCCGCCCAATAAATTTTTTTGTTGTATCCTCCTAACTGGACATTCCTGTCACTGGTGAGGTCGCTACAACACATTAAAGGTTATCAACTTGCCAAATTGCCAACAGAGATACTGTGACTGACTGAATACCCCTGCTAAGCATTGGGACCCCTATATTTATTGAATTAAATTGCTGCATGCAATATAATAGACTGAGCTAGACGTAGGCCTGTGACTTGTTACCCCTCAATACGTTAATATTGAACCAAACTCAACTGCTATCGATAAATGTGTATGTGTGTTATTCTGTAACCTCCTTTAACATCTCTTTCTTTATGTTTTGAGAAAATCACATTAGTCAATTAGCCAATTGCACATATTTAATTAAAATGGAATCCACAGAGGAGGAGAGACAGGCAGCGTGGTGGGGAAGAGTGTGGTCAGATGACAAACTGATTCTACACTGCTTGATGCAAGAGGAGGCCTGCTTACATAACACACACACACACACGCACACACACACAACGCACACGCACACACACAGGGTTTGATTATATTCAGCGAATGACGTTGGCCTCCAGAGTAAAGTGTGGGAGGGCACAGTAAACCAATTATTGCAATTGCTTGTAATGACACATTGTTGATTCATGCATAGGCGTCAGATATTGATGTTTGATAATGTTTACGAACGAGAATAGCTTGCGTTAGACAGCTAAGAGATTATTTAATTGCTTCCTCGTCATACATCCCTGTGGCTATCCATCCCTTTACGCTGTTTATGCCAGCTTTCACAATAGAGAGAGAGAGAGAGAGAGAGAGAGAGGGACAGAGAGAGAGAGAGAGAGAGAGAGAGAGAGAGAGAGAGAGAGAGAGAGAGAGAGAGAGAGAGAGAGAGAGAGAGAGAGAGAGAGAGAGAGAGAGAGAGAGAGAGAGAGAGAGAGAGAGAGAGAGAGAGAGAGAGAGAGAGAGAGAGAGAGAGAGAGAGAGAGAGAGAGAGAGAGAGAGAGAGAGGGGGGGGGAGAGAGGGGGAGAGAGAGAAAGTTAAACTGACTTGTATAATTGTCCTCATATTACTGTCTTATATACACTGATTAGAAGTGGAAATATAACCGCAAGCGGTGATTAACAGGGTCAGAGCAAAATGAAAAGTCAAGAACACAGTAATGGAGGACATATAAATATGACATAATTATGAAGGAAAGATATTCCCCTTAATGCCATGCTGTGCCTCGGCTTTCAGGTGACTGGGCTGCAGAGCAATGGCCGAATGTCATGTTCAGCTTGTTCATAATTGTCTGATCGTATTCAAACTCTCAAACTAAGGATCACCAGTGCAAGGCATCAACCCATTGAGCCACTGACAAACCTGAAATGTAGCCTCATTCACGTGGTGAAAATGTCGATTGATAAGCACACAACATCCAGAAAACTCCAAGCAAACATTTCACAAGAGAATTAAGGGCTTTCTTAAAAGAGTACAGATCTGAAAATGTGCACTGTTAATGGTATCCATCTAATGATAGTCGTATGGTAGTTATACAATAACAAAATGGTCATATAGGCAAAATGGGTTGAGACTGGACGTTTGGCTTTTCTATGAAATTGTGGGAAAAGTAAAAATTTTTAGAGCCGAAGACCAGGGTGTAAAAGATGGATCTGACTTTAGAGATCAATCTCAAATAATTTTGAGTCCAGGTCAATCTCGTAAGGAGAAATAAGGCTAGTTCATACTTTTTTTTAAATTGCGCCTTTGGGCGCTGTACCACAATTTGGCTTTATTAGTAGTGGGGGCATTGGTATCCAACTAATAGTTTGTTTTTTTAAACAATAACAAAATGGTCATATAAGAAAAATGGGATAACTGCTCCAACTTTATTGGCCAATATTTCTCAAATGAAACAAAGTAAAACGCATTCTGTTCAATGATTTTTGTGAGGCTTGGTCTAAAGATTTTATGTGGCGATTCTGGTGAATTTTTGAATATTTTTGTAGCCTGTGAATCTTTTTATCATGTTTAGCTATGAAATTATGGGAAAAAAATAAACTTTTCGGGCATAAGACCCCGGATTTTATCCGCGTCAGCGTCTGATTCTAAAGATTAATACTCTGAAAGAATTTTGAGTCCAGGTCCATCTGGTGAGGAGAAATAAGCCTAATTCATGATTTTTTTACAATCGCGCCTTTGGGTGCAGTACTACACATTTCAAGAGTTGTCGACCTATAGTATAGGCTGCAGTAAGACTTTTATAGAATTTGAGGAAACCAAAAAACGTTACAGAAACAATAGGGGCCGAAGGGCAACTCAAACATAGGATGAACTTTCAATTTTTCACGCCTTTGGAGGCATTGGTAAATGTGTTTACCTCTTAGAAAAGCGGGTCACTAGCATCCAATCACAATGTCTTAATGGATTGGTATGAGCTAATCAGCTATAAGGATTACTTTCTCTAAGCCCTTCCTATATTGAAAGCTCGATCAATAGCCTCTCTTGGATCAGCCCTTCGTGACTAAAGCCACAGATCAGAACACCTGAACAACACAAAGCAGAGCTTGGGACTTGAGTGTGAGATTCAGTGCTTCAGTGCATAGAAACACAAGGTTCCCCTTAACGACAGCCCTCATTGAAGCACAGGTACCAAAACAAACCTGTTAAGGAATGTATTTTCAGCATGTCCTTTGGTGGCGGGGTTAAGAGAGAGGCAGAGCCTGGTTGCTGCTGTGTCTCACGACAGGCCACTGAGTTGTTTACATCCTGCAGGAGAAGCATTGACCTTCACATCCTGACTGGGGAGAAAGGAGATGGAGGCACTGGGAGAATGGGCGGGGATGTGGGCGGGGATGTGGCGGGGGGGGGGGGGGGGGGCTTTGGGGACAGTGTCAGATGAAGGCTTTTTGCTTCTTCATCTGTTCGTGTGTGTGTTTTTGTGCATGTGTGTCTGTGTATGTGTGTGTCAGTTTTTATGCCTCTCCGTCACTGGGACAGACTGAATAATTTATGATGATTCAAACAAGACCATACTCTATTATTGACACAGAGAAGTCACACACACATGCACACACAAACAATAACACATGTGCACATGCATACACCACCACAAGTGCATGCACACACACACATGGACAAACAGACAGATGGACACAAACACACACACACACACACACACACACACACACACACACACAAACACACAGTCAATGTGAAACTCTTTGTCTAAAGAAAACTGCAAAAGCCTACATTTTTAAACACATAATAATCACATGCTTGCATGGCAATTAAATGCAATGACACTATGAAAAAATAACAACAAAAGTCTATGATGAAACAAGAGAAGACAAGGCAGGTGTCAGGAAGTGCTGGGACTCTTTCCACTATTTCTTACAGAACACAAGGTGGACAAAGGAAGAGGAGGCCATTTTGAATGAGAAAGAGAGAGTGAGAGCGAGAGCAGCTTATAGAGAGAGGGATATATATACAGAGAGAGAGAGAGAGAGAGAGAGAGAGAGAGAGAGAGAGAGAAGAGAGAGAAAGAGAGAGAGAAGAGAGAGAGAGAGAGAGAGAGAGAGAGAGAGAGAGAGAGAGGCAGAGGGAGAGACAGAAAAACAACAGCTTCATAGCGGCAGAATGAAACGTGCATGCTTCAGGCTTATTTAATGTTGACCACGCTCCACAGTCACACCGCTTTGTCAACGCCAACAAAAATTGTCTGAGTACCAAGAACCAGGAAACCAGGAATTGTGTATGGGTGTGGGGAGGGGGGGATGGGGGTGAGGGCGGGGGGGAGTTGAGTCAAGCGACAGATAATGGGCCATTTCCTAAGATCTCCACAGAGGCTGAGAAAACATCCCCCATTTCAAAATAGGAATATCTGATGTGTGTACGTGGTTTAATTATTTACTTGTTCGGTGGAAATGGGATGATAAACAAACACTTGGCCAGACTCCACCTCACGTCACGCTGTTACTCTGAAAAATGCCCTGTGGCAACGCACCAAAAATGAACGAGCAGCATTCACAATGGACTCACCATTGCCACGACCATGCCTAGCCAACTGAAGACAGCATAGCAGCTCTACATCTATCTGTCTGTCCATCTGTCTGTCCTGAAGGTTTGCAAGTGTTTCACAACAACCCATGAAGGGATAATTTAAGTTTATAATACAAGCAGTACACGTACAAGTCTTTGTACTGCTTGTGTCATAAATCAATAAATCAATCTGGCCAAGAATGCCTTTTCACAGAATTTGACTTTGTATTTGGGACGTGAGAAATCTAAGATAACCACACACGAATAAGTAATATCTGATCATTGCAGGCATGCATAATGGAAAGGAAAAACCCTGATTGATATCCAACTCGTGATGCGTTTTAGTCTGAGATCTAGTCTGAACATTTACTACTGAGAACACGGGTCTTGGCCTAGCCAAGCCTGGCACCTCTGTCTGGACCTCATGGAGGTCTGAAACGGCTGGCCAGTAAGATCACTCTTTATAACCATAGCTTGATAAGTCATTCATGTTTTCATGTCAATATGTGATTGATTTTTTTTTAGTTCATGCACATAATTCTTATGCAACATTATTATTATATGTAGTGTCTTTCAAACAAACAGGGGTTTCCAAAGATTTTGGTTCCGTCTGTATCTGAAAGGTTTATATGTTATTTAGATCAAACACAATCACACATAATGGGAATATCAAAGCAACTTGTGAACATTTTTTGTGAGTTTAACTGAATGTAAACACCTGAGGATAAATGGTATTACAATCACAGTGAAAACCTCTTAGTCAACTTTCAAATCTTCTTTGTTAGACTGACCCACCACAGAGTCGTCAACTGATACAAGCACTCCAGACCACAGAAGTAATTGACATGGCTTGCGTCCAAAAAAAGAAAACCCTTTTTAGTTGTCATGGAATAGAATACAAATGTCTCTGTTTTCTACAGAACAGAATCAAACAACACTTCTTAGCATTCTTAATGGCCAATGATTTTAATTTATAATGCAGACCCTTTTCACAGTGTTGTCATTTTAGGATTAACACAGATGTCCCTTATATCACTATTTATGGGTATGCTACTTAAATGTAGCAGGTAGTAGACCAGTTTAATCTAAACTATCTGGTGAATTAATGTTGCTGACCCAAAAAACGATGACCACTCTTTAAAAAGCTTGTATAATTATGAATGCATCTTTTAGCTTTGTCAGAAAGTAAAACATAAATATACAAACATACATATAATTCATATATATATAGACCAAAAGTTAATATTTTGCCAGCGTCCCCAATTGCCCTACACAGAGCTAAGCAGAGGTGTGTCTTTGTTGGGGCCTGGGGTAGCACAAGCCCCAGCCAACATGTGATTGGCCCCACAGAAGGCCAGCCCTATCTAATGTGGCATGCAAATAAGTATATTTGGTGAAGTATGCTTTCTCTTCACTTCATTTCAAAAGATAAGTGTTAATCTGCGGCAAACTTAAGCACAACTCATAGCTACAGTGGCTATGAACCAATGCAGGAGGACCAAAGTGCAGGTTGACCTCAGGAACAGAGCAATGACGTAGCCACAAAAACAATTGCGACTCACATTTGTCTGAATAATTACCACCCCCTGTGTCGTTGCGATACCTTGGTGTTTATACATCAGAGTCGAAGGGAGACACAGCTCAATTGGAGAATGTGCATAAATTATTAAACTTGCCTGCAGCCGCTCAATCAGACTTAACGAACAGATACACAGAACAGCGATAGGAAGGAGGGAGGGAGGAGATGGCTAGAGAGACAGGGAGAGACATTTCTCAGAGCTTGAATATTTCTAAATCATTAATGGGTATACTAGTAGTGCCTAAATTGAGAACTAAAGCAACTTTGTGTGCAAATACCTTGAAGCTGTGGGCTGCATCAATATTGACTCCACAAAGTGTTATTCGCTTGGTGTGTGTGTGTTCATCGCGACTCTTTGCCACAATGTGCACAGGTATTAATCCCTCATGAGACGTCTGACACCAACGTCTCCTGTTGATTACAATACACATACACACACACACACACGCACACACACACACACACACACACACACACACACACACACACACACACACACACACACACACACACACACACACACACACACACACACACACACACACACACACACACACACACACACACACACACACACACACACACACACACACACACACACACACACACACACACACACACACACACACACACACACACACACACACACACACACACACACCCATACACACACACACACCAAATACACATCTGACACAGTGGGCCATAATACTACTTCCGGCCCCCACCGCCCAGACCGGATGTAAGCATGGTCGCAGGAACCCCAAACAGGGATTTCTGATTAACTACTACTTCCGTGTGTGTGTGTGTGTGTGTGTTCACCGGCTCCCCGGATGGGTGAAAAGCAGAGAAGAATTTCCCCCTAAAAAGGGTTAAATGAAGGGTAACATAACTCATAGATGTTGATCTAGGAATACAGTTTCGGGGGAATAATTATTTGTATTACACTAGCAGATGGCTCACATCTACTGCATTACACCAACGCCATTTTGGCTACAATTCTTGAGCATGAGCATTCCTGATTGTTGATTGAAGAACAGAAGCAGATTCTGCTTCTTACCCTCTACTTAATGTGACCTCAGTTTCAGTCCATGTGATAGCATGTCATGAACCCTCAACACCAACAAGGTTACATAACGTAGAGGCTTTAGTGATTTGGATGTGTCTCCAGTGTGTGTTTATTTGTGTGCGTGTGTTTGTGTGTGTGTGTGTGTTTGTTTGTGTGTTTACCTGTGTGTGTTTGTTTGTGTGGTTATGTGTGTGTGTGTGTGTGTGGTGTGTGTGTGTGTGTGCGTGCGTGTGTTTATGTGTGCACCTGGATGTGTTTGTGAGTTTGGGAGATACAGTGAGAATAAAGTGTTGGCCCCATTTGTATTTTGTACATTCAGTGGATTTAAAGTGCGTCCTTAAAATCCCAGTGCTTTGACACCAAACGTGTAATGTCTTTCACATTCATCTTAATGATTATCATTAGTTGAATGTGGAAAGACGCAGCAGTGTGCGCACACAAAATAGTTATGAGATGCTGTGAATTTAGTGGATCGACACTTTTAATGCTGCTGCTAAATATAACAAGTTCTAATTTATGGAAGTGTGTTTATGGAAGTGGTCCATGGTCCTGATCACCAGGCCAGTAC